>CANTUR010000437.1:805000-1405000 GCA_947683625.1 Mallotus nudiflorus | reverse complement strand
AAACATACATTTTTAGCAATTTCTTGATCAATGTAATTTGTTAGAAGTTGATTTTAAAGGTCCTAGATACACTTGGCACAATAGACAATCTGGTGATAATAGTATAATGCAAAGGTTAGACAGGGCTTATGCAATCTATGAATGGCAAAGTATTTTTCATAGAGCTTATATTTTACATAAAAAAATGATAGCTTTTGATCATCGCCCTATACTTCTTTTTCTGGGCAAGTTAGAATAGAAGAGTAGGAGAATTTTTAGGTTCAAGGCTAAATGGTGCCAATTCCCCCAGAGTCTAGAAGTTATTAGAAACCGTTGGCATTTGAATTGTCGAGGGTCTAATATGTTTAGACTTGCAAGCAAATTAAAATATTGTAGGAGGGTATTGCAGTCCTAGCATAGGGAGGTTGTAGGGAACAATAAATTAAAAATTCAGGAAGTAAAGGAGAAATTAGACAAAATCAACTCTCCGGTGCTATTTGTTGAGGATAAAGAGCAATCTAAAGAGTTGTATAAGCAATTATGTCATTTACAAAATCAAGAAGAATTGTTTTAGATGCAAAGATCTCAAAGAAAATAGCTGCAGGTAGGAGATAAAATCACTAAATATTTCCATGTTGTGGTTGTTAAGAGGAAAATTAAAAATAGGAGAGCCGCTGGGGAGGAGAAAGGTAGCTAGTTGCAGCAGTGTCTAGAGGTGACAGGAGTGACGGAGTGGTGGTGCTGGGTGGTGTCGGGTTGAGCAGAGAAAGAAAAAAAAAAGAAAAAGAAAAAAACAAAAGAAGAGAAGGGGGAGATACAACATGTTACAAAAAATATTATTATTATTTTTTTCAAAAATATATGAAGGACAAAAGAAAAAAATATTTAATATTAAAATATCTTTTCTCAATTATTTCTCAACACAATATATATATATATATATATATATATATATATATATATATGCAATTTAACAATTAATTTAAATTTAATACAATTACATAAATAATAATAATCAAATATTAATTAAAACTAATTAATTTCAAAATAATAATATTATTATTATATTATTCGAATCAAAATTTTAAATTTAATTTCACGAATAATCAAATATTATAAGTTAATAAAATAATTATTGATACTGTAAATTTCAAAAATTTAATTTTATAATTTATAAAAATTTGGATTATAACATATGTTTAGATGCAATAATAATTTATCCTATAAAACAATTAAAAAAGATTAATAAAAAATATATTCAAGAAAATAAATCTTAATATCATATTTTATCTCTTACATCAAGCAACAAAATTTAAATAAAATAAAATAAAATAGCCATAAAAATGAGGTCTTTTTTATGGTTAGTTTGTTTTAAAATAAAGTTATTTTTATGAAAATTTATCTAAGTTTAAAATATTATGTTTTGTAAAACAACATCATTTTTTCTAAATATAAAAATTAGCACTTTTCGTTATAAGTTGATATATTTGACAATGAATTGTTAGTTTATAGAAAAACAAACTATTTCAATGAAATTAATTTTTATAGCTATATAAAATAAAACTATTTTAACTATTTGTACAAAAATTAGATTAACAACAAATAGCGATAGTTTAAAAAATATATATCAAGTTATAATTTAAAAAGCATTAATTTTTACGCTATAAAATAATATTATTTCACAAAAATAATAACTTTTCTTATTTACCGTAAATGTCATAACTTTTTCTAAATTAAGGTTTTTTATTAAAAAATACCAATTAAAAAACATTTTTCATACACTTTAAAAAATTCTTTAGTTTATAAATTAATTCCACAAAAATGATTTAATTATTTTAAAAAATAATAATTTGATAAAAATAAGAAAATTCTATGGTGATTTTGATTTTTATTTACTTTACTTTTACTTTGTTCTTATCATCACTCGGATGAAAGTATATTGAATTATCAAATAACGATTATAATAAAGTAAGATTTATTTTATAAAAAAAAAAATCATAGACTACACCATTGTTAAATTACAACCAAAAAAAAAAAATTAATATTATTTCACCAATTTGAAAGAACAAAAAAAATATATATATTTTTGAATGGCTCTCATAGTAGGTTCTCCCATCTCTTTCGAAGCTGCTTCACCTACCCTACAGTATTAGATTCTGCTTCACCAACTTTACAGTATAAGGATTTAATGGCCATTTTTAGGCTCATGTCTTCTCGAGTACTTCAATGATAATCCTTCAATTATTGGCATCAGTATACTATAAAATATAATTTCTGATTTTGGTTTTGGACTACAATGTTCCGGTTCAATTATAGACTACTCCACAAATAGAATAGGACAAGAAGTTTGGGTCCCGATATCTTGCTCAAAGGGATGAGGATACATTTTAGACCCACCCCACTGGTTGCCTTACGACCTACCATGGTGTCGTATATTTTCTATCACGAGAGTAATACTGTTGCTGGCAGCCATTACTGCTCTCCGAAGAACTTAACAGATCTTGGATTTGACCATGCATATCGCAAGGCTCTCCGGTTGATCTTTCTACACTTTGGTTGTTTTGCTACTCAAAAAGTAAGGTTCCTGAAAATTACATTTGCAATGATTGTTGAGAAAGTAAATATTTTTATTGTATATATTAGGAAGTAAATATTTATATACAATTAGAAATAAAGTTTTATTTTATTTAGAATGTTATTCTATTTCTAATTAGATTATAATTAGAATTCTTATATGTATATATAAATGGTGTAACCCTTCTTTAAATATTATGGAAAAATATTTTCTTTAATTTTTCTTTTTTTTTTTGAATTTTATTTTTTATGGTATCATAGCATATCCATTGAAATTGAATTTTTTATTAAATTCTTGAAATCATATTATTTTGAAATCGTATTTCTTTTTCTTTGAATCCTCAAAAATCATGACTACTGAAACACACATCCATCATATCTCATGAAACACCCAATTTTAGTCAAATCCTTCAAGATAATTCTTCATTTCCCACATGAATTATTCTTGATGATACGACATATATTTTATGGTCACAGATCATGGAAATGCAAATTGGAGCCACAAATAAATCTGGCTTTCTTAATAACACTACGCAAAGCCACCAGCAGAAGATAAAGCGTTGAAAACTTGGCTCCTTGATAATAATTGAGTCAAAAGTTGGCTGATTGACTCTATGAGTCTGACATTGATGCAGAGGTTCATCTGTCTTCCAACAGTAAAAGAGATATGAGATGTTGTCTCAAAAAACCTCTATGATGGATCTGACAAAACTCAGTAATTTAAATTGAACTGAAAATCGTTCACAACACGTCAAAAATGGTAAGTTATTACTTGCATACTATAATAAAATGATTGGAATATTTCAGGAAATCGATGTCCGGACGTGTGCACAAGGGGAGGATGTTAATGGAGTAGTATCACTTCACAAACATATTACCTGACTTTGAACACATATTTTCCTAGTGGGGCTTGATTCGGAATTTAATAATGCTCAGAGTAAAATACTCCGGAAGGATCCACCTCTTGATCTCCAGTCTAATTATACATATGTACAGAGGGATCACAACTAGCGACATACAATGGAAAAGTTGAAGATACTGTCGGACCATTCTATACTTGTAGCAGCTCAGACTCGTCCCCAATTCAAAAGGAAAATACTGAGTAAGTCCAGCACATACACCTGTACTCATTGTGGCGAAGTTGGACACTCCAAGAAATGGTGCTATGAAATTGTGGGATATCCAAAATGGTGGGATTTTAATAAAAAAAACCTTGTAAGAAGCTCAAAAAGGCTGCAATTGCCACCTCTAGTGGTACTAAATCAAGTGGTGATCATGATGCAATATCAGATATGATAAATCTTACTTGAAATAATACATTTATTATTAATACAGGTGCTACTGATCATATGAAAAATTCCACTCACCATCTTATATCTATCCGTCCATTAACCCAACAAAATATTCTAACTGCTAATGGAGGCATAGCACCGGTCACTCATGAATGATCAGTATCTAACTCCGACTCTCTTAATCTAGATACTATTCTTGTTGTTCCATTTCTTTCTTGTAATATACTATCTGTTGGCTAAATAACTGAAATCTTGAATTGTACTGTCAAATTTTGGCCTAATTATTGTGTATTTCAAGACATTGCAACGCACTAGATTATTGGCTCTGGTGTTAAACGTGGAAAGTTGTACTATCTTGAGTTGCATGATGATTCAAGTCAGAAGTCAAGTCAAGTTAATAGAGCTGGTAGAAGTTGTTCGAGTAAAGATCAAGTAATCTTGTGGCATCGTCATCTTGGTCATCTTTCTTTTCATTATCTTAAACAAATAAAATCGAATTTATTTTTGAATACCACAAACTCAGAATTCAAGTTTGATATTTGTGAATTGACAAAAGGCCATCAAATTTCTTATGTACCGAGTTATAATAAAAATTCAATTCCATTCCTCATTCTGATGTATGAGGACCTGCTCAGATTCCTACTTTATCTAGTACTTGATATTTTGTAACGTTTATTGATGAATGTACCCAGATGACTTAGGTATCACTACTTTCAAATAATGGAGATGTGTGCTCCAAGTCCAGGACCTGTACAAAATGGTGGCTACACAATACCAGAGTAAAATTTAAGTCTTGCAGTCTGACAATGGTGGGGAGTATGTTAATTCTAAATGATTTCTGCCATAAGAAGGGCATTCGCCACCAAACATCCTATGCCAACACTCCTCAACAATGATAAATTATGGTTTGTCTTTTGATTAAGGTACTCCGGAAAGAATTTATTGATAATATAAGTAAATGAAAGTATGACGGTCTATGGGCAACAATCATTTGAAAATCTTAATTTGTTGCTGCCCATGAATTTGTTTGTATCTTTTGGAAACGATAGTTATCATTCTACATGTATGGATGATTACTTTTTCAATTCAATTTTGAATAATTTTATTTATTTTTTATTTATTTTTTTTGTTTATTTTTGTATATTTTTAGTTTATTTTTTGTATATCAAACAATTTTTTACACTATTATTCAACTCATTATATTTTTCATTATTGTTATTATTATTATTAGTCCTGTGATTACTATATTATTATTATTATTATTATTATTATTATATGGAAAGTATTTTAAATTAAAAAAACATATAAAAATTATTGTATCAGAAATGCAAAATAAACGAAAAATATTCTAAATTGACAAAAACATATAAAGAATTTTGGGGTGTTTGATACAATGGAAAATATTGGTGCAAAACCACAAACGTATGGTATTGTCAAGTAGTATAAAAAATATTATTCCTATAGAGACTCATTCTAATAATCCATTAACCTAATTTTTTTATTGTCTAAGGCTTTAGAATAAGGGAATTTTTGGATTAAAATTTAAATAGCAAATAAATTAATCCTAAAGAATAAAAAAATAATTTTCAAATCTAAAGAATAAACAATCAATATTCAAAATTTGCTAGGAATTAAATCACCTCACAATCACTAAGCTATATGAATTTACTATTCAATTAGGTATGCATATCCCAATTTTTTCTAAAGCATCAATCAATCTTCTTCAAGTATTAATTAATTTAAATTCACAATTATCAATCAAAGGCAATAAAGACCTAATTCTGATGGCAATCCAAACACCTACATATCAAAATCATGAATTTTGAAGCACAGCCTAATGAGAATTTAATCAACTCAAGTTATCTCAAATTTTGAGTTAAATTAAACTTGTGTTTATAAGTCTATTAGAATTACCATTTCTCAATGCATAATCCCAAATGAAATCATGTTATTGGTGGCCAAAAAAACAACAAGCATTAAGATCAATAAACAGAATATGCAACAACTATTGAGTTTATTAAATTGGAAGCCTAGATTATGTTTGGATAATCAATTCCTAAAAAATAAATATTTAGCCTAACATAATATAAAAATATTCAACACAACCATAAAAATATTCTTTGAAAGTTATAAGAATAAATAAGAGAAAAGAGAAGAAAAAACTACGTTTAATTTGAATCTTCAATTTTAACTCTTGATCTCTCTTGAGTTTCTCCCAATTTTCTTAAGCTTTTCCAGTATTTTTTTTTCTCCTAAATTGTCTCTAATATGATGTATTTAAAGCCCCTTGAAGAGTATATGCATTGCCCTTCAAAACAAGTCGGTGCCATGTCGTAAAAATTGGGCATTAGGGGGTTGCGACCACAGTCTGGTTTGCAAACACAGCAGCCCCAAATCATCCCCCTTTGGCTATGATGGCGGCTAAGAACTCCCTTCTCGTGTGACTTCAAGGGCTGCGACAACAACACATCCTGCAATGGCAGCATCAAACTCCACCCCCCAAAACATGAATTTTCTTTCTAATAATTTGTCCCAATAAGATAATACTCAACTAACTCCTTAAGGAATTCCAATCAAATCCAATTCATGCTCAAAAAGCCTTTCACAACCAAAAAAACATAAAAGAAAAATAAAATTCAAAACTAACAATATTAACTTAATTAAAACATAAAAACTAAATAAATAAATAACATAAATAATAATGCAAAACACACATCAACTAGAAAATAAAGTGACAGTTTTATTTTTAAAATTTTTAAAGTGATTGGAATACAAGTTGGAAGTGGATTTGGATTTTAAAGACTAGGTAATGAAGGGTAAGCTAATGAAAGAAGTGTATAATTCAAAGTGGAAGTTTTGCAACTCTAGTTTTATCTTTTTCCTTTTATTGTTTCACCTGGTGTTTCATGCCTCCTATTTTAGTTTCGATATTGTGAACTGACTATATAGACTTTTTATATTTCCTTGAATATTATCTTGTTAAATAATTATTTAATTATTTTAGAATTTATACCATAATAAAATATATGTATAATCACCTATAAGGTTTTGGTCTGCATTGAGCAAAACTAGTAATTGTTTCATTTTTCTTTTAATTATGACTGTATTGAAGATATTGTATAAAAAACATAAAATATACAAAAAGTATAATAACTTGGCAAAAATATATACATAATTATTGTATCAGAAATGTAAAATAAATGGAAAGTATTCTAAATTGACAAAAACAAATATAGAATTTTAAGGTATTTCGATACAATGGAAAATGAAGTGACAATTTCATTCTTCAAAATTTTAAAGTGATTGGAATACAAATTCCAAAAGTATGAAACCTTTAATATTTTGAATTATTTTTTGTTTACTTTTATTTTATTTTCCATATATGAAACAATTTAATTATATTTTTACTTATCTTTGATTGAATATTATCATCATCATTATTATTAATTATTTTATTATAGGTAGCCACATGCCTGCTATGTTAGCAGTTTTGTTCGTCATGATTGGAATATAGATTCCATAGACAAGAAAAGTGAACTATTTTTTGAATACTTTTAGTTTCTCTTGGGTATTTATTAGTTTTATTTTTTTTATATATTTTTAGTTTATTTTTCATATATGAAACAAATAACATAATATCATACTAATATATATATATATATATATATATATATATATATATATATATATATATATATATAATGAAAAAAATTGTAGGATCATAAAAAAATCTATATATTTGAAATTTTAATTATTTATTTAAAAATTAACGAAAGTTTTGTAATTTAAATCTGTTAATTATAATTTTTCCCTAAATCAAGTCATTGTTATTTTTTCATAAACTATAATCATAGTGACATTTCCAGCACAAATATATTCATAAATTAAGAATTATGATTTTTCTTCATTAAAAATCAAGAATTATGGTTTTCTAGCAAATCTATATATGTTAACATCTAAATCTTCATAAATCTCAAACAATTGGCACATAACAAATCAAGAATTATGGTCTTCTTTATTAAATTAAAACATAATAAATTATCATAGAGAAAATTCTAATATACTCTTGAAATATTAATACCATAAATTATGTATATGTTTTTATCAATTTAGAATATATTTCATATATTTTACATTCCATATACAATATTATCAAAATCAACTTCTAATACGACTTATATTTGTAGGAATGGATCAATTACTAGTTTTCATTTATTACAACGGAGAGTGAAAATTTTATTTTTAAAAAATTTTAAAGTGATTGGAATACAATTTCAAAGGCATTAAACTTGAAATATTTTTCATTTTTTAGGTTTATTTTTTTATATGTTTAGTTAAACATGAAACAATTTATTCCACTTTTATTCAGTTTCATGAAGAATACTTAACTAAAAAATTTATATTTTGTGCTAAAAACTAAAGAAAAGTTTAGTAGAATTTATCTACATCATTTTTATTTCATACCATATTGTTGCATGAAAGTACACAGACTTCAATTGTTTGTCTATTTGTTTATATTAAGAGGAGAAGAATGACTAAATAGAAATTTTCAGTTATGTTTTCAATTTGTAGCATAAATATTGTGGATACCTTCAGTTTGATAAGCCTGTAACAAAAACCTGATGATGAGAAAGTATCAGTTTTGAATGTAAGGGAAGCGTAAAACCTCTTTAAAATATACTCGAAATCCCAAACACTAAGCCTTGAAGCCCAAACATCAAATTCAAGCCCAAAACACCAAGCCTGAACCTCAAAATCCTAAGCTCATTGCCTTTTACCCCCAAAGGCCCAAACCTGGCTTGAGTGAAGACGTGATCACCTCAAGAAGAGGTGTCGCCTCTTCACCCTAGGCATCGATGAGGCGATGCCTCATCAAAGAGGCGACACCTCTTCGTAGTCAACCCCTGCAACATTAAATGGCATTAATGACAACCAAATGGCGCTAACCTGCCAGATTTATGACATTTTTAGACATAAGAAGAAAGGGAAAAAGCAGGAAAAAGAGGGAGAAGGGCCTAGGGAATGATGAAAAAGCATGGGGAAAGGGTGATAGTGGTTTTGGTTTTGGGGAATTGAAAAAGAGAAAAAGAGGAGAGGCTTAAGAGAAAGGGACTGGGAAAGAGAAAAAGATTTTTTTTTTTTTTAACTTCTTTGGCCGAACGAGAGTATTTAGAAAAAAAAAACATAAAAGAAAAGAGAGAAAAGAGAAAGAAAAGAGAAGAAGAGAGAAAGAAGAAGAGGAATGAGACTTTTAGAGCTAGAAGACTTGATTTTCTTAAGAAATGGAAGGATTCTCTTACTCAAACCCATCAACCAAGCTTTAAGGACTTAGTTGTGAGCATTAGCTCGTCCAAATCAGTAAGACTTCCCATTTTTAAGCTTTAAGTTTTTATTTCATTAAAATCTTTGATTTATTACTCTTTTACCTTGTTCTTTTGAGTTTTATTATTTATTTAAGGTCATATGTGAAGCATTATTGCATGAGAGATTGAGTATTGATTGTTGACATATGTATATTTAAATTAGTCTTCGTTTATTTGCATGAATATTGAGCTTTTTAGAATCTAAGAAATGTAGCTTGTCTATGTCTCTGTTGAAGAGGCAATGCCCTTTTATAAAGGTGTCGCCCCTTTGTGCTAAGGCGATGTGAAATCGCCTCCTAGTCAAAAGAGAGGTGTTGTTGCTTCATCATAATCCTACACCATTCTGTTTTATTTTTAATGTTTGTTTTGTATATTTTTGTATGATTTTCATGCTTGTATTGTTATATATATTGATTTTATACATGATTACTATATTGCTCAATATTATTATTGTATAATATTATTATCTTATTTGTGGACTATTTTGTGATTTTATTCCCATTTCTCATTAATATTATTTGTTAATTATTGTGATGGATAATATTGTTATTTTGTAAGGTGGGACAAATTTGTGTTTATTGCAGGAATTGTTTGGTAATTCTTAATTATCAAATAGTTATTTCATTAATTAGTTCTTGAGATGTTTTATTTGTATAATTAAGTAGTTTATTTTTGGTTTATGTATGGTTTATTTTCTGTTTATTTTACATTTTCTTTGCACAAAAGGTTGTAATCCTTAATCTCTTCCCCCATTCATTTGGAATGTATGGTTCTAAATTATTACTATTTGTTTTATTTATATTGAATGTCAAGTTGTAACCATGAAATGAGACTAATGTACAAACTCAGATTAAAATATAAAATTGGAAACGATTCCAATCTACATTAGATAAGGAAATAATTTAATAATAAAAGGTAATAAAATACGAAACACACACAGAAGCCAACCGCAAGGTCGGGTTAACATTCCAAAAGCCTATACCCAGTTTTCGAACCTAATATCTGATGACGGCTTCTAAAAATCTTAGTGGAATCCAATTACTACACAGTGTGTTCTAGCTTTTATCCGAATGACGACTCCATCTTCATTTTGGACCCCAAACCTATTTTGTAATTCCTAATGGACCCTGAACTCACATAGTGTTGTGGTCGCCAAATACTTGGGTTCACGTCTGACCTCGTCGCTCACAAATATTTTTTTTTCCAATTACATTTATTAGCTTATTTTTTAGAGTTGAAATAATTTTTATGCAATATTTTTATTGCATTCTTTCTCATCGTATTGTGTGAGAATATGTCTAGTTGTGTTTATAAAATAAGGAAAAACTCAGATTTAAAATATAAAAAATTGTGAAGAAAATGAAATTGAATTAAAGATAGAGTGCCTAGTGAATGACCACAAACAAAACTTTTCTTTCTAAAAAATTTACAAAAAAATGAAAACAAAACCAAAATAAAAACAAAAACAAAAAAGAAAAAATTTAAATTGATGAGAAAAGAACAAAATAAAAAAGGAAAATAATTATAATAACATTGGCTAATTCTCCATTAATTAAAAATGAAAAGTAGAAAGAAATGAGAAATAAAAATTAAAAAAGAGAGAAAGAAAAAAAGAAGGGAAGGAGAAAAAAGGAGAAAAGTCAACACCTAAGTGCTATTGAATTTGAAAAAAAATTAAAGAGATTAACAAAATAAAAACAAAAACAAAAATTTATGGAAAAATAATGAAATAAAATAATAATAATAATAATAATAATAATAATAATATTGGCTAATTTTTCTAATTAATTAAAAAAAGAAGGAAAAAAGAAGAGAATGTGAAAAATAAATAAATAAATAAGAGAGAAAGGAAAAAATGAAATAAAAAATAAGGAAAAAAAGAAAAAAGAAGAGGAGAAGAAGAATAAATAAATAAATAAAAGGAAGGGAAAAGGAGAAAACAAAAGGGAGCAAAATAAAAAATTAAAATTAAAAAAAAAGTGAGAAACAAAATAGACTAAGGTAAAAGTATAATAAATAAAAACTAAGTGCATTTTAGTAAAAAAAGTCTAAAAATTTAGCATATATATATTCTAATTCCATTTTTTTATTTTGCAATAAATTATTTAAATCTCTTTCTCATTAATAATTCAAGTAGAAAAAAAATATAAATATCAAATATGAAGAGGAGTGTTCAATCTTTTATCCTCTCATTGTTTGTGTAATTTTATTATTTATTGGGGTATTTCATTTGAGTAATTAGGTAGTTTTTTTTGCTTTAATTAATTTGTTAATGTTAGTGTTTAATCTTATTTTGTTTCTTTATTTTTGTAGGTGAATTAAGACTATTTTGGAATGATTAGAGGGTGTTCCGCTTGAATTTAGGGACTACCATGAGTTGCTATCGCACCGAAGATGCATGAACAAGTTTGTAGTGTAAAAGAGGGGGTTAATAGTCAGCTGCTACAGTAGCAATACAAAGGAGGAAAAATAGCAAATCTCGGCTGAGACATGAGCAAAAACGTTGCTGTCACAGGATGGTCAAATTGGGAAGATTTTGGCATTCAAACATTCATTATTTAAGGAGCACACTAATAATTTTTAGGGGATCACTTACCTATCAATTGGAGAGGATTTTTGGGAGAAATCAACACCAGAAAGTGTAGGAAAAATTGGGAGAAGTTCAAGAGATATCAAGAGTCAAGATTGTAGAACACATGTTGGTTAGGGGTTTATGATTTAACATGAATTATTTTTTCTTTTAATTAACGAATTATTATAGTTCTTGCAAACTATATTTATTGTGCTTATTACATGTTGATATGTTTGATCCCCATTAGCATAATTAAAATTAGGGTTTTAGGTTGAGAGATCAAAATCTTAGTGGATCTATAAATATAGATTTAAATTGCTTATAGGCATAGATATCATAAGTAAATTAAATTTCAATCAGGTGTGGGTGAATAAATTTATAATTTAATTTAAGGGATTGAGTTCACAACGAGAGTTAAGATTTAATGTTCTTGTTTGAAGGTTATGAATTAAAATTGGTTATTACTTGAGAAAGTTTAATCAATAATTTAGAGTTACCTGGGATTTGGACGACTAATAGGTTCATTATTTATGTTAGCTAAGGATTGTGAAAAGATTCAATTTCTAACCACTGTGTTCATCTATTGTTTGTTCTTTAGTTTAGAATTTAATTTGATTTTATAATTTTATTTATTTGCTATTTAATTTTCTTTCAAAATTCCATATTTGAAAGTCTTACACAATAAATAATTAGTTTGATAGGTGATTTTAACGAGGCCTCGTGGAAATGATATTTTTTGTACTACTAGACGATATCTTGTGCTTACGGTTTTGCACTAACACCCATATATACTTTCTTCTTAGAATAGAAAATTGGGTGAAGATTTTTGCACTCCATTAGTTGATTTTTATACTCCTTTTTTTTTAATTTTTTTGCATAAAAATTACATAATTATCCTTTAATTAAAATGTTTATTTTTTATGAATTATAATTCCTAAACTACCCTTTTTAATATTTTACAAATGATAGAGGACACCATAATTATGGTAGGCTACAATATTATTTTATCTCTATTTTTTTTATTTTGCAGGTTGCGGCCAAGGAAGGCTTAAGGGCACTAGTGGCCCTAAGCAATTTTTTTTGGAGGGTGTTCTACTTGAATTTAGGGGCTACCATGAGTTTTTTTTTAATTGTATCATATGCTCGTACTCTGATACCATGAAGAATAAAATTCACAGAAAAAGAGAGAAAATTCAAGGAAAATATTTTTCCACGATATTCAAAGAAGGGTTATACCCCTTATACATACACACAGAAATCCTAATCACAACCTAATTAGGAATAGAATAATACCCTAAATAGAATAGAACTTTATTCCTAATTGTATACAAATATTTACTTCTTAATATATACAATAAAAATATTTACTTCCTCAACACTCCCCCTCAGGTTAGTCAATGTATGTCAATCATTCTCAACTTGCCAAGTGAGTTGTAAAATGCTTTTCCGGATACAAACTTTGTGAGGATGTCAGCTAGTTGAATCTGAGATGAAACATATGGAAGATCAATTGTCCCTTGGTTCAGATGATCTTTTATGAAATGTCCGTCAACCTCTACATGCTTAGTTTGATCATGTTGAACCGGATTGTTTGCAATTGCTATGGCTGCCTTGTTATCACAATGTAACAACATAGGCTTTGGATGTTTTAATCCCAGATCCTGAATAATTCGCCTTACCCAAAGCAACTCACATACTCCATGAGTCATTCCTCTAAACTCAGCTTCAGCACTTGACCTTGCTACACCTTTCTGTTTCTTGCTTCTCCAGGTGACTAAATTATTTCCAACAAATGTGAAGTACTCGGACGTTGATTTTTTATCAATCCAATCTCCAACCTAATCAGCATCAGTATAGCCGGTAATTTCATAATCCTTATTCCTCCCAAAGAATAACCCTTTACCCGGAGAAGACTTTGTATGTCTTAATACTCGGTATACTGCATTCATATGTTCTTTACTTGAAGAATGCATGAACTGACTTACAACACTTACTGCATAAGCAATGTCTGGCCGAGTATGAGATAGATAAATCAACCTTCCCACTAACCTTTGATACTGATCTCTATCAGTTGGAACTTGATCTTCTAGGATTAAAAGTCCATGATTGACTTCAATGGGAGTCTCGGCTGGCTTATAATCAAGCATCCCTGTCTCTGTCAATAGATCCATTACATACTTTCGTTGGCAAAGAGAAATTCCTTAAGCTGATCTTGCAACTTCAATTACTAAAAAATACTTCAAGTTACCCAAATACTTAACTTCAAACTCAGATGCTAACTGTCTTTGCAAGTTTGTTGTCTCACTTGGATCATTTCCAGTGACCACCATATCATCAACATATACAATCAGCGCAATAACTTTACCTAATTTCTGTTTGATGAATAATGTGTGATCAACATCACTTTACTTATATTCGAGCTTCCTCATGAAGGTTGAGAGTCGTCCAAACCATGCTCGAGGTGATTGCTTGAGTCCATACAATACTCTCTTTAATTTGCGTACTCGGTCAGTACATTTAGTTCTGGGTGGTAGATCCATATATGCTTCTTCATCTATGGTTCCATTCAAAAATGCATTCTTTACATCAAATTATCGAAGAGGCCAGTCCAGGTTGGCAGCTAAGGAAATAAGGACTCGGATGGTGTTCATTTTTGCTACTGGGGCAAATGTATCTTCATAGTCGATTCCATACTTCTAAGTATACCCCTTTGCTACCAACCGAGCTTTATATCGATTTATGCTTCCATCTGGATTGAGTTTAACAGTGAATATCCACCTGCACCCCCATCGTTTTCTTTCCTTCCGGAAGAGGAACAAGATCCCACGTCTGGTTCTTCTGTAATGCCTCCATTTCATCATTCATAGCTTTCTTCCAATCCGGATTATCTAAGGCTTCCTGTACATTACTTGGAATAGATATAGTAGATAATTGATTTACAATAAGTGCATGTAAGTTAGACAAATGGTTGGTTGATATAAAGTTGTTGATAGGGTATTTAGCTTTGGTATGAAGGTCTTAATTATATTATTTTTTCAAAACACCTTTATTGATTCTAGAAGGATAACGGGACTTAGTTTTTGGAATTAAAGGAGACACGTTTACCTTATTATGCACCACATCCGAAGTTTCTTCAGCTTCTGGTGTGGGTTGGGAAAATGTACTATCTTGATTACTCGAATTTTATTTGATGATCTGTCTGGGTGAGATGCTCATACTAGGAACACCAGATATTTGTCCGGGTGAGATGCTCATACTCAGAACACCAGATGTCTGTCCGGGTGAGATGCTACTTGGAACACCAGATGTCTGTCCGGGTAAGATGCTTAGAATACTCGGAATGTTTGGGAGACTCAAATTCAAAATACTCAGAATGCTATCTTCAAGCTCAAAGAGGTTCAGATTTTTCTCCCCTTAAAGAGAGCACTCAGAGTGGGAGAAGAAAGGACTATTTTCATGAAAATGAACATCCTAAGTGACATAAATCTTCTTTGTATTTGGATCATAACATCGATATCCCTTTTGTAAATTTGTATAGCCAACAAAGATACACCGGATAGCTCGAGGGTTTAATTTTCCAAGTGTTTGATAAACATATGCTGAGCATCCAAAAAATCAGGGTTCAAAATTATTCAAGGGTGGAGATATAGCAAGTTCCTGAAGTTTTTGAAGAGGAGTCTTAAAATCGAGTACTCGTGATGGTGTCCAATTTATGAGGTACGCAGCGGATCGAATAGCTTCTTCCCAGTATTCTAGAGGAACATTCATGTCAAATAGTGATGCTCGGACAACTTCCAATAACTGTCGGTTCTTTCGTTCGGCTATACCATTCTGTTGAGGAGTGCCGGCACATAAGGTTTGGTGGCGAATGCCCTTCTTATGGCAGAAATCATTGAGAATTAAGTTAACATACTTTCACCATTTTCAGACTACAAGACTCGGATTTTACTCTGGTATTGTGTAGCCACCATGTTGTATAGGTCCTGAAACTTGCAACACACATCTCCTTTGTTTGAAAGTAGTGATACCCAGGTCATCTGGGTACATTCATCAATAAACGTTACAAAATATCAAGCACTAAATAGAGTAAGAATCCGAGCAGGTCCCCAGACATCAGAATGAATGGTCATAAATAGAATGAAACTTTTATTATAATTCGGTACATAAGAAATTCGATGGCCTTTGGCCAATTCACAAACATCACACTTGAATTCCGAGTCTATGATATTTAAAAATAAATTCGATTTTATTTGTCTAAGATAATGAAAAGAAAGATGACCAAGATGTCGATGCTACAAGATTGCTTGGTCTTTACTCGAACTACTTCTACCAACCTTATGAACTTGACTTGACTTCCGTTTTGAATCATCATGCAACTCAAGATAGTACAACTTTCCACGTTTAACACCAGAGCCAAGAATCTGGTTTATTGCAATGTCCTGAAATACATAATAATTAAGCCAAAATTTGACAGTGAAATTCAAGGTTTTAGTGATTTAGCCAACATATAATAGATTACAAGAAAGAGATGGAACAATAAGAACAATATCTAAATTAAGAGAGTCAGAGTTAGATACTAATCCCTCATGAGTGACTGGTGTTATGCCTCCATTAGCGGTTAGAATATTTTATTGGGTTGATAGACGGATAGATGTAAGATGGTGAGTGGAGTTTGTCATATGATCAGTAGCACCTGTATCAATAATCCATGTATTATTTTGAGTAAGATTTGTCATACTTGAAGTGGTATTAGGATCACCACTTGGTTAAGTAGTAGCAATTGTAGCTTTGCCGAGCTTCTTACAAGGCTTCCTATTGAAATCCCACCATTCTAGATATCCCACAATTTCATAGCACCGTTCCTTGGAGTGTCCAACTTTGCCACAATGAGTACAGGTGTATGTGATGGCCTTACTCGGTATTTTTCCTTTGAAATGGGGACGAGTCTGAGCTGCTACAAGTACATAATGGTCTGGCAGTATATTCGGCTTTTCCATCGTATGTCGCTGGTTGTGATCCCGCCGGACATATGCATAACTGGACTCGAGATCAAGAGGTGGACCCTTCCGGAGTATTTCACTTTGAGCATTATTAAATTTCGAATCAAGCCCGGCTAGGAAAATATGTGTTCGAAGCCGGGTAATATGCTTATGGAATGATACTACTCCATTAACATCCTCCCCTTGTGCATAGTCCGGGCATCGATTTCCTAAAATATTCCAATCAGTTCATTATAGTATGCAGGTAATGGCTTACCATTTTGACGTGTAGTGAATGATTTCTGATTCAATTCAAATAATTGAGTTTCGTCATATCCATCATAGAAGGTTTTTGAGACAGCATCCCATATCTCCTTTGCTGTTAGAAGACGGATGAATCTCTGCATCAATGTCAGACTCATGGAGTGAATCAGCCAACTTTTTACTCGGTTATTATCAAGGAGCCAAGTTTCCAATGTTTTATCTCCTGCTGGTGGCTTTAGTGTAGTGCCATTAAGAAAGCCAGATTTATTTTTGGCTCCAATTCGCATCTCCATGATCTGTGACCATAGAGTATAGTTTGTATCATCAAGAATAATTCCTGTGGGAAAGGGAGAATTATCTTGAAGGGTTTGAACAAAATTGGGTGTTCCATGGGATACGATGGATGTGTTTTCGGTAGTCATGGTTTTGAAGATTCAAAGAATTCAAAGGAAGAAAAAATATGATTTCAAGAATTCAATAAAAAAATTCAACTTTAATGGACATGCTTTGATACCATGAAGAAAAAAATTTAGAGAAAAAGAAAGAAAATTCAAGGGAAATATTTTTCCATGATTTTCAAAGAAGGGTTACACCCCTTATATATATACACAGGAATCCTAATCACATCCTAATTAGGAATAGAATAATACCCTAAATAGAATAGAAATTTATTCCTAATTGTATACAAATATTTACTTCCTAATATATACAATAAAAATATTTACTTCCTCAGCAGCTTCACCTACCCTACAGTATTAGATTCTGCTTCACCAACTTTACAGTATAAGGATTTAATGGCCATTTTTAGGCTCATGTCTTCTCGAGTACTTCAATGATAATCCTTCAATTATTGGCATCAGTATACTATAAAATATAATTTCTGGTTTTGGTTTTGGACTACAATGTTCCAGTTCAAATTATAGACTACTCCATAAATAGAATAGGACAAGAAGTTTAGGTCCCGATATCTTGCTTAAAGGGATGAGGATACATTTTAGACCCACCCCACTGGTTGCCTTACGACCTACCATAGTGTCGTATATTTTCTATCACAAGAATAATACTGTTGCTGGCAGCCATTACTGCTCTCCGAAGAACTTAACAGATCTTGGATTTGACTATGCATATCGCAAGGCTCTCCGATTGATCTTTCTTCACTTTGGTCGTTTTGCTACTCAAAAAGCAAGGTTCCTGAAAAATTACACTTGCAATGATTGTTGAGGAAGTAAATATTTTTATTATATGTATTAGGAAGTAAATATTTGTATACAATTAGAAATAAAGTTCCATTGTATTTAGAATGTTATTCTATTCCTAATTAGATTATAATTAGAATTTTATGTGTATATATAAGGGGTGTAACCCTTCTTTGAATATTATGAAAAAATATTTCCTTTGATTTTTCTTTTTTTTTTCTTTGAATTTTATTTTTCATGGTATTAGAGCATATTCATTGAAATTGAATTTTTTTATTGAATTCTTGAAATCATATTTTTTTGAAATCGTATTTTTTCTTTTTTTCTTTATTAAATTAAAACATAATTTATTATCATAGAGAAAATTCTAATATACTCTTGAAATATTAATACCATAAATTATGTATATGCTTTTGTCAATTTAGAATATATTTCATATATTTTACATTCCATATACAATATCATCAAAAATCAACTTCTAATACAACTTACATTTGTAGGAATGGATCAATTACTAGTTTTCATTTATTACATCGAAGAGTGAAAATTTTATTTTTAAAAATTTTTAAAGTGACTGGAATACAATTTCAAAGGCATTAAACTTGAAATATTTTTCATTTTTTAGGTTTATTTTTTGTATATGTTTAGTTAAACATGAAAAAATTTATTCCACTTTTATTCAGTTTCATGAAGAATACATAACTAAAAAATTTATATTTTGTGCTAAAAACTAAAGAAAAGTTTAGTAGAATTTATTTGTATCAATTTTATTTCATACCATATTGTTGCGTGAAAGTACACATACTTCAATTGTTTGTCTATTTGTTTATATTAAGAGGGAGGAGAATGACTAAATAGAAATTTTCAGTTATTTTTTCAATTTGTAGCATAAATATTATGGATACCTTCAGTCTAATCAGCATGCAACAAAAACATGATGATGAGAAAGTATGAGTTTTGAATGCAAGGGAAGCCTGAAACCTCTTTAAAATAGACTCGAAATCCCAAACACTAAGCCTCGAAGCCCAAACATCAAATTCAAGCCCAAAACACCAAGCCTAAACCTCAAAAGCCCAAGCTCATTGCCTTTTGGCCCAAAGGCCCAAACCTGGCTTGGGTGAAGACGTGATCGCCTTAATGAAGAGGTGTCGCCTCTTCACCCTAGACATTGATGAGGCGATGCCTCTTCAAAGAGGCGACACCTCTTCGTAGTCAACCCCTACAATATTAAATGGCATTAATGACAACTAAATGGGGTTGACCTGTCAAATTTATGACATTTTTAGACATAAAAAGAAAGGGAAAAAGCAGGAAAAAGAGGGAGAAGGGCCTAGGGAGTGACGAAAACGCATGGGGAAAGGGTGAGAGTGGTTTTGGTTTTGGGGAATTGAAAAAGGAAAAAGGAGGAGAGGCTTAAGAGAAAGGGAGTGAGAAAGAGAAAAAGATTTTTTTAAAAAAAAAACTTCTTTGGCTAAACGAGAGTATTTAGAAAAAAAAAAAACACAAAAAGAAAAGAGAGAAAAGAGAAAGAAAAGACAAGAAGAGAGAAAGAAGAAGAGGAAGGAGACCTTTAGAGCTAGAAGACTTGATTTTCTTAAGAAAGGAAAGGATTCTCTTGCTCAAACCCATCAACCAAGCTCTGAGAACTTAGTTGTGAGCATTAGCTCATCCAAATCAGTAAGACTTCCCATTTTTAAGCTTTAAGTTCTTTATTTCATTAAAAGCTTTGATTTATTACTCTTTTACTTATTCTTTTGAGTTTTATTATTTATTTAAGGTCATATGTGAAGCATGGTTACATAAAAGATTGAGTATTGATTGTTGACATATGTATATTTGAATTAGTCTTCGTTTATTTGCATGAATATTAAGTTTTTTAGAATCTAAGAAATGTAGTTTGTCTATGTCTATGTTGAAGAGGCAACACCCTTTTATAGAGGTGTCACCCCTCTGTGCTAAGGCGATGTGAAATCGCCTCTTGGTCAGAAAAGAGGTGTTGCCGCTTCATCATAATCCTACACCATTCTGTTTTATATTTAATGTTTGTTTTGTATATTTTTGTATGATTTTCATGCTTGTATTGTTATATATATTGATTTTATACATGATTACTATGTTGCTCAATATTATTACTGTATAATATTATTGTCTTATTTGTGGACTATTTTATGATTTTATTTCCATTTCTCATTAATATTATTTGTTAATTATTGTGATGGATAATATTGTTATTTTATAAGGTGGGACTAATTTGTGTTTATTGCAGGAATTGTTTGGTAATTCTTAATTATCAAATAGTTATTCCATTAATTAGTTCTTGAGATGTTTTATTTGTATAATTAAGTAGTTTATTTTTGGTTTATGTATGGTTTATTTTCTGTTTATTTTACATTTTCTTTGCACAAAAGGTTGTAATCCTTAATCCCTTCTCCCATTCATTTGGAATGTATGGTTCTAAATTATTACTATTTGTTTTATTTATATTGAATGTCAAGCTATAACCATGAATTGAGATTAATGTACAAACTTGGATTAAAATATAAAGTTGGAAACGATTGCAATCTACATTAGATAAGGAAATAATTTAATAATAAAAGGTAATAAAATACGAAACACACACGGAAGCCAATCGCAAGATTAGGTAGGCATTCCAAAAGCCTATACACAGTTTTCGAACCTAATATCTGATGACGGCTTTTAGAAACCTCAGTGGAATCCAGTTGCTATACCGTGTGTCCTGGCTTTTATCTCAATGGCGACTCCATCTCTATTTTGGGCCCCAAACCTATTTTTTATTTTCTAGTGGACCCTAAACACCCCTTATATATACACACAAGAATCCTAATCACAACCTAATTAGGAATAGAATAACATCCTAAATAGAATAGAACTTTATTCCTAATTGTATATAAATATTTACTTCCTAATAAATACAATAAAAAATATTTACTTCCTTAACACTCCCCCTTAAGTTAGTCAATGTATGTCAATCATTCCCAACTTGCCAAGTGAGTTGTAGAATGCTTTTCTGGATACAGCATTTGTGAGGATGTCAGCTAGTTGAGTCTGAGATGAAACATATGGAAGATTAATTGTCTCTTGGTTCAGATGATCTTTTATGAAACTTCTGTCAACCTCTACATGCTTAGTTCGATCATGTTGAATCGGATTGTTTGCAATTTCTATGGTTGCCTTATTATCACAATGTAACAACATAGGCTTTGGATGTTTTAATTCCAGATCCTAAATAATTCACCTTACCCAGAGCCACTCACATACTCCATGAGCCATTCCTCTAAACTCAGCTTCAGCACTTGATCTTGCTACAACTTTCTATTTCTTGCTTCTCTAGGTGACTAAATTATTTCCAACAAATGTGAAGTACCCAGACGTTGATTTTCGATCAGTCCGATCTCCAGCCCAATCAGCATCAGTATAGCCGGTAATTTCATAATCCTTATTCCTCCCAAAGAATAACCCTTTACCCAGAGAAGACTTTAGATATCTTAATACTCAGTATACTGCATTCATATGTTCTTTACTCGGAGAATGCATGAACTGACTTACAACACTTACTGCATAAGCAATGTCTGGCCGAGTATGAGATAGGTAAATCAACCTTCCCACCAACCTTTGATACTGATCTCTATCAGTTGGAACTTGATCTTCTAGGATTGAAAGTCCATGATTGACTTCAATAGGAGTCTCGGTTGGCTTACAATCAAGCATCCCTGTCTCTGTTAGTAGATCCATTACATACTTTCATTGGCAAAGAGAAATTCCTTAAGCTGATCTTGCAACTTCAATTCCTAAAAAATACTTCAAGTTACCCAAATCCTTAAGTTCAAACTCGGATGCTAACTATCTTTGCAAGTTTGTTGTCTCACTTGGATCATTTCCAGTGACCACCATATCATCAACATATATAATCAATGCAGTGACTTTACCTAACTTCAGTTTGATGAATAGTGTGTGATCTGCATCACTTTGCTTATATCCAAGCTTCCTCATGAAGGTTGAGAGTCATCCAAACCATGCTCGAGGCGATTGCTTGAGTCCATACAATGCTCCCTTTAATTTGCATACTTGGTCAGTATATTTAGTCCTGGGTGGTGGATCCATATATACTTCTTCATCTATGGTTCCATTCAAAAATGCATTCTTTACATTAAATTGTTGAAGAGGCCAGTCCAGATTGGCAGCTAAGGAAATAAGGATTCGAATGGTGTTCATTTTTGCTACTGGGGCAAATGTATCTTCATAGTCAATTCCATACTTCTAAGTATACTCCTTTACTACCAACCGAGCTTTATATCAATTTATGCTTCCATCTGGATTGAGTTTGACAATGCATAACCATCTACACCCCCACCATTTTCTTTCCTTCTGGAAGAGGAACAAGATCCCATGTCTGGTTCTTCTGTAATGCCTCCATTTCATCATTCATAGCTTTCTTCCAATCTGAATCATCTAAGGCTTCCTGCACATTACTCAGAATAGATACAGTAGATAATTGATTTACAGTAAGTGCATGTGAGTTAGACAAATGGTTGGTTGATATAAAGTTATTAATAGGGTATTTAGCTTTGGTATGAAGGTCTGGATCATATTATTTTTTTGGAACCCCTCTATTGATTTTAGAAGAATAACGAGGCTTAGTATTTGGAATTAAAGGAGACACGTTTACCTTATTATGCACCGCATCCGGAGTTTCTTCAACTTCTGGTATGGGTTGGGAAAATGTACTATCTTGATTACTCAGATTTTCTTCGATGATCTGTTCGGGTGAGATGCTTGTACTCGAAACACTAGATGTCTATCTGGGTGAGATGCTCGAAATACTTGGAACATTTGGGAGACTTAGATTCGGAATACTCAGAATGCTATCTTCAAGCTCAAAGAGGTTTGGATTTTTCTCCTCCTGAAGAGAGCACTCAGAGTGGGAGAAGAAATGACTATTTTCATGAAATCGAACATCCCGAGTGACATACATCTTCTTTGTATTCGGATTATAACATCGATATCCCTTTTGTAAATCCGTATAGCCAATAAAGATACACTGGATAGCTTGAGGGTCTAATTTATCGAGTGTCTAATAAACATATGCCGAGCATCCAAAAACTCAAGGTTTGAGATTATTGAAGGGTAGAGATATGACAAGTTCCTGAAGTTTCTGAAGAGGAGTCTTAAAATCAAGTACTTGTGATGGTGTCCGGTTTATGAGGTACGCAGTGGATCGAATAGCTTCTTCCCAGTATTCTCGAGGAACATTCATGTCAAATAATGATGCTCGAAAAACATTCAATAACTGTCGGTTCTTTCGTTCGGCTATACCATTCTGCTGAGGAGTGCCGGCACATGAGGTTTGGTGGCGAATGCCCTTCTTGTGGCAGAAATCATTGAGAATTGAGTTAACATACTCCCCACCATTGTCAGATTGTAAGACTCAGATTTTACTCTGGTATTGTGTGGCCACCATGTTGTACAGGTCCTGAAACTTGGAGCACACATCTCCTTTATTTGAAAGTAGTGATACCCAGGTCATTCGGGTACATTCATCAATAAGCATTACAAAATATCGAGTACTAGATAAAGTAGGAATCCAAGCTGGTCCCTAGACATCAGAATGAATGGTCATAAATAGAATGGAAGTTTTATTATAACTCGGTACATAAAAAATTCGATGGCCTTTGGCCAATTCACAAACATCACACTTGAATTCCGAGTTTATGATATTTAAAAATAAATTTGATTTTATTTGTCTAAGATAATGAAAAGAAAGATGACCAAGACGTCGATGTCATAAGATTACTTGGTCTTTACTCGAACTACTTCTACCAACCTTATGAACTTGACTTGACTTCTGTTTTGAATCATCATGCAACTCAAGATAGTACAACTTTCCACGTTTAACACTAGAGCCAAGAATCTGGTTTGTTGTAATGTCCTGAAATACACAATAATTAGGCCAAAATTTGACAGTGCAATTCAAGGTTTCAGTGATTTTGCCAACAGATAGTAGATTACAAGAAAGAGATGGAACAATAAAAACAGTATATAAATTAAGAGAGTCAAAATTAGATATTGATCCCTCATAAGTGACTGATGCTATACCTCCATTAGCGGTTAGAATATTTTATTGGGTTGATGGACGGATAGATGTAAGATGGTGAGTGAAGTTTGTCATATGATCAGTAGCACCTGTATCAATGATCCATGTATTATTTCGAGTAAGATTTTTCATACCTAAAGTGGTATCAGGATTACCACTTGGTTGAGTAGTAGTAATTGCAGCTTTGTTGAGCTTCTTACGAGGCTTCCTATTGAAATCCCACCATTCCGGATATCCCATAATTTTATAGCACCATTCCTTGGAGTGTCCAACTTCACCACAATGAGTACAGGTGTATGTGATGGGCTTACTCGGTATTTTTCCTTTGAATTGGGGACAATTTTGAGCTGTTACAAGTACATAATAGTCTAGCAGTATCTTCGGCCCTTCCATCATATGTCGCTGGTTGTGATCCCGTTGGACATATGCATAACTGGACTCGAGATCAAGAGGTGGATCCTTCGGGAGTATTTCACTTCGAGCATTATTAAATTCTGAATCAAGCCCGGCTAGAGAAATATGTGTTCGAAGCCGGGTAATATGCGTATGGAGTGATACTACTCCATTAACATCCTCCCCTTATACACACGTCCGGGCATCGATTTCCTGAAATATTCCAATCAGTTCATTATAGTTTATAAGTAATGGCTTACCATTCTGACATGTAGTGAATGATTTTCGATTCAATTCAAATAACTGAGTTTCGTCATATCCATCATAGAAGGTTTTTGAGACAACATCCCATATCTCCTTTGCTATTAGAAGACGAATGAATCTCTGCATCAATGTCGGACTCATGGACTCAATCAACTAACTATTTACTCGATTATTATCAAGGAGCCAAGTTTCCAACGCTTTATCTCTTGCTGGTGGCTTTGGCGTAGTGCCATTAAGAAAGCCAGATTTATTTCTAGCTCCAATTCGCATCTCCATGATCTGTGACCATAGAGTATAGTTTGTATCATCAATAATAATTCCTGTAGGAAAGGAAGAATTATCTTGAAGGGTTTGAATAAAATTGGGTGTTCCATTGGATATAATGGATGTGTTTTCGGTGGTCATGATTTTGAAGATTCAAAGAATTCAAAGGAAGAAAAAATATGATTTCAAGAATTCAATAAAAAAATTCGATTTCAATGGATATGCTCTAATACCATGAAGAATAAAATTCAGAGAAAAAGAGAGAAAATTCAAGGGAAATATTTTTCCATGATATTCAAAGAAGGGTTACACCCCTTATATATACACACTGGAATCCTAATCACAACCTAATTAGGAATAGAATAACACCCTAAATAGAATAGAACTTTATTCCTAATTGTATACAAATATTTACTTCCTAATATATACAATAAAAAATATTTACTTCCTCAATAGCTGTCGCACCGAAGATACATGGACAAGTTTGTAGTGTAAAAGAGGGGGTTGATAGTCGGCTGCTACAGTACCAGTACAAAGGAGAAAAAATAGCAAATTTTGGTTGAGACATGAGCAAAAATGTTGCTATCACAGGCTGGTCAAATTGGGATGATTTTGGCATTCAAACATTCCTTATTTAAGGAGCACTCTAATAAATTTTTAGGGGATCACTTACCTATCAATTGGAGACAATTTTTGGGAGAAATCAACACCAGAAAGTGTAGGAAAATTTGGGAGAAGTTCAAGAGATATTAAGAGTCAAGATTGAAGAACATAATTCTAGTTTTTATTTTCTTCTCGCCTTCTTTATTCTTATAACTCTCATGGGTTGTTTTAAGAATTTTATTGAATATTTCTCCAACATGTTAGGTTAATTCATGTTGGTTAGGGATTGATGATTTAACATGAATTATTTTTTCTTTTAATTAATGAATTATTATAGTTCTTCCAAACTATATTTATTGTGCTTATTACATATTGATATGTTTGATCACCATTAGCATAATTAAAATTAGGGTTTTAGGTTGAGAGATCAAAATCTTAGTGGATCTATAAATATAGATTTAAATTGCTTATAGGCATAAATATCATAAGTAAATTAAATTCCAATCAGGTGTGGGTGAATAAATTTATAATTTAATTAGGGGATTAAGTTCACAACGAGAGTTGAGATTTAATGTTCTTGTTTGAAGGTTATGAATTAAAATTGGTTATTACTTGAGAAAGTTTAATCAATAATTTAGAGTTACCCGGGATTTGGACGACTAATAGGTTCATTATTTAAGTTAGCTAAGGATTGTGAAAAGATTCAATTTCTAACCACTGTGTTTATCTATTGTTTGTTCTTTAGTGTATAATTTAATTTGATTTTATAATTTTATTTATTCGCTATTTAATTTTCTTTCAAAATTCCATATTTGAAAGTCTTATACAATAAAGAATTAGATTGATAGGTTATTTTAACGAGGCCTTGTGGGAATGATATTTTTTATACTACTAGACGATACCTTGTGCTTACGGTTTTGCACTAACACTCATATATACTTTCTTCTTAGAATAGAAAATTGGGTGAAGAGTTTGCACTCCATTAGTTGATTTTTATACTCCTTTTTTAATTTTTTTGCATAAAAATTACATAATTATTCTTTAATTAAAATGTTTATTTTTTATGAATTATAATTCCTAAACTACCCTTTTTAATATTTTACAAATGATAGAGGACACCATAATTATGATAGGCTACAATATTATTTTATCTCTATTTTTTTATTTTGCAGGCTACGACTAGGGACGGCTTAAGGGCACTAATGGCCCTAAGCAATTTTTTTCATCAAATCATTAATTTTATTATTTTTAAATATTAATTATTTTCAAAAAATAGAAAAATAGAAAAAATTTAGTGTTAACATATAATAATTTTTTTTTATTGAAACTCAAAAGATAAAAAATTATCTAATAAATAATTTGTTTGAAAAAAATTGAAAAACAAGAAGATACCACTAAGAAAAGTAAGAAAGAAAAAATTTAAATGTATGATTTTAGATTTTTAAGAAATTAACCCATGCACCTCCTTGATAATGGGCCTTCTCTCTGAGCTAATATGGGCAAGACTGCCCGTTGATTTTTTACTCAAGGCATCCGCGACAACATTCGCTTTGCCTGGCTGGTATAAAATGGAACAATCATAATCCTTAAGGAGTTCCATCCATTTTCTCTGCCTCAAATTCAAGTCCCTCTGCTGAAAGATATATTTTAGGCTCTTGTGATCAGTGTATATCTCACATGTCACCCCATACAAATAATGCCTCCATATTTTCAAAGCAAACACCACGGCTGCCATCTCCAGGTCATGGGTAAGATAGTTTTGCTCGTGCTTCTTCAACTGCCTCGAAGCATAAGCAATCACTTGGCCATTTTGCATTAACACACAGCCCAATCCTACTCTGGAAGCATCACAATACACTGTATACCCTTCATTTCCAGAGGGCAAAGTTAGAATTGGAGCCGACGTTAACAAGTCCTTCAATAACTGGAAGTGCTATTCGCATTTGTCTGTCCATACAAACTTAGCACTCTTCTGGGTCAACCTTGTCAAAGGTGCAACAATTTTAGAGAAGTCTTTCATAAATCTTCTGTAATAGCCTGCTAGACCTAGGAAACTCTATACTTCTCTAACTGTAGTCGGCCTCGGCCACTCTGTAATAGCCTCTATCTTCTTAGGGTCGACCTGTATGCCATCTCTAGAAACCACGTGGCCTAAAAATGCCACTTGATATAACCAGAACTTGCACTTTGAAAATTTGGCATACAACCTGTGCTCCCTTAAGGTCTGAAGTACCCTTCTCAGATGCATAACATGCTCAGCCTCGCTCTTGGAATAAACCAAGATATCATTAATGAAAACTATCATAAATCGGTCCAAGTATGGCCTGAACACCCGATTCATCAAGTCCATAAAGGCTGCTGGGGCATTAGTTAACCCAAAGGACATTACTAACAACTCATAATGGCCATATCTTGTTCGAAAGGCTGTCTTGGGCTCATCACCTCTTCTGATCCTCAACTGATGATACCCAAATCTCAGATCTATTTTAGAGAAGCATGTAGCACCTTGAAGTTGATCAAATAGGTCATCGATCCTCAGAAGTGGGTACTTGTTCTTGATGGTGACCTTATTCAACTACTTGTAATCGATACAGAGTCGAAGGCTACCATCCTTCTTCTTCACAAACAACACCGGAGCACCCCAAGGTGATGTACTGGGTCTGATGAAACCCTTATCAAGCAACTCCTGCAACTGCTCTTTTACCTCCTGTAGTTCTGCTGGTGCCATTCTGTAGGGTGGCATAGAAATAGGATCTGTACCAGGTATGATATCGATACAGAACTCTATCTCTCTATTTGGTAGTAATCCTGGTAATTCTTCAGGAAAGACATCCAGAAATTCACACACCACTGGCACCTGTTCAATCGCCCCATTCACTTGATCAACATCTCTTACTACTACCAAGTAACCCTGACAACCCCTTCTAAGCATCTTCCGGGCTGTAATGGTAGAAATGAGATTACGAGGCATAGAGCTCTTTTCACCTTTGAAATAAAATTCTTCTTCGTTTGGAATTCTGAACACCACTTCTTTCTCTCGGCAATTCATAAGGGCATAATACCTCGACAACCAATCCATACCCAAAATGATATCGAATTCCAACACATCAAGTAGCACCAAGTCCGCCAATAATTCTCTACTATCAACTAACACCGGACACGAAGGAAAGAAGACATCTGTCTCCAACTCGTCACTAAGAGGAGTCAACACAAATAGAGGAAAGGACAACCGGGAAAGCTGCCACTCGATTCTCGAAGAGAACACAGGAGAAATGAATGAATGCGAAGCACCAGGGTCAAACAATACTCTAGCATCACATGCACAGACTGAGAGAATACCTACTACCACTGCATTCGAAGTCTGAGCATCTTGTGGTGTCAAAGTGAACACTTGAGCTTGACCATGACCTGCCTGCTGAGAAGTTGAAGGCTGCGCAAATCCATGACTGCTCGGTCTACCCACTAAACCTCAACCCTGCTGACTCATAGGCTGAGGCGGTCTTTGTTGTGGCTGTATTGGTGCTCGATACTGCTGAGGCATCGGATAGTAGGGCTGAGCCACTGACGAAGATGAACCCTAAACATACTGTGGCTGGTATCCGGAGTGAGGACAAGCTTTGGCAAGATGTCAAACCTGCCCACATCTGAAGCAAGCGCCCGTCAACATATGACAAAGGCCCTAATGAAATCGTCCATAACTAGCGCAAGCACTGGCTCCAGACCCAGAACTACTCTGCCCGGAACTCTGCCCACTACTGCTACTACTAACTCCAGTACTGAATCTATGACCCCTACCACTCCTCCTGTTTGTGACGTACCCATGTCAGCCAACTCAATAAGTCCTGGACCTCCTACCACTCTACTGTGAACTACCCGCAGCCTGTTCACTCAAACTACCGATGTGAAATGTTGGCTGCTGGTACCCGGGAGCTACACCATATCCACTGCCCCCAACCATATAGGGATCTATCATGGTGCCCTGGCTGATATATTGCCTCTCAATCAAACGGGCCTCCTCAATCACACTCTCTAGGGTGCGGTCCTCGGTACATATATCAACAAAAGCAGGTCCCAATCCAGTAACATACAGCTCCACTGCTCTGTAAGGGTCCCTTCTGATATCCTCTGCATGTCGGGATAACCTATTAAACTCTCTAGTATAGTCCTCCACTGACCTATCGCCCCTAGTGATGTGGAGTAACTACCACCTGTAGGCATCTCTGGTGGCGGGAGGATAGAAGAATCTCAAGAAGTGATCCTTAAACTCTAGCCAAGTCAACTCGTGCATAGATGGCTGAATCAACTGCATAAACCAGTCTTGAGCTGCAGCCCGAACTAACAACTCCACAATCATAATCCTCTGATAATCCGTGTGTCCCGTCCTAGTACATGCTTTAATCGTGTTAATGAAGTCTAAGGCATCACCCGTACCGTCAAAAGAAACTCTATCGATCCGAGAGTAAAGAAGTGCTACCTCAGTATCTGACATCCCCTGATTCCTTTGCTAAAGCATTTACTGTAAAAGGGGCATCACCTGATTCAATGCTGCTAGACCCTAATTAATCCCTGCTAGTCCAGCTACAAAGGCTGTGGGATCTACGACTGGGGCTTCAGGCTTGACTTGTTGCTGCTCAGAAATCTCAGCTGCAGCTACCCTGGCTCAACCTCTACCTCTACCTCTGCCCCTACGACGTGGAGTAGGAAGGGGAGCCTCATCGTGCACATACTGCTCATCAAGTCTAAGGGTCGGATCGACATCGGGGTCGATACGCACACGCCTCATTCTGAAAAGAAGACAAGGAAAATTGAATTCAAAATGGGGTAAGAATATTTAACGCAACGTGGAATTAGAAACAAGAACATCTCAAGGACAATTATCAACCCTAAAGCTGCAATAGTTACACAGAAAGATAGACATGGAAAATTAATCAAACTTATGCTCTGATACCAACTTTTTCACGACCCGAACCCGAAGGCACATGACTGGCACTAGGGAATGGGTAGGCATAAGGCCCCCGAAACCTGTAGTAAGCCTAAAAGAAAGAAAAATAAAACCTTCCATTTTTAAAATTTAATTTATAACAGAACATATTATCAAACTGATTTTTTTTCTTAAAAATAAACAAATTCAAGTGCTTAATAAAAGTGTGCTTCAACGTCACATATTAAAAATCAAACTTAAATCTTTATACACAAGCGTGGTTTATACAAATAAATTACACAAATATACTTAAACCGTACAATTCTTAGTATATATACTACTGCAGCATCCTAGAATAATACAACAGTACAACTTACAATGACCTACATAAAATAGCCGGTGAAGAAGAAACCCGACGTGGAGGTAGTCTGAGGTCGAACTCCCAAGCTCCTGAAAAAAAATAAATTGAGGGGAATCAGACCTCACTGAGTAAGTCAATAAAAAGAGTTGTACGGTTTGAAAACCTTTTTGCAAACTATATATTTATAGTGAAAATAATTTATAGTGTATAGGTATAGCTTTTGAAGAATCTCGGTAGAACCCTAAACCTAAAAATCTACATGGCCAACTGGGCCCACTTATTCCAACTAGACTACCGGTCCCCGAGAGCAAAGGCATCAACCAAGGCACCAAGTCGTAGTCATCCACTTAATCCAAATATATGGCACTGGTGGTCCCCGAGAGCAAAGGCATCGATTGAGGCACCCATCCCAGTCCATTATCAGCCTTATAATCACTGGCAGTCCCCGAGAGCATAGGCTTCCACCGAGGCACCCGTCCCAGTTTAACATTCACCGATCATATATATTACAGATACATCTCTCAATCTCTACCATATGCACATAGTCTTGGTGAAGCCCACCAGGTAGCCCGTTCTACCAAAATTTCTCAAAATTGATTTTAAATAAATAAAATGCGTTTAAATCTTGAATAATAACATTAAATTAAATAAATCATATAATCAATATAATAAAGTATGAGCACATGCATTTTTTAAATAAACACACGCACAGATCGTTCTATTGACTTACAAGATGAATGTGAAGGCTGACGACTGCGCGTCTGCCTCGGTCTCACAGCTTCTACTCCAATATGCTCTAGAAAGAAATAATAAATCGATTTTAAAACATGACTATGAGTTATAAATCGAAAATCAACAAAACAATGAAATTCCAAGCTGACTCGAGGAAGACCGGACAAGACTCGATAGGCAGGATATAACCTAACTAACGGTAAAAATTCATAACGAATATCACATTTTACGAGAAAATCTACCAAAATTTCAGTAGAGTCTCCTCTGTAAAACAGACATCTCTCTACCAAAGGTAAAGGCAAATCTGTATAGAAAACGCACTTCTAATAACAACAGACATACACATTCGAGTCGGGCTCCCAAAACTACACTTAACCACGACCGAGATCACAACTCAACAAAACATCAAGAATTAATATCATTTATTTTCCAAAATACATATTACACATACATATATACTAAAAATATATAAAATCTCAATTATTCGAAATTAAACAACTAAATTTGCATTTCATTATCAAAATATAATTAAAGCCTAAATTAAAATCATTATACCCAAAAACGCTAAATGCAACCTTATATTCAACTTTATTGCCAAAATAATGTATTATAAATACATATATATAATATTTGGAATTAATATTTAAAATTAAGACTACTTAAGTAAAAATATCAATTAATATAAAAAAAATTCTCTAACCCTCTTAAATATTAATAAAACTAACTAAAATATATATTTAACTATAATAAGTGTAAAATTACATTTTCACCCCTAAATACATAAATTACATAATGTATTATTAGTACTAAAAAAATTCCTTAAAATTATTTAATCATCCCAAAAATTATTTTTCTCAAAATTAATCTTCCTAATATAATTAAAACATAAAATCAACCAATAATTTCTTCTAAAAATATAATTTAACTTAATAATCACATTTGACATAAACTCAAAAATATTTATAAAAATAGTATAAAAATCACAAAAATTATAATTTGAGTTCTAAAATTAATAACATTTAGTAATAACCTCAATTATCAAAATTTTATAATTTTTCACAATAATTTTCGAAATTAATAAAAATATTAATTAAATACCTAAAATTTATATAAACTTCTAATTAACACCAAAATTCCTAAAACCTTAAAATCAACCCAAAAACTTACAAAATATAATCTTAATTACTATAAATTCACTAATTAACCCAAAGAAAAATCCAATAAATTCAACTAAAAAATTAAATAAAATTTACAAAAATTCTGTAAATTAAGGGAAATTCAGAAAAATGCTTAAAAAATTCGAATTTGAGTAACTAAATAGCATAACTCAACATATACCTAAGAGCAACCTAAAATCAACACCCAATTTCAATTAACAACTAGAAAACGACCTAAGAACAACCTAAAAACAACCTAGAGCAACTCACCTTCAACCTCCAATTCCGACGCCGGAGGTGAGTTGCAGCGGGGGTTCCTAGCTTGGATAGACGCCTGAGAGGATGAAGGAAGCTGGGGAAGCTTTGGTGGCGCCGGATCCAACTCCAACAGTAACGAGAAAGCTTCGACCGAGAGTGAAGGGAGACAGGGTGCCAGAAATGGAAGAAAGGAGGGGGAAAGAAGAAGCTGGCGACGGTAATGGCAGCTCCAGGAGGTCGAAATGCGTCGGAGGAAGAGGAGAAGTGGCAGTGACGGTGATGAACAGGGAGGAGGGGCTGAGGTTTTCAAGTGATCTTCGGGTTTTTCTTTTCTTTCTTCTCTGTTTCGTTTCTTGCTTTTTTTTTTTTTTTGTTGTTGTTTTTATTTTGGTCCAATACATATATATATATATAACCTACTAATATACATACACACATACCCACACTCACATATATATACACACATACCATATTATATTATAAACTATGAACATATACTAAATAGCACATAAATTAACCATGAAATTAATATAGTTTAGATTAGTAATAATAATAATAATAATAATAGTAATAAAAAACAATGAAATTTTTAGACAATAAATAAATAATACTTACATATAATCATTTTATAAATTAATAACCCTAAAAATAATATTAACATGTGTATAATATAATTCAAAAGTAATTATTAATAACACAGTTTGGAAATTACTTGATTTAAATAAAAATATAGGGTGTTACATAAAATCATGTTAAAAACTTATTTTTTGTTATTACAATTGTCACTTTACTAATTTATTTATATTGTCCTTCATCACTATTAAATAAAATTTATTTCACGCATTTAATAATAATTATTTGTAACATAAAATTTTATTTTGTAATAAGGAAAATGATTTATATTGTCATATGCCTTGAGCTGGTACTAGCTGCAACCATTTATATTTTTGAACAAAATTTTGCCTTCATACATAATTCTTTTTATTCTCATCACTGCCTCCATTGATGCTCTCGTTTTATTTTTTCTTGAAGCTTTTTTGCTTCTCAATTTTAATTTTGCTTAGCTAAATAACAAAACAAAAGAACCATTCTCATTTCGTGTTGTTTTTTCAAGAATGTCTAAAAATTGAGATACCAAATGCTCTATCAGGGGATGCATTTGTTCTCATCTGGTAGCATTCAACATCTCTTCTACTTCTTTATGAGTCATCATCTTTGACATTTGATATAGCCATGTGAAGAGGAATTTGATTTTCTTTTCTTTTTCTTGGGTTGTTGTTTTGTTTATAATTATGAAAATTGAAAGAGTGTTGATCAAGGTTTATAGGAAACAAAAAAAAAGTTCAAGAAAAAAAAAAAAAAGAGAGCAACAATAGAGGGAGTGATGAGAATAAAAATAATTGTGCATGACGGTAGAATTTTGTTAAAAAATATAAAATGACTGCACAATAAAAAAAAATGAGATACAATGATGTTGTAGTTTACCATAACTATGATGTCCTCTATTAGGGAAAAATATTGAAAAAGATATTTTAAAAATTGTAATTAATGAAAAACAAAAATTTTGATTAAAGGATAATTATATAATTTATTATGAAAAAAAATTAAAAGATGAGTGCAGAAATCAATCAGTAAAGTGCAAAAATCTTCAACTAGTAATGGCACGTAAAGTCTTGAACTATGAAAAGATTTCAGACTTGTGGAAACACTCTTACCATCACCAAAGCCAAGTCCGCCGTTAACTTTAGGTTGCATCAACAATGCCATTGGAAAACTGAGTGCAGTTTTCAAAAAAATTTAAAAAAAAAAATCAAATGATGATTTGAGAAGTTGACTGTTCAAAGAAAAGCAAGGTGAAATAGTAATTAAAGCGTGTTGAAAATTTAATGTACATTGAATTTTAACATGTTAATTTTCCAGTCGACATGTTAAAAACGTGTTTTTAACAGGTCCATAAACAATTTAAATTTGTCATTTTTAAGCCAATAAATACACTAACTTTCCTTGATAGCTCATGAGACGCCTTTGTTTCAACTTGTCAATCTACTAAATTATATGATTATTATTTGAGCTTATTATATATATATATATATATATATATAAATTCTTTATTTTTATCTGAAAGTAAATTTTTTCTACCTCAATTTTAGTTATATCTGTATTTTAGTTATTTCGTTAATTAGAAAATAAAATGTTTTAGTCCCTTATTTTATAAAAGTAATATTATAATTCTTTATTTTAGCAAGATAAAACAGCTGAATTCGTTATTTTTAATTGTTTTTAATTTAAATTTATAATTTATAATTTATAATTTATTTTTAAAATTTAAAATCACAATTCCAATAAAAAATTTAACACTTACACATATCTCTACCAATTTTAAAGTTACAAAAAAATCAAATTGTGAATTTAGTTCATTAACTTTCATCACTTTTATCTTATACTCACTTTTTTATATTTAATTTTATTTTTAAGACTATTAATTTTATATATTAATTTTATTTTAAGTAAATACGACTTTTAAAAAATAAAAATATTGAAATTAAATAAAAATGAATATAAAATAAATTCATAAAAGTTTATGAATTTATCAAAATTATAAATTATTATTTATTTATAGATTGATGGAATATATATAAATGTTGAAAATTTAGTCGATACTGGAATTTTAAATTTAATAATAAAAAAATGAAGAATTAAAATTGAGAGATTCATAATAGAAAGATTCAAATGTAATTTGACTAAAGTGTCAATAAAATTAAAATTAAGGATGAAAAGTATGTTTTCAGCTTAAGGAATATTCTAACCATTTTTTTTAGCCAATTTTAGATGAAATTCATGACCATATATAAATGATAATAATTTTTTTTTTTTTTTTTTTTTTGGGATAAGCTGTATGATTGATAGCAGATGAACATCAACAGGTGTTATTAGAGCAAGGATTGCTCATATATTCAACGACCCCAGTTAACAATGAAGCAACATTCCATGGCCTGCTGTTGTAGTCAGCTTCACCTTCACCTACACAAAGATCTATGTTAAATTTCAGAGAAGAAAGAACAAGAACAGCTGAATATTGAATTGCTAATCTAAATTCATTAATTGAAATTAGAGTTAAATACACACTAATCCAATCTAATGTGAGCAGCAACGGTTAACTAGAGCAAGTAATCCTAAATAGCAATCTAATGTGCTGAAAATGTAGCACATTATGCATGCACTTGCTTTAAGCATGTAGCTAATCATGATCAACAAAGCACTCAGACCAATATAAGAAATCAACATGCAGCAATAAGAGATAAAAATTCCAAGGGCGTGCTTGCTTGCTAACATTCTCTTCATATTCTCATTCACTGGTAAAACTGCTTCTGACGAAACTCTACTACCGTTTTATGTCAGGAACTACTGAAAATTCAAAAATACAGCAAAATCTCTTTTCCGTTTATACTGTTTGTGACCTTTTACCAAACAAGTAGCGTGCAGTAAAAACAAAAGCTCAATTTCCACGAAGAAGCGATTGACGTCAAGGCATGCTGCGCGGCCTAATACAGAGTAAGCAGGCATTGCTAGGACGCAGATATGGCAGGTGGTTTGCCCACGTCAAAGAATTTATGATGTAGTAAGGCCACCTATGCAAACTCTTACAACGTGATATGTGCCACATAATCAGATCGAATGATATGGCACAAGCCATGTCATCATAGATGAGGCCAAAGCCATGTCATGTGACTTTATGATGTGGCATAAGCCATGTAGTTCAAGTGAATGACAAGACATATGTCATGTTGGTACGATTGAAGATGTGGCATAGCAGTGTTCTAGTCTTCATATTTCTTTCGAAAGTTCTCTCTACAGTGCTTAACTTTGGTTTCATAATATGTTCAACAGGAGACGAGTATTGGTTTTACCAGTAATCCTACCCTTGTTTCTTCTTTTGTTTCTTCGTTTTCTTTAGATAAGATGCTATTTATATTTGTGTGTTTTCATAGTTTGGTTTGTGATATCTTTTGGTGCAGACGATTAGGCTTCGTCGCCGCCCTCTGCTTGGATAGCTTTGGGTGCAGACAATTCGGCGTCGCCATCCTTTGTTTTGACGGTTTGTCTCGGTTGGGAGTTAGCTTGCCACATACCGTCATGAGGCTTTGCAAATCTACTGTGATGGAAGTTTATCGCTTTCCCGCCAGGTCCAATAGCTCAATCCGAAGAATGATCTTCTTTTATTTGTTCCCCTTGTTGCTGCTTCAATGTCTGCACTCTGTCATCTTTATTATTCCACAACTCTGACAGCTCAAGCAAGTATATCGGCATAAAGTTGCTAGTTGGCTGTCTACAAATCTTCAACAAGTTAGGGTTCTAACGCTAAAAGTGTTTCTTGGGTTTTATCTGAAAAGTAGACCATTCATTTGTAAAAGTCTTGGATGTTCTGTGGCCCTCCAACTTATGTTGGTCCTGCTTAATGTAATTGTGTTTGTCTAGTTAATGATATATTTTATTTGGTTGTTAAAAAAAAAATTGAAGATGTAGCATATGTTATGGTGTTCATTTTTTTTTTATTTGCTACTTGTGCCTATACATGAGCTAGTTCTGCTATTTTCACTAATTGAAGTGACATAGCATGGAGGATTGACTGACTTATGAGACATTGTAGTGGCCTTTGGCCTCTGTTAGTTTAGGAACTTCAATAACACCTTTTTAGATACTGAGACTCGCTAATTGTTGCTTGAAAGCAACATTTACATTCTTTCCATAAATAATAAAAAAAAAAGCAACATTTACGTGGGTGCATAGCCTTGCTAATTGATGGCATCTTGTCTACCTAATCAACTTTTGTAATTTCAATCACTTGTATTGACTTGAAAAAAAAAAAAAAGGTTTATTAATGATGCAATGCATCAACATGATCATATTGTCTAACAAGCTAGATTACACACAATAGGAAATTTTCATGTACTTATATTTTCTAATGAATGGAAGACATTTATTTTGCCTTGTTCACAAGGTGCTATTAGTTAGAATGTAACAGTAGTTGCACTTGCACATCCTAACGGGCATGTATGGTGCTGCTATTTAGTGACCCAGTTGAAGAAGAAGCAACATTCCATAATGTAGTGAAGTCACTTGTAGTATGGTCAAACTCATCATAATCCTGTTGATTAATCGTTGAAGAAGCTTCTTGAGATGCTCTAATACCTTCCAACTCTACTACCACTGTCTTCATTGTAGGTCTTTTTTTCCCATTCAAGTTCAAGCATTTTTCTACTAATTTGGCCATTGCAATAACCTCTTCTTTTCCACCCTCTTTCAAAACTCGGGCATCAAGAATTTCAAACAAACGATTCTCTTCCATTGAAACTAGAAAATATCTAGCTAAATTTCTCTCTTCAATAGAGCGTAATGAAGAAATGGGTTTTTGACCGGTTAAAAGCTCCACAAGGACCACTCCAAAGCTATAAACATCACTTTTCTCTGTAAACTGACTAGATTGGAAGTACTCGGGATCTAAGTATCCAAAAGTTCCTTGTACTTGAGTTGTTACATGTGTTTGATCAATTGAAATTGATCTTGAAATGCCAAAGTCTGCCACTTTTGCTCTGAACTTTTCATCCAAAAGTATATTTGAAGACTTAACATCTCGATGGTAAATTGGTATGGAAGCTGCTGAATGCAAATAGGCTAAAGCATCTGCAATTTCTGTAGCAATTCTTAAACGCATTTCCCAGGTAATTGAGAACTCTTCGTTTGGATTATGTATATATTGAAAGAGTGTTCCATTAGGGATAAACTCAAACACTAGTAGAGGAACTTCTGTCTCCAAACAACATCCAATTAATTTAACCACATTTCTGTGGTTAATCTGCGATAAAATTACCACCTCATTGATGAAATTATCAAGCCTATCTTCATCCAGTATTTTGGACTTCTTAATAGCAACTACTCTTCCATCTGTCAACATTCCTTTGTAGACAGTTCCTTGACCTCCATGGCCGAGGATTCGATTCATGTGAAAATTGTCAGTTGCTTTCTCCAACTCCCTAGAATTGAATACTTTTGTTTGCTCAACATGATTTGTTGTAGCAGATAGCTGCTGCTCTAGTAACAACCCACCATTCCTTTTGAAAAATTTTTGTTTCAATCTCATGTCTCTTCTTCTCTTTGTGATCTTGTACAATGACCACAAACCGATAAGCAACAATAGGATTCCAAGTCCTGATCCGCAACCTGCACAAATCACAAAAGGTGTTTGTATGGTGAATTAATCATCATTTCTATTTTGACTATATCCTATTCCAACGTCACTTCCGCATATCCCAAGTGATGATTTTTTTTTTTTTGGGGAATTGCTTGTGGAACTAGTGAAGCAGAAATTTTTGGGTAATTATTAATGTAACTAATGAAGTAGAAGTTAAAGAATTATATTTTTCTTTACGTAATTTAGGATGACTCGTATTTTATAAGAATCTAAATAAGGAAAAAATAACTCATTTTTTGACGGATGAGAATTTTAATTTTGAAGAGATTTGAACTTCACTTCTGTTACTATCTGATCTTAATTAACTATTATTAAATTAAGGCATATTAAATCAGCAATTACATGTATTTATAAAAAATTATAAACAAATTGACATATTAATTTTATAAAATTAAAAATATACAGATAAAATAATAAATTCATGCAAATACTAGTGGTCATGGATGTATTATATTTTAAATTAAAGTAGCAATTAAAATCTACAATTGAATTTTGCTTTTAAAGCCAATTGCATGATATTTTTTTTTTTCTTTTTTACTGAATCAATGTTATACTTGTTACCTAAGAGGATAATCATTTTTGTCTGCAATCGATTGCGCTGGCAGCCTTTTCCGTATTTTCTTCCATCGCCATTGTATCCATCCGGGCAGCCGCATGTATAATATCCATCCTTGTTTATACAATTAAAAATATCCGTACAGTCATGTTTACCCTCCTCACATTCATTAATATCTACAAATCAGTTCAGGCACAATTATAAATGAAAATTATAGACACATACATATATAAAGGAAAAATTCACAAAATAAAATTTCCATTATTCTATTTCATCATGCATGCCGCTCTAGTTTCAAATTTCTGCTACTGTATCTGATAAGTTAGCTGCTGGTCTGCTTTTGGATAGATTTTCTTTATTTGTTTTCCCGTTCATATATTTCTCTCCCACTCAAAGTTTTTTGTCAATGTAAAAGTTTTACAGTGAAATAATTTATTTATTCTCAATATATACACCGCACACTATCGTTACTTAAGTGTTTTGAGTTGGAGTTTGAGAAACATAATTATTGAGGATGTATAATAAAAAGTAATTAGATAAGTTTTTTTTTTTTTAACTGAAAAACGGAAAGTAAGAATTGAGCTTTTAGAGGTATAAACGAACTGAACGGTTAATTATTCATTTAGAGTTCGACTCGGAAATCTTCATTTGAATTCGTTTGTTAAACTCAATGAGTGGAGTCCAAACTCTATTTTGAGGCTCATAAGATAAATGAACTGAATTCAAACTTTTTTAAGCTCGGCTCATTTAAGTTCGCGAATAGACTCATGCATAAGCTCGTGAATGGGCTCACGAACAGGTTTGTATATTAACTTGTTAATTTAAATATTAGTATTAGGTGGTATTATTAAATAAAAATCATATACTCATAATAAAAATTATATATAATTTAAATTACTAAATATAATAGAAACTATATATTTATAATAATAATTATATAGTTTTGATGTGAAGTAATATTAATATAAAGTATAGCATTAAGTAGATATAATATAATACAATTAAAGTTTTTTATTCTGGTAAAATATTTATATTTGTAATTAAATTATTAAATTTTATAATAAAAATTAGATATTAATAATAAAATTATAGAATTTTTGTATAAATTAATATTAATATTAAATTACCATTAAGTAAATATAATTTAATTTATTAAACATTAATATTAATTAAATATAATTTTAATTTGATGATAAATTTTGTAGTTTTGAAGTAAATTAATATTTGTATTAAGCAAATAAAATTTTAATTATGAAGTAAATATTATATAATATTAATTAGATAGTAAGTAAATAAAGTCTAAATTAGTAAGTATAATAAAAAATCATACATATTATATATTGAGCTTGTCTGACTCACAATCTCAGCTTGAGTTTGTCAAATACATACCGAAGCCAAGATTGAGCTAAATTTTTGAAAATTTATTAAGTTCGAGCTCGGCTCAAATTCGTTAATTTTTAAACGAACTAATCTTGAACTTTTAAAAATTCAGCTTAGTTACACTCCTACTCTTAATTTATTGATATTCTAAAAGAGAGATACCATTATATTACTCAACATTCAGTGGCAACAAATAAATTATTAATATAAAACTTTTGAAAAAATAACTATATTAAAATTGATATGAAATAATTAAAAATAATGCAAATAAATTAACTTTAAAAATTCACACACATACATACATAAGAATTAATATAAAAATAAAAATAAAAAATTGCCAATAGCAATTAACTTACAGTTTATGAAGATGCACACTGATTATTTAATAGTAAAATTTATATATTAAATTTAAAATAGTAAAAATAATATTCAGCCCCAATATTTTCAATTTATAAATATTGTATCTTATTAATGTAAAAAAATAGGAACATATTGATTTATAAGATACACAAAGAGACAATATAAAGAAAAAAATTTTAATAAATTTTTTTTTTTTGACAAGCCTTTATACCACTCCACCTAGGCTTAAATGAAGTTAATAACTTATTAATCCTAGCATCCTAAAATTACCAAATAAAAATAAAGGAATTAGTGCATTAAATAACACTTTCCTTCTTTTAACCTCATCCAAATGCACTTAGAGATTTTTTTTTTTTTTCAAAATAAATGCACATGGGAGATTTTTCAAGCTTATTACATTTAACTAATAAAAATGTGATAAATATTTTCTTTTTTTCAATAGTCTTTTTGATGGTGTCCGTTTGATATAATAATTAGCATATATATTTGTAAATAAACAAATATTAATTTTTTATTAATAAACAAATATTGATGAGCTATGTATACTTGTAAGACAGTAAGATCAATTCTTTTTCTTTTAAATTTAATAAAAAAAATTTAATTTTATAAAACAATAACAAAATTCAAAACTTCTATTCGAATATGCTTAGTATTAGAGAAGAAGGTGAAAACTTTAGATAAGGACTCAATCATCCATGAATTGCATTTAAAGAGTATTTATACACGTCAAGTTAAAGAATGAAAGGCTAAAACATGTGTACCTGTGCAACCAAGGTACGGATTCCCATGGTAACCCTCGTGGCATTTACAGCGGTAGCCCTTAATGTTATCTGGTTGATATTTTGTGGCGTGATCCTTACAGTGGTTGGTTTCATTGTTAATTGTCCATTCAAGTACCATAGGAAATTCTTCTGGCATATCTTGAAGATAATCAAAGGTGAAATTGAATTTACTTTCTTCGACGATCAAAGCATAGGTGCAGGGGTTGAAATTTGACACATCGACATCATTGAACCTATATGCGGTGACATTTGCATTATATAATCCTTCCGGAATCTCTACCTGGCAACACCCGCCACCTGAACAAGACGTACTATTGTCTACGAAATCTTTGTCAGCACAGCGAGACATACAACCATAGTTGTAAAATTTGCCTTTCCCTTCAAAGTATCGGTAGCCTTCGAGATATGCATAACTGCCACATCCTACGACGGTAAACATGTTGCGGGATTTTGAGATGGAAAAGTCTGAGAGATTGATATACCAACTTTTAGATCTTGTATCCGACGATGAATAGTAGCAATCTCCAACTACGTCCCCATTGATTTCTAGCTGCCCATCTACACTTATGTTTAAAACCTCAATATTTAATTTCTTCAAGAATGGCACTGAATCGCTGCAGTTGATGAGAAATTCTGGGCTTAGATAACAGCCCTCTTCTCCAAATGGATATGGGATCGACACATTTCCACACCGATCAGAGCATTTATCATGTCTGCCTTGAGCCACTGCTATTACTGGCAATGATAATAGCACCACAACAATAATAAGCGGTACAGGCAAATCCATGGCCTCAACGCCTCTCTCTCTGTTTTGTTAATTCTTTCTGAATTGTGAATCAATAATTAAATCGGAGTATATAAGTGGCAAATCCTAGTCTTTTTCAGTATACGTCACACTATTTTTTATTTTAATTTTCAAATTTTTAATTTTTTAGTCTTTTTCAGAATACGTGCAATTCTCCAGAGGCTACTAGGCTTCAATTTGTTTAGGTAAAGAAAATATTTTTTTAATTTTTATTTTCAAATTATTTATTTTTTTAAATAAAAGTAAAAGAAATTAATCATTACTGTTGTTGGAACTTAATGTGTGACTGAATATGTGGATTTTTTAAGTCGTTATTTTCCAAAAATATTTTGCTTAAAGAAAAATTGAAAACCAACTCATATAAGTTTTCACAACCAATTATAAGTTAGAAAAGTATGAAAAACTGTTTTCAATTATTGTCTTTGAAAAATTATAACTACCAAAAATTGAACTTCATTTTTCATTTCTCCATCACAATTTTCAAGAAAATATCCACAATTAATAATCCTTCAATTATCAATTTAATCCTATTATTTAACTTTTATCAATTTATCATATCAATTTTAATTTGTTTCAATTATATTCAATTTCCTAATAAGCAGTTGAAAAAATTATAGTCGATAAATTTTTATTTTCACAAAAGATTTATAAAATGTATTTGCAAATCTATATTTATTGTGTTTGTTTAAAAAGAGAACTTTGTGAAATTCATATGATATTTAAAATTTAAATTTATAAAATTCTTATAATTGAAATAAATTCTAATTAAAAAATTTAAATTTCACATAAATTTTATGAAATTATACTTATTTTTTATAAAAAAAAAATATTTTTTTGTTATTTTTATTTATTATAAAAATAAAATAATTTTTATTATATTTATTTATTTATTTCATTGTTATTTTTATCTTGGAATAATAAAAAAATTTATATACTTATGAAATAAAATGTTAAATTGAATTCTAAATTTTAATCAAAATAATAAACTATGAAATTAATTACATTTGAATATAAAATGTTTTTTTATGAGATTGAACAAATACTATGAACGGATTTGGTGGCTAAATATACATATATTGATTGGATATTTTTATGTTCATGTGGATAATTTTTTTAAAAGAATTTTTTTAATAATTTCAAGTTAAATTTCGATCTTTATAAGAAAATTGAATAGAATTAAAATAATTAGAAAGATTAATATTATAAATTTAAAAAATTAAAAAAACAATTCTATTAAAAATTCATAATTCTATTAATCCTAATTTTTCTTCTTTGGCTTAGTCTTCTGCGAAACAAAAAATGTCTTGGTTTTCTCTGATGTTGAATTTTCAGACAAGTTAATTTTTCAAAGAATTACGCGTTGATTTTTCAATGAAATTTTTTTCGAGCATTGATGGAGTTATTTTTCAATGTAAAATTATTGCTTTAATGGAATTATTTATTTTTAATTAGAATTTATTGGTCAGCAGAAATGCCTTTGCTTATTAGTAGCTATATTTAAATTGCATATTGGTCTGACCAGCCCTCATGCATGTATCAGCTTATGTTTCATCATTGTCTTAAAAAAATATACTTATTGTAACAATTCTTGTTGATTTTAACTGACCAATTTTCTATATTTTTTATTATTTACACAGAAAATAATTATTAGTCAACATAAAATAAAATGATATTATAAATATAGATATTGACTAATATATTAAGAATTAAAATATAGCATTCAAAAATAATTTTTAAATATAGTAATTTTTATTCCATTTTGATAATGTATCAATAATATTTCTTTTGAAAAAAAATTATAAACATGTAAGTTATTATATAAAAAGTTAAAAAATAATATATTTTTCATAACAATTACAATTTATTTAGGTAACTAAAAGATAGAATAATTTAAAAAATTACAATAAAAGCAAATATTAAAATTAAGGATCCGTATATTATTTATACTTTCAAAACATTCATAATGGAGTGCAATTATAAAATGATGGAGTACAAAAATTTCCACCCTTTTTTATATGTAATAAAAATTAATTTAACAAATTAATTATAGTACCATTGAATCGTTCAGACCCCGTTCTTTGAATTTGTCAATCTCCTAAATTATGATTATTATTTGAGCTTTTTTTATTACAAGATCGGAATATATATATATTCTTCATTTTTATTTGAAAGTAAATTTTTTATACCTCAACTTTAGTTATGTCAATATTTTAGTTATTTCTTTAAATGTTTCTTTACTATCTTAGCAAATAAAATGTTTTAGTCCCTTATTTTATAAAATGTAATATTATTATTTATTTATTTTGGTAAAATAAAACAATTAAATTCTTTATTTTTTAATTTTTTTAAATTTAAATTTACAATTTGTATAAAATTTTTAATACTTACACATATCTCTATCAATACTTTAAAATTTAAAAAAATTATGATTTTGTTAAATTCATTAACTTTTATCACTTTTACTTCTACTCACTTTATTATATTTAATTTTATTTTTAAAACTATTTATTTTATATTTAATTTCAAGCAAATACAGCTTTAAAAAGAATATAAAAATTGAAATTAAATAAAAATGAATATAAATATAAATTCATAAAAGTTTATGAATTTATAAAAAATATAAATTATTATTTATTTAATATTATTCATGGAATATGTTTAAATGTTGAAAATTTAGTCAGTATTAAAATTTTAAATTTAATACTTAAAAAATGAAGAATTAGAATTGAGAGATTCATAATAGAGAGACTCAAATGTGATTTGACATAAAAGAGCAATGAGAAAAATTGAAACTAAAATGTTAATAAAATTAAAATTAAAGATAAAAATATGATTTTCACATAAGAGAAAGGAAAATGTAAATTATTTTAAACATTAGGTAGTAGAATATACTATTATTATTATTATTATTATTATTATTATTATTATTATTATGTATTTGAATTATTATTATTAATATCATTTCTCATGGTAATTCAATTTATTATTAAAAAATATAAATAGTTACATAATTTATTTATTATCTCATCAATCAGACTAATTATCTATTATTATATTGTTAATATTTTCTTCGTTATCACAAATATTTAATATAGACAAAATTATAATGTCATTAATTTATTATTCGACAATTATATAATTATCATAAAAATTGAAACCCAAAATATTGCCTGTGCCAAAAAAAAAAAAAAAATGAGACGAAAAAATTGTGAGAAGGAAAAATGACACAAAGTTGCACTATTATTTACGGTTCATTTTGATCTAATGGAACAATCTTGTAGTGCCAAAATCAGACACTTTGGTTGTGCAATTATTATCTAAGAGTGTGTTTGATGACTTAAAATCCGTATTCTTATTCGGAATTCCAAACCTTTTTTCTTTTTTTTTTTTTTCTATTTTCACAAGAATTTTGTTAAATTAATTTGCAAATTCAAGTTTAACATGTGTATTTTTAATAAAAATTCTATCAAACTCATTTAAAATTAAATTTTTAAAATTTTTGAAATTATTTTTAAATAAATTAATTGTAAATTTGAATTTTTATATCAATTTCATGATATTATATTTATATTTTTATAAAAAATAAAATATGTTTATTATTTTTATAAGAATAATTTTATTTTTATTTCATTGTTACTTTATCACTAACACTAAAAGCATATCTTTATCAAATAAAATATTATTTTGAAATCTACATTCTACATTTTTATATCAAATATAGTATAACAATTTGCTCAAAAATATATATATATAGTATAACAAAACATGAAATTAATTCAAACAATTTATAAATGCTCATATAAACGAAATATGTTAAAGTAATAGCAAATAAATTATATTTAAAATTCATTTTAATATAAGATAAATATTTTTGATAAAATTGAACAAATACTATTGATGAATATGGTATGCTTTTAATTTTTTTAGGAAAAGAAAAAATACGTGAAAAACTTTTTGAAATTTTTTTTATCATAATTTCATTAAATATGGATATTTATGAGAAAATAGTATAATTAAAATAATTAGAAAGATTAATGTTATAAATTAATGAAAAATAAAAATAAAATTTAATAAATAATGAAAATAAAATTAAAAATAAATAAGAACTTCAAACCGGAATATTTCTTCTTTGTCTCAGCCTTCTGCCAAGTGGACAAAAAATGTCTTACTTTTCTACGGCGTTGTTGATTTTCCAGATTTTTCAAATTTCAAAAAAATTACTAACCCCCAGCCCCTGTCACCTTGGCACCTTGATTTAACTCGTGGCGGCAAAAAAAATCATTTCGAGGGAAAATAATAAAATAAAGTTGGGTTATCAAATTGATGATGTAATCTGTGATTGATTTTTTTTATATTAAAATTTTCAAAATTTTAATTAATTTAATTTAATTTGATTACAACAACAAAAGCGACTAGTCTGTAAAATTACTCGTTCAATCTATGCCTTTTTATAATATGATACTTTGGTAAAATATTAGATAGAATTAATTTACATAATTTTTTTTTTGCCTTAATTTTTTTAAGAACATAGAAAAATGTTAATAGGTGTTTTAAAATTTTTTATAGTAATTTTAAAATCGCATTTAGATCTTTACTGAAAAATTAAATATAATTAAAAATAAAATTATAAATTAATAAATAAAAAATATTATTTAATTGATAATTGAAAAAAAATTAAAAATATTTAAGACCGTTACCTCTAATTTTTTATATTTTTTTAAATTGAGGAGAGCGATTATGATTAAATTTGTATATAACTTAAAAAATTAGGCCTTAGGCAATTTTTCTTTGTTGTTTTCAGTTTTTACCAATTCTTGGTCTACTTTAGTGTGTATTAATACATTGATTTGACAAGTTAAATATTCAAAGAATTGGTAGTCCCTGGTAAAAAATGGTGTGCGACAGGTGGATCGGTTCAGTTTGTAGGAAAAATAGGCTGCACCGATCGATTTTCACTTGTTATAAGCATCAATTGAACCGCAATGAATCGAACGGTAATACCAACAGCTTGAATGGCCAAAATTTTTTATTACTTTACACTCCTTTTTTTACGTCTAATTTTTTCACTTTTCATCTTTACCTTTTTTTTTTTTCTTTTTCGGTTTTTTGCTTCTTCATAATAATAATAATAATAATATTATTATTATTATTATTATTTCATAACTATTTTATTTTAATATTATTATTCCTTATTTTTTATTTATTTTTCTCCTTTATTTATTTATTATTTTTATGGTTGTCTTTTAGTTGTTTTTGGTTCTTTTTGTATGTGCTTCTTTTTTCTTTTTTATTTACTTTTTTTTTCTTAATTTTTTCATTTGTAGAACATTTTTTATTATTTTTGTGGTCATTTTGCAATTATTTTTTATTTCTTGTTGTTTTAACTTTATGTTTTATGAGTTTATTTTGGAGTAGTTACTTTTCTAGTTTTTTTATAGTTGTTTTTGTGATTTCTTTTTCAAAACAAATTGTTTGTGCCAAAAATAAAATTTTCTAAAATTAAAGCCCAACAACCTAATAGCTAAAAAATTATTAAATAGTTCATCCCATAAGACAAGAAGATTCTGGAATTACATGCATTAATAATAATAATAATAATAATAATAATAATAATAATAATAATAATAATAAAAGACTTTGGAGACTAGAATGCCTTGGGAAAAAAATTAGCTTGAGGATGAAGATTACAAGTTATATGAATTTATTTTCACCCAAAAACAAAAGATTATTGAGTTGGAGAAATAAATAAGAGAAGTAGTCTGCAAGTAAAGAATGCTTATAAAAACAAGGAAGAGCACAAATCATAACACACCAATCAACAAACACAAAACCAATCATCACAAAATCATTGTCACTATTATGTTTTGCTTTTGTTTTAGCTATTTTAATGTTTAAGCTTGTAATTACTTTCATCAGTGCAAAATTTCTATTTTCAATTTTCAACAAATTTCTATTTCTCATTTACTATTTAAATTCACAAAATCATTGTTGAAATCCAAGCAAATTGTGGTAAAAGAGTTTGAGAGTTCACAATTAGTCTGAAAAGAAGTCAGGTTTTCTTTGAGGAATTTCTCCTCTGATATGCTTGAAAAAATGCAACAATCTTTTGGCATGCTCAAAACCAAAAATTGGAGAAACAATTTTTGGCATGCTCAGTGGGATCTATTTTATTAAGATGAATAGATTTGAAAAGAAATTTTTGAAGTTAGTTACTGGACCAATAATTCACCTGTAAAATCAGATGGTTTATGGAAACAAATGAAAGAAGGCTTGATGCCTTAGGATCACTCTTGGACCGAGACACATTTTGGTTATTCATGCTAAAATTTGAATATCACTACTAATAAAGACATTAGTGTTCAAAATTTTCTCACAGAAGAGATGCATGACTCAATATTGCAGATAAAGAATTATCTCCAAGACTCGTTACAAAAACTCAATAACGCTACGCAAAAAACTATGCAAGAAATGAATAACTCATTTACTATAATGAATGGAAAATTTTCCAAAGTAGAAAGTTAAAATGCTACACCAAAAGTGGATATTCAATATCAAAAGCAAGAAAAAGGCATGGAGGGGTAATGATTCTTATAAGAAAAAAATAAATTCCTTAAGGCTACATGCTAAATCCCCAGGCTCATATGCCTTTTCCCTATGCATATATGCCACTTCCTCAAGGACAAAAGCAAAGCACATGGAGTACACATAAGGAACAATCAATTCCTTAAGCTCAGACACCACTTTACCAAGGCTAAGAACTAAATCCCTAGGGACTAGGAAAAAACATATAAGGTGACATTTATATAAGGAACAATCATTTCTTAAAGCCAAACACTAGTTCCTTAATGTCAAATGTTGATGCATCTAGTCCATTTGCCATCTCCTTAATTTGTAAGGGTGGGAATGAATCTAAATGCAAAAAAGGAGACAATACTTATAAAGAAAAATTCACTTTCCTTAGTGGCATTAGTTAAATCTATCAATATGGATTCAAAAAAGAAAATCAAAGAAAAGGAGGTGGTTCAGCTTTTTAAGATGAATATAAACAAGTTTGAAAATTATTGGAGGCTAGTTCCTCGTAATAAATTTTTAGCACTAGACAAAAGGCCACATTCTCCAAAGTTCTTCAGGAATAACCATAAATAGAAGTCACCAAAATTCAGTAATGAATTTGGGGTGCCATAGTCTGTTCCACTAGATAAGTAATGACGTAAGATGGAGCACAAAAAGTTTTCTCAGCCATTGAATTATACATATAAAAGAAGACTACAAAGATAAAAGGCATTTGAAGAATAGGGGATCAAACATAATGCTAAAGTCAAACTCAAGCCTAAGGCTACGTATGATCTACTTTTTAACAAAAGGAATTCCCTTATGCAAAAGGCTGAGAAAGATGTCACCAGATTTCATACTTAGGGGGCAATTTTGCATATCAAGTAGTTGAATATTACCTCCATATTAAGCCAAAATAGGATGTCAAAGGAGGTGGAGCTGAAAATATGTCCCACTATGTGGAAAATGAAAACTAAAATAAAAATAAGTTACTGGCCTCTTTGGCTAGAAAATTGCTATTTAATAGCAATATTTTACTTTTTGGGTTTGAAAATTGGCTTGATAGCCATTATCTTAAAGAAATAAAGTTTGAATTTTGCAAGTTTTTGTGTGTTTTTATTTATTTAGCAAGTTTGAGTTTTGGTGTGTTTCTATTTATTATTTTTTTCTTTAGTATGCCTCTTTAGTGTGTGAATAAAAACTGTGAATGATGATATTTTAATGAATTTTTAGCAGCATAGTAGCTAAAAATTTGGAGGTTTTTGTTTTATGAGGTAATGCATGGTTGTGGTGTATGTGTATGGTGTGATTAGTGATGCAAAAATTGAAGAATCTGGTTAGTGAAAAGTAGACAAGCAAATACAAAACAAATAACCAAAGGATAAAAATTCATCTTCCCTATAAAGAGAGAATCAGAGAGATATCAAAAAGAGATGTGGACAGGTTGTTAGAAGTTAAAGTAAATTGAAATCCCTAAGGTGCATAACAATGAAGATGAGTTTTCAAGAAGCAAATGTAGACAGATTATATAAATTCCAAATTCCCATGTAAGAAAATAACAAAACAAAGGCTTAATAAACAATTAATTTGGCTATAAAATAATTGCCTTGGAAATATAATTTGCCATAAAATATACAGTATTTTGGCGATTAATTGCTAAAATAAATAAATCTACTTTATGGTGATAAACAAGTAAGCATTAGCATGATTTGAAACATAACTGATTGTGGTTTTAATAAGCCACATGCTAATTTATTTTGTCTATGCTATAATGGAGTGTTGTACCAAGCCACATATGTTGGAACATGCAGATTATGCATGGAAAATAAACAAAGCATCTTTTTCCTTAAGGAAATTAATTCCTAAAGATGGATAAATGATGACTATCTAAGAAACATTTTATTCGGTTCAATAAAAGCTTAATTAAATAAATAAATTCAACACGAAAGAAATTTTGAAAAAATTTTGCTAAAATAAATATGTTGAATTATTTCAAAGATAAGCAGTGATGTGTTTTGGTCCATTTCCTTAAGGCAACAAAGGCTAGTGTAGGTTAAAAATGGGTTTAATAGGGTTAATTTGGCCTAATTTGTAAAAATAAAGTTCTGTAATTTACCTAAGAGTTTTAATTAAATTTTAGCCTAAGAGAAGCTCAATTTATCTTGGCCAGATCCTGGTAAAGATGTGTCACGGCTCAAACCAGGGAGTTATGACCAGTGTTAGGGAACAAGAATTCACATGAATCCGGAACCCGTAGCAAGCCTTAAAAATAAAAACTTATGCAAACATATTACAAAAATACCTCAGAATTAAAACTTTAATTAATAAAAGGAATATCCATATCATAACATAATAAAATATATTCAAATACATAATCTCGATCTAATACATAATAGATACTATAACAAGATACACTACAACTGCAACGTTTACTAAAATATAAGAAAAGTATTAGTTCAAAGTTTACATAGATCGACCGGTGAAGAAAGAGTTTGGCGAATAGAACTAATATGGAGGTCTGAAGTAGAAGATTTTGAAAAAAATATTTGAGGTGGTCAGACCACATTGAGTGAATTATTATTATATATACATGCAACTTAAAGACATGGACACTCAAACATCAGTATAATAATATATTTATATTTATTTAATATATACATGCATTTCATATAGATGCTCGAAACACATTTTTATTATAACAGTAATTGTAGAAGAATTTTGGGTGGAGGATCGAAGCAGAGTCCTTAAATTTTTGCAACCTCAATCACTATATTTCCTTAGTCAACAGGCTTTCCATATCTCCAAAATATTTCCTTTATCTAACTTTTGATAATGAACTGACCCCGAGTACACAAAGGATCAATCGAGGATCCACAATTCCACTACCGGTGCTAAGTAGCCCTGAGTACTCTACAGGTTAATCGAGGATCTGCAGTCACATCCCTTTTCTTTCATTATTCACCATAATCATTGTTTCCGTATTTGAAATTAATCAAAGTTCAAAGCCTAATTTCTAGCATATACTGTTGTGTAACAGCCCTAGTGTGACCTATTGGATGATACATTCTACAACTATCCTCCAAAATGTTGTTTCATAATTTAAAATAATAGAATTCACAATAAAATATGACCAACATCCATTTTTACAATTAAATAATCACATGTAAATATATATGAAAAAATATATATTCGAAATAATCAAAATAATAACAATTAATGAATTAAAGCATAATGAAATTCATAGTTATTCAAAATATGGATGCTTACAATATATTTTCTACATGCAATGTATGCATATAATAATAATTCACAGTTCAAGTGTGCTCCTCTACCCTAACTCGCCTAGCCCGGTCCGATAGGCTTAGCTCGCAAAGCAACTAAGGAAAAATAATAATAATAATAATATAATAGAATTGAAATCTTAAATTTATACTTTTAGAATTTCTAAAGAATGACTTAATATAGGATATGACTCGACAAAATTTCAAAACTCAGAACCGACCTGATGTCACATTTTACGTGAATTCTATCAAAAATTCGATAGGGCCTCCTCTATAAAACAGACATCTATCTACTAAAAGTAGAGCTGATCCTATACGCAAACACACTTCAAATATTCACAAAGCTCAACTTCTCGGGTTAAGTCCTCAAACTACAATTATTGTCCAACCGAGAACCAACGTAATAAAAAATCAATAATAATAATAATAAATACTAATAATTCACCAAAACTCATAAAAATCATAAAAATACCACAATTCAATTTATTTAAATAATAAAAGCATCAAATATATTTATTTTCAAAATAAATGATAAAATCCCAAATATAATTAAATAATATTAATAAAATCCATTTTTCAAATATTCAAAATTAAATAGCATAAATTACCAATAATTATTTAAATTGCCCAAGTATATAATAAAAGTAACTAAAATTCCATTTAATCATAAAAATATAGACAAAAATATTATTCAAATATATTTCTTGAAATTATTATTAATTAGCTAAAAATAGTAAATAATTCATAAAAATTATTTTAATACTATTTATTACTAAAAAAATTATCTAAAACATATTAATTAACAATAATTTCAATTAAAATATAAAAATTAAAAATTTATACTAATTTTTCCAAAAATCCAATTTTTACATAAGCATTCAAAATTTCATAATAAATATTTGGAACATAATTTCAATAAAATTTCTTTACGAAATATGCTTAAAATAATTAGTAAAATTTATTAAAAATAAAACACATTTTTGATTCAGGAATAGTACCCGTGAATAATAACCGAGTTTGGAATAGTGCCCAAATCATAACTATCTCTAAAATTGAATTTAAATACATTTTTAGAAAGCTTAAAACTTCAATTTCAATAATCTAAAGTCAATTTAACATGAATCAAACTAATTTAATACAAAATCAATAAATCAAAATTCTGAAACCTAGAGACAAATCGTCAAAATTGGAGTTGAATTTAAAGTTGTTTAGGTGAATTACCTTATGGAAAATGAAGCCCAAGGAAAAATCTTTTGATCAGCACCAGTGGGAGCTCATGACGTTGCCAGAAACGTCACCGGCATGCTTTAAAAGTAGTATGTGCTGAGGAGAAACCGAGAGGGAGAGGAAGACGTTGACACCGACGAGAGGAAGATAAGGGAAGAGCAGGTGGTGGTGGTGGTGTGACGAGGAGAGGCGGCAGTGATGGTGGCTCAAGCTGTTTAGTTCAACTGCGTACGGGGGGCTAGTTCGCGTAGAAGAAAAGAAAGAAGAAGAGGGAAAGAAAGGAAGGGGGAAGGAAAAAGAGAAGAGATGAGGGAAGGAAAATTTTCTTTTTATGTATATATATATATACACTACACCAATAATTCACAAATAATAATAATATTAAATAATATATAACAATAAATTTAAGTTTTAAATTTCAAATTAACAATGATGCCATAATATAATAAAATAAATAATAACACTTGAATTTAATTTAATTTCACAAAATAGCCATAAGATAACAAATTAATAAAATATTTATTAACATTGCAAATCTCAAAAATTAATTTCGTAATATATCAAAAATTCAAGTTAAGAAATTTTTTAATTTAAATATTTTCTTTTCTAATTATACTCACCACATTATATATATATATATATTGCACTACACCAATAATTCACAAATAATAATAATAATAAATAATATATAACAATAAATTTAAATTTTAAATTTCAAATTAATAATAATGCAATAATATAATAAAATATTTATTAACACTGCAAATCCTAGAAATTAATTTCATAATTTATCAAAAATTCGGGTCATAACAAGATACAAATTGGAAAACTAAAAGGTAAATCTCAATAGAATTTTGTGCAAACATTAAACCTAGTGAAAGTGTATTTTTAGAGGCCTAAATGAAGAGCAAAGGCCTTAGAAAATGAACAATCATGCCAAGTTTTGAATTAGTGATGCTCAAGTAAAGTGAAACATAATCATAAACAATAGAGTCAAGACATAAGAAATGGCCAAGAAATTAATTAAGTTCATCTAAATTTTGATAAAATTTTTGAATTTTGGCAATAAGTTAAGGCAACATTATGAGCCATAGAAAGAATGTTTAGAATGACTAAGCATGATACAGAGAAATGTGGCACTGTAAAAAATACATCAAAATTAAAAGGGAAATAATTTTTTGCTACATTACTAAAAATAAGGGCAAGAATTAATCAAAACAAATTTTACATTTTTATTTTGGCTATAGAAGCCAAAATTATTCTTAGATTGAAATTCTTGGTTCATGAAGCCGAGAGTGATTTTTATTCCCCATAACTTTATTTTGGCACTTTATGCTAAATAGAAGTTCATTTAAATCAACATTTGCAAAAGAAACTTGGTGGAAGCCAGAAGTTCTTGTACATTCCGGTTTGAATTTGAAGTAACTTTTGAAAAGAACCAAGTTTAGTTAACATTTTCTAGCTTAGTTAAGATATGGGAGCATCAAACAAATAATGGCCATTGGCAAAAAGCGTGTAGAATAATAATTGGTCAAAATTTGGCTAATTGAATTTTTTACTAAAAAGGGGAAAATATGATCGTTTGCTCCAAGTATACCCATGAATGATCAAAGAAAATTGGTCACAAATAGACTTTGCAAAGAAAAATGTGCTTTATGTTCATAAATAAATTACAAAATTCCTTAATTCTCAAAGTTAAGTAAATACATTTTGGCTAAAGAAAGAATAGGTCTGGGGATGCCAACCCAACTGCCAATGGGACCTAAGGCTAAAAAGATAGTTGCTCTTTAGTTTAAATAATTGACATTAAGTGATACGAACCCTACCTATAATAAAGATAGAATGCACATCCAACTTTGAAATCTAGCCCAAGGATCATCAAGGATAGTTGTGTTGATGGAGCTAAACCCCTTGCTTATTAAATTGAAGCAAGATAGTTAGCTATTATAAGATGAACAATCACACAATTCTAAGTCTAATATAACCTAGCAATTGTAATGAAAGGTAGAAGTGAAACAATTCAAGTAAACTTGCAAAGTTTCAAAAGAATAAAGTTTAAGGAAAAACCTCACTTTTAATATTTCAATGCTTGTTTGAACTTCTTTGTCATTGATCTTGTTATTGGTCCCTCATAATGCAATAGATCACTTGGTTTGATGGGCTTGCTTAGCTTGGTTGCATCATTCCCCCCTTCCTCAAGATGTTTCGTCCTCGAATAAGCACCTACATTAAAATCAAAAAGAGATAAATTAGCAACATTAAATGTAGCACTTACACTATACTCATTGGGTAAGTCAATCTTTTAAGCGTTGTCATTGATGCGCTCTAACACTTGGAAGGGTCCATCACCACTTGGCATCAACTTAGATTTCCTTTGAGTGGGAAATCTTTCTTTGTGCAAATGTACCCAAACCCAATCACCTGGTTCAAATACAACTTTTACACGCCCTTTGTTTGCATGTTTGGCATATTGCTCATTATTTCTTTCAATATTTGCTTGCACCTTTTCATGTAAGGACTTCATAAATTCTGCCTTCTTCTTTCCATCTAGATTACTTGTTCACTCAAAGGTAAAGCAATCAAATCTAAAGGACTCAATGGAATAAAAGCATATAAAATCTTAAAAGGACAAAAATTGGTAGAAGAATGCACACTACGATTATAAGTAAATTCAATATGTGGCAAGCAATCTTCCCATGGCTTCAAATTATGCCTAACCATGGTTCTTAGTAATTAAGATAAAGTTCTATTAACTACCTCAATTTTCCCATCAGTTTGTGGATGACATGTTATAGAAAATAAAAGTTTAGTGCCTAATTTACCCCACAAAGTCTTCCAAAAGTAGCTTAAAAACTTAGCATCTCTGTCACTCACAATTGTTTTAGGCATTCCATGCAAACGAATAATCTCTTTAAAGAACAATTCCGTAACATATTGTGCATCATTAGTTTTTCTACATGTTATAAAGTGAGCCATTTTAGAAAACCTATCTACAACAACATCTATTGAATCACGTCCTCACTTTGTCCTAGGTAAACTAAGCATAAAGTCTATGGAAATATCAATCTAAGGTGAACTAGGCATGGATAGAGGCATATACAAACCATGTGGTTTTAACTTAGACTTAGCTTGTTTACACACAATGCAGTTATCACAAATTCTAACAACATCTTTTTTCATGTTAGGCTAATAAAAGTGATCATGTAAAAACATCCAAAGTCTTGGCTATACTAAAATGTCCCATTAAACCACCCTCATGTGCTTCACGAACAAGCAATTCATGCATAGAATAGTTAGGAACACATAACCGTTTCTTTTTAAACAAGTAACCATCATGCCTATAGAAATTTTCAAAAGCAATATTTTCACATGCATGATAAACCCTACCAAAATCATTGTCATTCTTATACAACTCTTTTATGTATTTAAATCCTAGTAATTTGGCATCTAAATAAGCAAGTAAAGTATACCTTCTTAAAGTGCATTAGCCATAACATTCTATTTACCTTACTTTTATTTAATGACATAAAAAATGACTCAATGAGTACATTCCACATAGCATGTCATTTATTAAGCTTGTTTTGCCCCTTCAAGTTCTTCAAGGATTTATGATCAGTATGTATCATGAACTCTTTAAGCAATAAATAATGTTGCCATGTCTCCAAAGCGCGAACTAAGGCATACATCTCCTTGTCATAAGTGGGATACTTCAAGCTTGCACCATTTAACTTTTCACTAAAATAAGAAATTGGTTATCCATCTTGCATTAGAACAACCCCAATTCCCAAACCTGAAGCATCACATTCAATTCAAATGTTTTAGAAAAGTTAGGTAGAGTAAGTAAAGGAGCAGATGTCAACTTATCCTTAAGCATGTTAAATGCTTGTTCTTATGCTTCTCCCCACTTGAAGCCAACATTTTTCTTGATGACTTCAGTCAATGGTGCTACAATGGTACTAAAATCCCTCACAAATTGCTTATAAAAGCTTGCACGACCATGAAAACTTTGCACATATCTTTGGGAATAAGGAAGAAAACCTTTTCCTTCAAGGGTTAGGTTATTTACATGCTTATATAAGGGCTACACATATTATGGATGAATTTAGGATGTATTATTTGCCAATTTTAATCAATTAATTGAGGTTTTCCTTTAACTTTGTTCTTTTGAAATGATACAAACCCTACCTATAGCAGAGATAGAGCGCGCATCCAACTTTGAATATTAGCCTAAGGATCATCAAGGATAGGTTGTGTTCATTGAGGATCATCAATGATAGAGCTAAACCCCTTGCTTATTAAATTAAAGCAAGATACTTAGCTATTAAAAGATGAACAATCACACAATTCTAAGTCTAACCTAGTAATTGTAATAAAAGGTATATGTGAAACAATTCAAGTAAACTTGCAAAGTTTCAAAAGAATAAAGTTAAGGGAAAACCTCACTTAATTGATTAAAATTGGCAAATAATACATCCTAAATTCATCCATAATATGTATAGCCCATATATAGGCATGTAAACAACCTAACCCTTGAAGGAAAATGTTTTCTTCTTTATTCCCAAAAATACCTATATAGGAAAATCTTTAAATAAGGAGACTTCCTTCAAAATATGACAACTAATGACAATTCATCTTTAAAAATTCAAAATTGACAACTCATTATAACTCATGACAACTAAGCAAAATGACAACTCATAACAACTAAGCATTGAAGCATGCCATGTGATATATTGACAATTGACCGTTGACTTTGACTTGTTGACCTTTTGACTTTGACTTGAAATATTCTTAAATCTTTTCACATCTTCTAGAATCTTCCTTATTGACTCCAAAATAGAAATAACTCCAAAATTCATCCATATCAAGTTAATTAATTTCAAAATAGAAAATTAAACTAATTAGATTGAATTCTTCATATTTAGGCACTTTTTGATCCCTTTTAGGGTTCATATTATTAAGCTTGTGTTTAAAACTAAGCACAAATATGACCATACTAGAGATACAAATTTTGGCCAAGCTTATACGAAATAAAAGCCAAAAATCTAATGCATGAAATTTGATTAAAAAATGGAGAAATATTTTAAAGGCCAAATTTTAAATTTTCTTGGCCATACCAAAATTTCAGCATTGTGGTTAACATAATTTGGCTAATAGGCATTGCTCCTAAAGCATGAAAATACATGGTAATTAGCCAAATAAGTGGATTGCAAAAGTCAAAGAGACCAAGACATATACTATTTTTCTGGTTAGGTAGGTGCACTTGCAATTTTAGAATGAATAAATTATTTTGGCATGAATTGCTAGAATACAAAATCTGAATTTTCTTGAAAGGAAAATAGTTATCAACCAAGATTTTCATTCTAGTTAAAATTGACCAAATATCCAATCAAGCAAAGCATTGCTCTTCAAGATAAAATTTGCAAGTGTGGAAGCCAAAATTAAATGGAATTAATTTGGCTAAAAGCTAAAATTTATTCTTTTTATGCAAATTGAAGATGCAAAATTATTTTAGTATCAAGTTGCCAAAATAAACTCGAATTTTACAAGGCCAAGTGAATTAAAAATAGTAAATTTTCAACTAATATATGCATGTTCTACATTCAACACATCTCAAAGCATTAAAAAATGCATAAATATTAAAAAAAACTACTGGAATATATGGTGAGTATGTTTGTGGTGATTTTGGCATAAATTGCTAACATGTGACCAAAGAAACAAAGAATGAATTCTCTTGAGGATAATTAGTTTTAAACCAGAATTTTCAATTTGGATTGGACTTCTCTTGCTAAAGCTAAGTGATTAAGAGAGTTGGGGTTACATTTAGGCAAAAATATGACTAGAGTAAAATTAAATTCACTTGGTTAAGAAAATGTACAAGAAATCCAAAATGAAGTTCCATGTAAACTTGGAGATATAAGCATGAGCTTGCCAAAACAAAATCGAATGAATAAAGCTGATGAATTGATAATTTTTCAGCTACAATACATTTACATGAAAATCCCATCACATCATAAGATAAATGAAGCCTTTGAAGATAGCCAAATCAAATTAATTTGGCTAAATGAGTAATCAAAGGTGACAAATAGCTTTAAATTTTGCCTAATCTATCAAAGCCAAACTTAAATTTTAATTTTTGGCTATTTTTCAAAGATTATCACAAGAAATCAATGCTCATCCAAGAAAATACATACTTCACCAAGCATAAATTCCACAAGCAAGAACAATATCTCAAATGTTTAATTAAAATTAGTTGAAGAAAATAAAATTACCTTGCTTAATTTTTTTTCTTAAATAGACTTTAAATGAAGATTGTTGTGACTTAGCTTGGGAAAATACTTTGGAAAAATTAGGAGACAACAAAGGCTTGTTGAGGCTGGGTGTTGGAGCAAATACTAGTGCGCGTTTGGATGGCCTATTATCGATCACACCTAGATTAGTATGAGAAGCAAAAATGACTTTGGTTGCTTGATGGCTCACGATGGTAGCAACTGATCATTGCGTGGCACTGACGAGGGGTGGATGGCAACCAACGTTCTGCTGCTTCTATGTGACTCCGGCAGAGGGATGGATAGCCCCTAGCTGCTCGGTGGCATTAGTGGTTGGTGGAGGCTTGTGGTGGTTCAGTAGGTAGAGATGATCAAAAGAATAAAAACCAAAGTGAGGAAAGAATGTAACAAGAAAAATAAGAGAAAAAGAAAATAGAAGGAAGAAAATAATAGAAATTTTGGGTAAATTAAAAATTAAAGATTCAAATATTATAGGTATTGTATAATTTGAGTAAACTAAGCTATTAGACAAAGATTTTGAACATTTAAATGTTTGGGCACTTGAATTTTGAAGGTAATTTAGGGAAAAATAAGTAAAAAAGGGAAAAAAAATTGGAGAAACGGATAATTATTTTGGCTCTTATGCTATTACTTCATTAAATTGAAATTTATTATTTTTACGTGGTTTTTTAGTTCCAGTGTGGTTGGCTTTGTCAGAGGTTGTATTTAGTTTCAAATGCACTACGTAAAGGAGTTTGCAGAGAAGAATGGAATGAATGTAGTGGTAATTCATATTGGCACATGTTTAAGCCCATCATTATAAAATTGTTGGCCTTTTGTCATGCGTAGTCTTCTCTAGCCTAAGTGTTATCTTGAATTAGATTAAATTAGATTAGATATATTTAGCTAGTTCGATTTTATTCTCATTTTTGCTGAATATTTAAAAAAAAGATAGTAATTTTGAGCATATATATATATATATATATATATATATATATATATATATATATTGGCATTGGGTTTGACCCAAGCTAATTATATGCGAGGGAATTTTTTATGGCAAAAATAAAATTTTATGAAATTAAAGCCAACAACCTAAAAGCTAAAAAAATATTAAAAAGTCCAGCCCACAAGATAAGAAGATTTTAAAATTAAGTGCATTAATAAAAAAGAGGACTTTAGAGATGAGAATGCCTTGGGGAAAAAGATTAAATTGGGATTGAAGGTTACAATTTACGTGAATTTGTTTTCACCCAAAAACAAAAGACACATAAGCTGGAGCAATAGATGGGAGAAGTAGTCTGCAAGTAAAAAAACACCTATAAAAGCAAGGAAGAACACATATCACGACACACCAATCAACAAACACAAAAACAATAATCATAAAATCATTATCAATATTTTGTTTGCTTTTCTTTTAGCTATTTCAATCTTTAAGCTTGTAATTACTTGGCAAAAACCATTTTTAAGCCCTTGAACTATAGTGATTTTCTCTATTGAGCCCATATCCTTTTATTTTATTACATTGAGTCCATATACTGTTATTTATATATTACATTGAGCCCTTATAATATGAAGAACATATCTATAAAGTTTTTTAAATTGGGGCTTAATAGCTACATAAATAATAGCATAAGGGCTCAATGGAATGCAATAAAAGGATAAGGGCTCAATAGAAAAAATTACTATAATTCAGGGGCTTAAAATGGATTTTGCCTAATTACATTCATCAGTGCAAAATTTCTATTTTTAATTTTTAGAAAATTTTAATTTCTCATTTACTATTTAAATTCACAAAATCTTTGTTGAAATCCAAGAAAACTATGGTAAAGGAGTTTGGGAGTGCACAATCAGTCTAAAAAGAAGTAAGGTTTACTTTGAGGAATTTCTCCTTTGGCACCCATTCAAAAATCCAACAATCTTTTGGTATGCTTAAAACTAAAAATTGCAAAAACACAGACATAAAAATATCTACGAAAACAACCAAAAAATCACTATAAAATAAGCTCATAAATTACAAAAGAACTAACAAAAAAACAACTACCAAAATTTAAAATAATAAAAAAACCAATACAAAACAACCTCAAAAAACTGAAAAATGAACCAACAAAAAACAACAACAAAAAACAATAAGAAAAACAATATAAAAATAACTAGAAAACCACTACAAAACAAGCTTATAAAAATAAAAAAAAACAACCACCAAAATAACTAAAAAAAGAAAACACACACTCATATCAATCAAAAAAATCAAACTAGAGAGACCAATCACAACACTCAAATTGCAACACCCAAAGCAATTATATATCGAAAGATGGTGATGTGTGTAATTTTTACATATGTTCGAGTTTATTTTTAATGAATTTTGCATAATTAATTAGTTTAATCCGGGTAGAATTTATGTTTAATTAGGAAATATTTTAATTTTAGTATTTTAATTAGGATTTTATTATTTTGGTCTAATTTTAGTCAAATTAGGAGTTTTACTTAAGTACATCATTGTATATATATTTTTTAGGTAAGTTTAGAAAGGAATTCCAAAAGAGTCAAGAAATTGGATTACATGGCCATGATATAGGCATGCTTGTGCCCATGTTACATGGTGGAAAGTAGTCTCATTGACATAAATTGATGCATAGTTGTGTTCCAGGCCATGTCTATTTCTAGAATTAAAGAAATGTCCAATAAGACTACTAGCACAGTCATGCTTCTCAATAAGACTACTAGCACAGTCATGCTTCTTACCATGCATCATTCTGCCTTCTTCAAAGAGCTTGTGAAGACCCAACATGGCTACAACATGGTTGTGCTTAGACCTATGTAACAATATGGAAGAATAGATTTGAACTACAACATGGCTATATTGGTGGTTATGCTAGAAAGATGCAAATCAGCACAAGCCAAGACACAGCTGTGTCGCATAGAAAAAGTTTCCTACTTGGAGAAGACTTGAGAATTAAAGGGCAACGAGGTTTCCTATCAAAACTTGTATTATAAAAAGGGGATTCTTGGGAGCTAATCAATCATCCTTGAAAATTTATAAAGACATAAATAAGTGGTCAATGAAGATTGAAGAAGATTTGTACAAGATTTAAGAGCTTTTTTTTTTTTAATTTTCTTCTTTGTCTTTATTTCTCTTAGTTATGTCTATGATCTTTACTATAATTATGAGTGCCTAAACACTTTTTAGGGTTTAGGTTAGGAGTAACTATTCCATGATGTGATTGAATATAAGATTTCTTATTTAATTTGATTTTCAGTTAATTCTATGAGTTGTGCTTAATGTATGCTTTCATTCTTGGCCAGCTTGTTTGCATGTTTATGGGTATATTAACCAATGAGATTATATGAATTTATCAACTTAAGACTTATAAGACTAAGACCACTCGACCACGAGAGTAGGCGAGCTCTTGGAGGGTAAAATAATTATTAAGAAAGCTTAATGAGTTTTGATTAATTTCTTAATCATGAGAGTAGGTTAAACTTTAATCTTAACATGCTTTATTGAGCTCGAGAGAGTCCTTAGGTATTTGAGAACAATTACCCTTAACTGAAGTTATTATCTTGAGATTTTAAGTGTTTATGATTGGATTGGAATTGTGAAACTAAACCTAGGCTCTAAGCTTTTAATTATTTGATTTTAATTCAATTTAAATTGCTATAATTTATATTTTGTTTTTTAAATCACTTTTATTCGATTTACTAGCTAAGATTATAAGTGGAAATATTAATATTCAGTATACAATCCTCGAGTGAATGATAACTCTTTATACTAAAATTCAGAATCCATGCACTTGTGGGTTTTGAACGTAATAAATGGCTATCTCAGAATTTCATTATAGAATTAGATTATCTAATGGTGGTGCAGCTAGTATTAGGTATAACTAAGGAGCCTCCTTGGGAAGTAGCATCGATCGCCCTAGAAATCAGATACTTTTTGTAGACTCGAAGTGGCACAATTCTCAAGCACATTCCTAGAACAACAAACGTTATGGGCAACCGGTTGGCTAAGGAAAACACCCATTTATTTTGGTCCAACAACACTTTCAATGTTCATCCTCACTTATTAAAGCTTATTCAGTTAGACCTCATGTGTAATGACTCATTGCTTTCCATTTAATTCTATCTTTATCGTTAAAAAAATTATTATATATAAAGTTCAAGTCTTTAGCTATGAAAACTCCTTTTTTTTTAAAAATTAAAATACAATTTAGCTCTCAAATTCACTCATTTTGCTCATATTTTTTGTTTTGCCTTTTCTCTTTGCACTCTATTTTGAGTTGAGATCCACTAGGTCTAGTTTTTTTAGATATGGATTAGGTGTGGGTTTCGTTTTTTTAGTATAGTGATGAGATCTAAGGCAAAAAAAAAAAAAAAAGAGCAAAAAGAAGAAGAAGAATTATGTGTGAATTTTTTTTGAGTATAGTGATAGGATCTAACAAAAAAAAAAAAGAAAGGAAAAGAAGAAGAAGAAGAACAACAAAAAACCATATTTTTGGAATTTTTTTTTTTATGTTTTGGTGTTTTTGCAAAGTTTTTTTGGTCAACTATGCATGTGAAAAAGTTTTCCGTTTTCTATACAATTATGAAATGTACTAATAATAAATTTGAATGGGTCATTTTAGTTAATTGGATTGAGCTATTACATTAGGTCTATTAATTTAAGTTATATTTATTGAGTCCAATAAAAAATAAATTTCATAAAATTTATTAAATGGTGGGTTTTGCCCATAAGTGTTTTACAAGACCTAAGACTTTTACACACAAAAAAAAAAAATTTACAAAAAAAAGATACTTTTTAAATGTTCTTAACAAAAATACTCTAAGTTTCATTAATTACAAAATTACTCTATGGTAATTATAAGAATGCCCTTTATATTTTCAAAATTGCAACCATGTTTTTCTTTTTTGATTTCTCTGTATTTTTCTTTTTTTATCAATTTTTTTGGTGGTTTTCATTCACTTCTTTTTATTTTTTCTTTCTCTTATCTTGCCCTCTTTTCATAAATTTTTATTTGATCCTTTTTCTTATTTTTTTCTCTTTTTTATTTTAAATTCTTTTCTCCCATTCTTTTTTTATTTTTATTTTTTTCTCTTTTTTCCTTTTATTTTTTTTAAAAAGAGGTAACTTATCAAATTTAAAAATTAAGAGAGTTATGTTTAAATAACTTATTCTTTTGTATCAAAATACCTTTAAATTTTATATATATATATATATATATATATGTCAATTTAGAATACTTTTCATGTATTTATAATAATAATATAGTAGCTATGAGAATTGGGTTAGTTTTGCTTCTCTTCAAACATATCATAATCTAATTTAATAATGTGTTAGTAAATGAAAGATGAAGATGAGTGTAGCTCAGATGGTAGAGTACTTGCTTAGCATGCAAGAGATACAAGAATCGATACCCCACATCTCCATTCTATTATTATGTAGCATGTATTTAATTTTATTACTTTTTGATTTACTTTTAGTTTTTTTTATCTTGTTTTAAATATACAGGGAAAGGTAGAGGTTCTTTTGGTTCTTCTAGTTCTGGCTTAGGAGATATTGCTGGTTGTAAAGAGGGTGCTGAAGATAAGGAAAGTGAATGTAAAGACACTAAAAGTGGAGGAGATAGTGAGAAGAAGGAAAATTATGATTCAGAGTTTGTTGAAACTGTTAGTGGTGGTGATGAGTTAAAAGATTCTGTTGGGGTATGTTTTGTTTTATTATTTTTATATTTTTTTTCTTTTTAGTTTCTAATATTTTATTTTGTGTTTTTGTTTTAAGTGCCATAAGAAAACATATTGTAGTGAAGATATGGTATTAGAAACGTAACATATACAGAAAATGAACTAAAAGTATACAAAAAGTAATCCAAAAGTATACAAAAAATATTTTTAAATTTAATGTCTTTGAAATTTATATTCTAGTAACGATGAACCAAAATTGCTAACATAGCAGACATGAGACTACCTATAATAAAACAATTAATAATAATGATGATAATTTATTCAATCAAAGACAAGAAAAAATGTAATGGATTGTTAAGAGGTTGTTTCATATATGGATAATAAACTAAAAGTAAATGAAGAATAAATAAAAAAAATTCTAGGTTTCATACTTTCAGAATTTGTATTCCAATCACTTTAGAAATTTTGAAATTGCAATTGTCACTCCATTTTCTATTGTATCGAATACCTTGAAATTTTGTATTATTTCACTTTATAATAATAATAATAATAATAATAATAATAATAATAATAATAATAATAATAATAATAATAATTATTATTATTATTATTATTATTATTATTATTATTATTATATTGTCACTGCTCAATCTCGTGCTTTAGTTGACTGCTATATTGGGAAGTATGCACGTTGTTTTAAGGCACTGTACTTTTGAGAGGTGTTGATAATCATAAGTGCATGGGTCGACAAGTAATAAAGTAGTGAGTAGAGTATCATTTCCCACAGAGATTGAGGACTAAGCACCTATTAATACTAGTTCAATTTGTTTAGAGCTTAACAATGTAAATTGAAGGGAATAATTAATGAAATATATAACAAACAATTAAAGTAAAGAAAATTAAGCTATTAATAACTAAAATGAAGAAAAAAATGAATATTGGGATTATTTTGTTAGGGAATTGTACACCACATTATCCTTAAGTTAAGTAATAGATAAATTCAAATTCATTGTATACCTCAAGTTTCCAAGAATCATTTAGTACTCTTTCAAGTAATGCTAAAATCTACAAGCATATGCATAAATTAAATCTCAAAGTATGGCTTAACTCTTATCATCATCATAAAATAAGACAAAATCAAACATATTAGGCATTAAGCAAACTTATGGAGGATAAGATATAATCAAGCTCTCTCAAGTCATTGATAAATCTAACAAGTATTTGTAGGTCTATTGAATCCACCATTTCTCAATGCATAGATTCAAACGAAGGTTGTATATGGCCAAAACATAACAGACAACAAGCTTAATAAATACAATATGCAAGATAAACAAGAAGTAGATCTATTAATTAAACTTAAATCAAATGAGTTTCCAAAATCCAAACAACACAAATAAATTTAGCCACACATGGCTTCCATGTTCATCATTCAATATTCAAAAGACAACTAAGAGATTAACAAAATAGTATCTAATAAGAGAAAGTAAGAGAAATTGTCATCAAGAAGCTTTAGGTCTTCAATAAAGGCTCTTCTTCTAGCTTCTTATTTTTTTCCTTCTTCCTCCTCCTCCCTTTTGATTGATTTTTTTAATATGTTCCTCCCTAAATTAGGTTTTTGGTCTCTCTTTTATATTCTTCTTAATTGACCCTTGAATTCCCTAACTTTACTATTTTCATGAGTTACTGTAGCAGATTACTGTTCATCATCAATGTTCATCATTATTGTAGTAATCATGGCACTATATGCGATTGCATATTGTAGTTTTATTGCTGTAGCAATGCTCCTTTTTGCTTCTTTTTACCACTAAACAAGACGTATTGGAAACCTAGTAAAATGAGGATAAATGTTGATTGCCATTGATTGCACACTAATGGTTGTCAAACAGCCTTCTATAACCTATTGATTACATGTAATACCAGGAATAGGCACCCAAAAATTCATTAATTCACAGTTGAATATTGAAAATTAGGAAGAAAATAGAAACTGTATTTTTAAGTCAATAAAAAATATCTTAAATATACAAAAATAATAATAAATAATGTCTAAGAAAAAACCTAACTAAAAAGGGAAAAGACTAAAAAATACAAATAAACTAAACTTAAACTTCAAAGCTACATTTGAGGCCCTAAACAATGGATTTTGGGCTTAAAATTTAGCCTATTATGAGTAAACTCAATAATATATTATGGGCCATGTGGTTCAATCAGACCTAAAAGTTAGAGCCTTTAAAAGCTCAATTATGTGCTCCCCTCTTATCAAAATCTTTCATAAACTAAATTGTCATATGTTATACATTAAAACACCTTCAAAACTTCTTTCACTATAAAAATAGGACAAAATATAAAATTATATATTTTTATATGCTTTACTATACTAATGCTAATTAAAATGTATAAATGTATGCAATTTAAGGTCCTAAAACTATGTGTAGTTTAACACCAATAAGAAGTCAAAACTTTACAAAGAATAATGATATCTAATTATGTAGATGATGTAACAACAACAATAAGAAGACATTGCCAAATATCTTATTAACTGGTTAACTAGCATTTTAACATAAGATGCTTATTTAAATGGAGTAAGTGATATGTTTCATGCATCAAAGTTTTAGTTTGAATTGTTCTTGAGTTATGCCATTGATATTTTGCCAATAGCTAAAGGTTTTCTTTAGTAATTGAAGAAAAGATTTATATTCATTTGCATATAGAATCCACTTTCTTATATTTCTATTGTAAATTTAAACTGATTGAAAATTTTATGTATTTATATATTTCTGCATATGGAGTTCTATATTTCAAATTAGGGATAAAGTAGCATATTGATAATGTGTTCAACTCCTCATAAGGAGTTCACCAAAGTAAGCAGCAATTCAGCTCTTGTTTGATTGTCTAAAACTTTTCTTTTCAAGATTATAAAAATGTTGGATTACATATGTATTAATATTTCATAGGTTCTTCTTTTACATATCAATTGAAGTATTACAACTTTATACTCTTCTTTAAATACACAAATCTTAGAAGGAAATCACCAACAACCAAATTATAGCAAATTGAAAATAATAAAATGATTACAAATGAACTATCAAGAAGTAACACCTAATAAAATATTAAGAGAATTAATGAGAACTTAAAGAAGATAAAGGGATGGAGACTCAAGCACAAACATTTAATAACCAAATTTTCAAGAAACAAAAATTTAATTCATAGAAAATGAGAAAGTAATTGAAAGGAACCAAATTGGAACTAATAAATAAGAAAGATAACACTAGTTTCCCTCAAAAAAATAAAAAATATTTTCAAGATCAACAATGGGGTTGGCAACCTTGATCTTCTCCAATGCCTTGATTTTTTTTATTGAAAAATGAAACTGCGATTAAGCTCAAAAGTGAGAAAAATAGTAGGAGAAAAAGAGTTCTTACTGCTGCATCATTGTGTAGATGTGAAAAATAGTGTGTGAAAATAATTTTGTGGGAGAAGATGGAGAGATTTAGATTCAAGAAGACAATATGACCACTAGTGAAATGATGAGATAGTGAGAAATAAAGGTTCGTGGTGGGTTGCATTTTTTTTAAGTTAAAGGAGAAGGAGGTAGACACATAAATAATTTTGTTGAAGGTGACACACATGTAATTGATGAAAATTTGAGGTATTTTTGTTATTTTGCTTATCTTTTAGGGAATTTATGAAAAAATCCCAAAAAATATGGACAGAGACCCAATACAAATACATTATTTTAACTATTGACTTGTTAATTCCTGAAATATTAACAATTATATTACTTCTATTCTTACAAATCTTTACAAAAAAAAAAATCAAACTATTCTATTCACAATCAAGAACTGTTAGTAGCATGTCAAAAAGGAGCCATAAAAAATAAGGCCTCCATAGTTAGGTTCCAACAAAAAGAGAATATGTAGATTAAAGAAAAACTCAAGTCCAAATATTGAAAAGTACAAAAAAATAACTAAAATTTGAGGCTTATATTTTATTCATGAAACCATTAGAAGAATGAAGCCTTAATTTTTAGTAGTAGCATTAATAGACATGCCTTAAAATATAGAAACTTAAAAATAATCTTTTCTTTATTAATTCAAATACTAAGAGGAAGAAGCATCTTCACTACCTCAAAATCCAAAAAAAAAACACATAAATAACAGTTTGAAGTGTATGCTCCCTGTAAAATCAATGTATAGATAACAAGTATTGGAAACACATTCAAGAATAATGGACTACATAAGGCAAACTTAATAGTAGGTAGTAACTGAGTCTGAGTAATTATATTATGCAATAATAAAGTTAGTAATTCCTTGAAATTTAAAACCATATTGAATATAAGATAATAAAATCATAGATTTAGAACACATCCTTAAAAAGAGGTTAAGACAATTATTTTCAAGTCATATAAGGAAGGCAACTATATTTCTAGCAACATAAATAACTCAGTCACCAAAGAAATAGAACTAAAAATTCCTTTGCAAATTAGAATAAAAAAGGTAGAAGCTTCATCATAGACTTATAAATAGTAGTACAACAACAACACACAATGCACCTATAATTGGCACGTAAAAGCAACACATATTAAGGTATCATATAACTGATATTACTAATGCAATAAAATAATAAATGGAAGTGTTGGTCACAAAAAAATTCATAAAGAGGCACAAAAAGACGCACATTAAACATAAAAAAAATTAAGTGAATGATGGACTAATTTACTGAGTATGTTAGAAAACAATATTCATATTGCACATGAGGATGAACCAGCACCAATTAAGGGTAAATTTGTAATAAAAGGAAGTAACTTTATTAGATATTGTTAATGATTATTATTCAAATGATACAAAATAAAAATCAGATAGAATTAATTTGACATTTTTAAAGTTTTCAAGCTCCTTTATAATCTTTTTAATTGAAATTGGCTTTGAAGCCACTCTAAATCGAACTTGGGTGCAAATCAATGTTTCCACTAATTTAGAAGTTAATGAACTCCTAAATACATCTAGGACTCTATTACCAGTACTAAAAGCTGATTCTAAAGTAACAATGGAGATTGGGACATTTAACACATCACGAGACAATATAGAGAAGTTTAAAATCACTCTGAATTCAATTTTCACCAGTTGAGCACATCAGAATTTCTTTCTTCATCTACAATTACAATCGCCTTAATAAAATATATATCTTATTTAGTGTATTATGTATTGTTGGTTATTTCCTAAGTTAACCAAGTTTGTTGTACAACTATCTTATACTTATCTTAGGTTACAATAACTTGTAATTACTATTGTATTTAAGCAACTCTTTCATAATGAAATTATTAATTAATTCATATGACTATTTCTCTAAGTTGGTATCAGAGGTTGCACCACAGTGAACTCATAAAATTATTCTTCTTCATCCACCATTTCAAATTCTTTTACTACTACTTCTCCCTTCCTACATTCAGCCACCATTGCTGCACCTTCCACCCATGTTCAACACATTTTTTCTATCAAGCTAAATTCCAAAAATTATATCCCCTAGAAATTGTAATTCACTCCTTTTTTGAATTACTACAACCTTCATGACATTGTCAATAGTATAAAACCTCAACCTATAAAAGCAATCATTGATTCCTCTATAAATCAATCAATAGTTAATCTTGAATATACTATTTGGTACAATAAGAATTAGCTTCTCTCTTCCTGGTTGCTCTCATTAATTTAAGAGGAAATCTATCATCAACTTATTAGACTTAACTCGGCTGTTGAAGTGTGGCAAGCTTTTACCATAACATATGGCATTGTTAGCCATACCCAATATACCCAAATTCATATTGAACTCCATAATTTGTCAGAGAATGATTAGCCTATATCATAATATTTGTATGAAGTAAAAGCAATCGTAGATTCACTCACTATGTCTGGACAGTGTATAACACCTTCCAAAATTAATGCCATAATCTTTTACAAACTTGGTCCAGATTACAACAGGATCATATGTGCTTTACAATAGTATAGCGATTCTATTTTATTTAATGAGGTATAGGGGCAACTTATAACCTATGAGCTTTTACTGAAATCTTAAAAACCCCAAGTGCCTTTAGTGCATTTAGCATAACATTCATTCAATTTGTCTAGCTCTCAGTCTAGTTTCAATGGTTCCTACTCAGTTCAAAGAGGAGGGCGACGTGGTTTCTCCTTTATTGTATGAAAAATTTATGGTTTGACCAATCATACAACTATTACCTATCACCACATCAGTTCCAACAGACATATTGCCATAGATCATTTGTTTCTTTCAGTAACAGAATGCCTTCGGTACCATAAGGAGATCCAGTTGCGAATTTACATGAAATTCAATCTTAACCCAACCTACTCTCTATGTCATCATCTGGCTCATTAACTTCATGGTATCCTGATACGGGTATGACTCACTATGTCACCCCTAACCCTAACCTGTCTTCTTTGGATGTTTATAAAGAATACAAATGTATTGAAAATTTATTGGTTGGTGATGGTTATGGTTTAGGTATTTCTCATATTGGTCATAATACTTTATCTTCAGATTCTAAAAATCTTTTATTATGTAATGTTTTGCATGTTCCTTCTCTCATTAAGTCATTATTGTCTGTTAAAAGGCTTTGTAAAGACAATAAATATCTTTTTCAATTTCATGATGATCATTGCGTTATGAAGGATAGAGAAACTAAGAAAACAATTCTTTAAGGAACAAGTGAATTGGGCCTCTACAAGATGCGTGGTGTTCTGCCTCACACAAAGTTGAATGTTGCGACATACTTGGCTACCTTGGATGTTTGGCATACTTGATTAGGGATCGTAATTACTCAAAAGTTTATCATTTAATTAAGTCTTTTCAATTATAATGTTCTTTTACTAAAATGTCATCAAATAAATATGAGGCATGCTGTTTAGGAAAACTTTATAGAGTTCCTTTACACTTGACTTATTATTGTAGTGCTACACCTTTGTGATTGATTTATACAGACATTTGGGGACCTGCACCCTTGTATTCTCATTATAGTTTTAAGTACTTTGCAATTTTTATTGACAATTATTCCCTTTTTACTTGGCTTTACCCTATTAAATGCAAAAGTGATGTTATTACCATTTTTAAACAATTTTAAATTTTAGTCAAATAATAACTTGATTCTCCTATTAAATTTGTTCATTCTGATTGGGGAGGCGAATATTGTTCACTAAATAAATATTTCACTGAAAATGGAATTGTTCATCATCGTTCATGTCTTTATACACATGAACAAAGTGGCATAGCCGAACACAAAATTTAAAATATTGTTGATATTGGTCTTGCACTTTTAGGACATTATGGGACACCTTTTAAATATTAGGAATTCGTATGTGAAACAACCATTTTTTTTAATAAATTGCCTACCTACTAGTTCTTTAGAAAATAAAGTTCCTTATCAAATTTTATTTTTAAAAAAGCTAGATTATTCATTTCCTTGAGTCTTTGGCTGTGCCATATACCTTTTATTGCATCCTTACAATAAACACAAATTTTATTTTAGGACCACCAAATTTGTTTTCCTAGGCTATTCACCTCATCACCTTAGTTATAGATGTTTGGACTTAGCCTCCAATAAAATCTATATTGCTAAACATGTAGAATTTGATTAAAAAGTTTGTCCTTTTAATAAAGTGAAAACCTCTACAACTAATTCAGGGTGCCCGTCAATCTCTTACCTGTCGCAGCCTTAGCTTCAACTCACGCACCAATTTCCTAGTTCTCTGGATAACACGGGTATTAGTTCCTAACCCTTCTCATAACCAACTTCTCAAACACTTCCATAGTCTCCTACTCCTACCCAACACTCCACTTCCCTTTCCATTTTAAATAACACCACTTCCTAATCTCATCCTCTTACCTCCATATACAATCTTGACGGGATCAACTTATTTGTTGATTTATGTTCTCACCAATCCCCATTCAATCAGCGTAACTCATCCTTACTTGATAAACCATCATCTTCTGAACCTAATGCTAATCCCCCACAATGAACACATCCTATGATACTTTGCCAATCCACCATAACTTGCCATTCAACAACTCACTATATCTTTATCACTACCATTGACAACCCATTCATAATTAAACCTAGCTCTTTCACCAAAGCCATTTGTCAACCCAAATGGAAGCAAGCTATGATACAAGAAATATAGGCATTAAAATGAAATAATATGTGGCATTTGGTTCCACCACCATTAAATTGTAATGTTATTGGCAACAAGTGGGTATACAAGGTAAAAAGATGGGTAGATGGTACTATTGAAAGACTAAAAGCAAGGCTAATTGTAAGGGGACACACTCAAGAAAATGGCCTATAATACATAGAGACTTTTAGTTTAGTGGTAAAACCTTAAACAATTCTCACTATTTTTTCCATTGTTATGTCTTACGGTTGGCCACTTCTACAGTTAGATGTGAGTAATGCATTTCTTAATAGTGATCTTCAAGAAACATTCTACATGGTTCAACCTAAGGATTTGTCAAAAAATAGCATCCTAACTATGTTTGTAAGTTGAATAAATTACATTATGGGCTCAAACAAGCACCCTTATGCTTGGTTTTAAAAGCTGAGTTCCTTCCTTACATCTCTCAGGTTTAATGGCTCCAATGTAGACTCTTTTTTATTCATTTACAAGCATGGCACTAATGTTTGCTTCCTATTAGTCTATGTTGACCATGTCATAATCATAGGCAATGATCCATCAAATATTTAAAGCTTACTTGGAGCTCTTTATCAAGCATTTGCTTTTTGAGATTTAGACCCTTTAGGCATTTAGGTTCGATCTTCATTCATAAGCATGGCTCTTACACAACATTCCTACATTCAGGAACTCTTAAAGAATTTGGGTATGGTAACCTCTTAACCTTATACAACACCAATGGCAACTGGGCATTTATTATCTAAAAATTTAGGCACCACACTATGTTTTGAAGATGCTACCAAATACTGAACACTTTATGGAAGCTTGCAATATATGATATTAACTTGTCTAGATATCTCTTTCGCTTTGAATAAACTATGCTAGTTTATGCACCAACCAATCAATGTTCACTACAAGGCACTTAAGTGAGTCCTTTGTTATCTTCATGGTACTGCTTCCCAAAGCTTGATTCTTTAACGCATAACAATCTTTAATTTGGTGGCTTTTAATAATGCTGACTAGGTAGGTTGTCTAGATGATTGAAAATCAACAGGTGACTATCTCATGTATCTCAGTCCAAATCTAATTGCCTGGAATTCTCACAAATAAAAAATGGTCGATCATTCATCCATGAAGTTTGAATTTAAGGTTATCGCTGATGTTAGTTTGAGTTAAAATGGTTAGGGGCCTTATTTACCGAACTTGGTGTCCAATCCTCTTCTCCTCCATATATTTAGTGTGACAACATTGATGCAATTTTCTTATCTTCTAATCCCATTTTTCAGGCACGCACAAAACATATCGAAGTCAATTATCACTTTGTTCACAATTAAGTTCTTCAACGTCTCCTAACTGTTTCTGCCTTGTCTTCGGCAAACTAGCTTGTAGACATCATGACTAAATTGCTACCTTCTTCCATTTTTTAATTCTTTGTCTCCAAGCTTCGGTTGCATTCTCACTCCCCATTAGCTTAAGGGGGCGTATTCAATGTATTATTTACCATTGGTTACTTCCTAAGTTAACCAAATTTGTTATACAATTATCTTATACTTATCTTACGTTACAACAACTTGTAATTACTATTGTATTTAAGCAACTCTTTCACAATAAAAATATCAATTAATTCGGCTGCAACTATTCCTCTGAGTTATCTAATTCAGATATTTTATTTCTACCTACACTAGTCTCCATCTTATGTTTCTTAAACTTTACTTTTAACATTGACATTGGTTTTTCAATTGACAGATTACCAACAAAATTAGATTGACATATAGAGAGTTAACAATTTATTGTTAAATTTATTATTAATTATTAATTCTAAAAAATAAAATTTATTATTAATAAATTATTAAATTTATAGATAATTTTTTTAAATTTAGTGGTAATTATACACATAGAGAGTCAACAACACATTAAAAGTAAATTTAATAGTTTATAAATGTTATGTAAGCACTTATCTAAACAGTCATTCATATTAAAATCATTAAAAATTAAAAATTAACTAAATATATTAAAATTAAAAAATATAAATTATTATAAATATTTAAATTTAAATTTTTTAATACCAATAAACCTTTATTCAAGTCTTAGCTATATGGGTTTAGGTCATGATATAACTTTTTTTTTTTTTTTGCATGCTTTTATAATTGGGAGATTTTTTTTATTTTATTTTTTTTGAATAAAGATTGAGACCTAATACCAGAAAATGCACCTAATTACATCAATTAGGTTGGCACAATTAGAGCACTTTCATCATGTAAAAGTTCTTAAAGTATTGTTAATAAAAAAGAAAAATATGATGAAGATACAAACAAAAGATCGAAAGAAACAAAAACGTTCTTTGTAACAAAATCTTCAAAAAGAAGATTTGTATATAAAGAAGGGCAAAAAGCCACACAAATAGCTCCACAATGCAAACCAAAAGATCTAATAAAAAGACTTCATAAATTGAGTCGGAGAGACTTCATATGACCCCTGAGGTTTTTTTAAAGGCCTATTTTTAGTACTAGAGACAGTTTTCCATGCACCCTTATCATCATCCAAGAAATATGGGCATTATTTTCCTCTGAATTAGTTGTATCTTTGACTTCAGGAATTACATCAAACCCTACCATATCTCTATTCTGCTCAAAGCCCTCATTAGTGTGCTATTGAGCAGCATTGTTAGTAGCATGATCAGGAAGCCTTTTTTGCATGACCCACTTCAAAACTGACACCATGAGACTGCACCATGTCAGGCAAGCCATCAACTGATCTGGCATTTTGCATAACCCAATCAGCACTATCATGGACCTGTTGAACCAAACTAGGCGCAACCTCTTCCTCACTAGCACGTATTAGAGGTTCATCATTATCGACATTAACTGTTGGCAAAACTGATTCCCATTAGATAAACCATTAGCGGACAAAACAACATGCCCAGGGACTAAATTTTGCTTCTCAACAGCAGGAGTAACAACATCATTCATGGAACGCAGCTGATAAAAAATGTTACTTACCGAAACAACATTCTTCAGCTTGGAGTACACCTGAGCAGTAGAAACATCATTCACGGCCTGATTATTCTCAATTGAAAATGCAGCATTAACGTCACCTTCATCCATTGCATCAAAAGCAACTAATGCCAATTTATCAAAAGCATTCTGAACCGGAATCTCAAGCATTTTTTTTCTTCCAAATGTTCTTTTCGTTCCTTTAAGTATCAGACACCACATATGGCTTCTTACTCATTCTACAAGACTCAGAGTCATGGCCAATATTAGCACATAGTTTACAGAAGGAAGGTAGATTCTCATAAACCAAATCAATGAAGAAGCTATTGCCAATCCGTTCCACCAGTAAATTTTTCAGTAACGGAGCAGACAAATCTACATCAACCAGAATTCGTGCATAGTGACCGAAATCTCCATTTATAGTTGCTACATCAATTTTTATAGGGATACCAATTACGCTAGCAATGGATGCCAATATCTTAGAATGCCAATATTCCTATGAAAGGCTATACAAACAAACCCAAAGTTGAGTATTGGTTTATTTTTGCTCAGTAAGATTAAAATCTGGAAGCCATGGCTGACGCCGCAGAATCCTAGGCTTCAAGATCTTGACACGTCTTCCCCAAACACTTTTTTTTCTCTTTGCTAGAATTCAGGATGACTTGATAGTAACCTTAGCCAAGCCAGATCAGTTTCCAGTTACCGAAAAGGTTCCAAACTGTGGTGAGCTTCAGCTTTAATTTTGCAAGCTTTCAGGGTGCATCTCCTTTGGATAAAATGATACGGGCAATCAGAGCATGTTTATAAATAGATAATCATTGCTCATAAATACTGTCTTGACAGCAATGAATCCACCCTTGTTAGTGGCCGAAGTAATTTCAGAGGACAGCAACAGAGAACCAGCAACAATCGCTGCATAAGAAGGCTTTTCAATCCGTTGAGAAACAGAGGTGGCGAACATGTCTCCATGGCTGGGATAATCAATAGCAGATGCCGCCATGGCGGAGGAGAAGACGGCGTAGCCATTTTGAAATTTCCTAATTTTTGCCACACACTCACACGTGAATTTACTCAATATGTTTTTACCTTCCTGAAATATGCAATTTCTCTTTATGAAACAATTAAATTTTTGAGCAAGGAAATAATTTTTTTTTTTCTTTCAAAAAATTATAAATTTTTTTTAAGAACTGCTATTTTTATATTTCAAAAAATTTTTAAACACGTTTTAGTCATGCATATTATCAAAATTATTCTTGTTTATGTTTTATATTTTTTTCATTATATTTATTATTGGAACTTCCTACTTTTTTTTTTAATTTTTTTTGTGATATATTGACTTATAAATTTTTAGTTACAATTTTTATCTTTATAAATTTTTTGATATAATTTTTTAACTTTAGAACTCTAACTTTTTTTATTTATTTATCTCATATTTCCTCTTTGATGGTACATATTTTTAGACTTTAAATAAGTTTTATTTTTTTTATTGAATTTATTATTTTTTTAATTTTAAATTTTGAAATGTTTGTAAATTTTCTCCAACCATTAGTTCTATCTTAAATCTTATGTCAATTATCAATTGAATTCTATTTTAAAAGTCATTTCAATTTATTCTTTTAATTTTATAAATTGTATCAATTCTATTTAATTCTATTTGAAGAATCTAATTGCATTTTTAAAGATTACTTTAGATCCATATAAAATAAATTTGACACTTGTTAAATTTTTTATCCTCTTTTTCCTATAAAAAATAATTTTAAATTCTCATTTTGTCACTTTTGACATAAATTTAAAAATTATTTTCTAAATATTTTCATAAATTTTAATTTTTCATTAAAAATTCTTAAATTCTAACTATTTTAGAATTTATTTTTCAACTTTCAATGACATTATTTAAAAATTTTTCTAATATAGATCAAGCCAAAAAAATATTTGATAAAAAAAAAGAGAATTTTGAAATACTAAAAATATTAGTCAAGAATATAAAACATATTTAATTTTCTGAAAATATATAAATATAAAAATTAAAATTTTATTATTATTTATAGTGATAGTTAAAAGTGCTTACTTTATTTATTTATTTTTCTTTATTAATATTAGTCTATATAATAAAATTAATTCATAAGTTATTATTTTTTTCTTATTATTTTTAATTTTTATATAAAAAGTTAAAATTTTATTTAAAAATTTAAAAATTTATTTCAAAATAGTAAAATCAAAACTTTAAATTTTATTTTCCTAAAAATATAAGAAAAAAATTGAAAAACTGTCACATTTGTTTTATATGGATTTAAAAGTAATTTAAAAAAATTACATTATTTAAATAAAATTGGATAGAATTAATATAATTTATAAAATTGAAGGAGCAAATTGAAATAACTTTTAAATTAATAATTGACTTAAAGTTAAAGATACAACATATCATTTTCCATTATACTATAACATACTTTTTTTTTATATTAATGAATTTACACATTGAAATTAATATTTTTTTTCATACTTTCACATTCAAAATCTGCAAACATTTTTTCCTTTTTTTTCAAATTTTTAATTTTAACTTTTTTGAGAATTTTTTTAATTTTTACTTTTAAATTGTACCTAATTAGTATTTTTTTTTAAAAAAATATATTTGCAAATTTATGCTAGACCCGTGCACCATTAATACCATAACTTTGGATCATATTTCATTTTGGTATCAAATTTTCATTTTTTTTTCTTTTGGGTCTCAAAAATTCTATTTTTGTTTTAAGTTAAAATACCTCAAGCATATCTGATCAAATTTAGTATACATGGTAATAAGAATAAGTATATTTTTAATATATTCACCATGTAAACATTTCATTAAATAGCTTAATCACCTTGTAGACTCCATAAAATAAATTTAGCTAAAATTTTATTTTATGAGCTCCACAATCAAATTTTATTTTATGGGACTAACAAGATGATTAAATTATTTAATGAGATGCTTACAAGATATATATATTAAAAATATGTTTATTCTGATTATCATGTATATTAAATTTGATCGGATATATTCAAGGTACTTCAAATTGAAATAAAAATAAAATTTTTAAAATTAAAAAAAAATTAAAAATTTAATACTAAAATAAAATATAATATAAAATTATGATACCAACCATATAAATGAGCCAACTATTGGGCGCTATAGAAGAAATTTCATTTAGTGGCCCAGTTGACCGAATTAATTTCCTTTGTGACTTGGCCAATGTTTTGTTGTACTTTTATTCTTTCATTTTTCACTTTTGTCTAGTTTTGGGACATTTTTGAAATCATCTCACCAATTTTGGCGTTTTGCCTTTTTTTTTTTACCTTCTTTTTGTAATTCTTTTTTACTTATTTATTATTTTTAAGTCATCTTTTAGCTGAAGTTGGTTATATATTTTTTATTTAGTTTGTATATTTTAAATAATTTTAACTTTATATTCTGAATAACAATTTTTTTTATTATGAAACTTATTATTATTGTTTAAAATATAAAAATTAAGCTAATTAAAAAAAAATTACCCATAGTGTACAATAATTATTTAAAATTTAGAAATTAAACCAATTAAAGTAAAAATTATCCATAGTATTTAATAATTAATTTTTCAAAAAAATAACAAAAAAATTATGAAATATATTAAATAAATTATTATTTTTATTATTTATACTAATAGAAGTGAAAATTATACTTATGGTCTTAATTTTATTATTAATTATGAAAAAACTAAAAAACTAAAAAAGAACAAAAATCAATAACAATCAATAACTATTAATTTTGTTGCTTTTGTTGGTTTTAGTAGATTTTTATTGTTTCTCTTTGTTTATATTTGTTGATTTTTGTTAAAAATAAAAAAATAACAATAAAAATTATAAGGTATATAAAAAATATTATTTTTATCATTAATAAAAATTTTATTTATGGCATTAATTTTGTCATTAATAATGAAAAAATAATTTAAAAATAGTAAAAAATCAACAAAAATAAATTAAAAATAAACAAACATAATCAACAATCAACAACATAAATTTTTGTTGATTTTTGTTATTTTATTGTTTCAGTTGATGTTTTTAGTTTTTTTTTTTTTGTGATTTCTATTTTTTTGGTTAATATTACAAATACATTATAAGAATTGTAAATTTGTTATAAATTGATGATCAATAAGTATCAAATATTTTTTTAAAAAAGAAGTTGTTAGACATTTTAATAAGTAAATTAAAGTAAAAATAAAATAAAATCCTTATTCTTTAGAAATATAAAAGTAGAAAATTTTATTTATTTATTGTTGTTACAACAGTTGAAGACATTTATTATTTGATTTAACAATAATTAAAAATGTTTAGTTCATAATTATTCATTTGAAAAAATAAAGGTCTTCAGTGAAAAAAATATATAACAAAAAAAAAAAAGAAAAAGTTGAGAATAAAATGAAGACAGCACCTTGAAAATTAAAAAAAAAATGTTGAGCAAAAAATATTTGAGAAAAAAAGATGAAGATATTAGAAAAATAATGTTAAGAAAAAAAAAAGATAAATATAGTACTATAAAAATAAAAAAAAGTTTAGCTAAAAAATGTTAAAAAAAATAAAGATAATAAATAAATATTGAGCAAAAAGCATTGAAAAAAATAGATGAAGACAATAAAAAAATATTGAAAAAAATAAATGAAAACAATATAAAAAAATTGTTAAAAAAAGAAAATAAATAAAATGTTGAAAAAAAAGTATAAAGTAAATAAAAGTTAAAAATTAGTAAAAAAGAAAAAAATGTTAAAAAAGATCATCCTAAAAATAAATGTGGTAAAAGAAATTAAAAATATTTTAAAAAATTAATTTTATAATAATAATTTTAAAAGTTTTTGTGGTCAATAATTTTTAATTTTTTTAAAAATTTTGATATATTTATGTAAAAACCCTTTTAGGGCTCCTCAACCCATAAGCCCAATTCGCATTCTTTGAGCTTTGATTCTTCTTGCAAAATTAACAATTTTAATTGAAGTTCAAAGAATCAAAAAAATTGGGCCGTCTTTTGCAAAATTAATCCGATAGCTATAAAAAGAGGTATAAAAATGTTAGTAGATTGATAAGTTGAAACGAAGGGGGTCTGAACTAGTGAGGTGGAAACACAGCTACAATTAAGCAAAGCCATTTCAGCTCATCAATAATTTGCATCTATATATTCACCCTTAAGCTGAAGTGAAGGAGTTCATATCCAAAACTAAGCTATCGAGGAAGTTTTTCTCTCCCTCAAGTACCCTATACTACACGGAACCTGCCCCATGCTCAAGATTCCTTTCGATGTAGTGTGTGATAGTTATTGGCTTAAAAATGACAATTTGCTATTTCTCTATTGACTTGTTAAAAACATTGAAAGATTCAACACACCTACGATGGGGTTGGCTTGTCTTTGCCTTTTTTCAGAAATTAACTTCCTAAATCAACATCTTTTTTGAAAAAGACATAAAAATTATGCCAGTCACATGGAATTTTTTTATAAAATAAAGTACCAACTGGACAAATTGCAAGCATAAAAAAGTGACTTTTTTACTCGTGTCATTTTTATGAAAAATAAAAATTGACTTGTAAAATGCAAACTTAGCTGACATACTTGACAAGTCATAGAAAAATTATCAGACTAATCTATCAACACAATATCCAAATTGCAAAACCACAAATCAAAATTACAAGACTTGTTATAAAACCACAAAAAATTACTTGAACCGGACTGCTTCATAATCCAAAAAATTTCTAACAGGAAGGAACTTTTTTTGGTCATTGGAGAACCAAAAACAAAAAAAAGGCCATGAATTTCTTAGGTTGCTGATGCAACTTAAGACTGTTATTGTGCTATTTTCATTAGCAACAGTTGCAGTGGCAGCTCTAGACAGAGCTGGTGACTGTCTTGATCGCTGTGGAGACGTACCAATCTCATTCCCGTTTGGAGTAAAGGGTTGTAACTTAAGCTCAGACTTCCTCATCACCTGCAATGATAGTTTCAACCCCCCAGTGCCATTCTTGAGAGAATCAAACTTCAAAGTTTCAAACATCGATGTAGATGGTCGGTTGACAATCATGAGAGGGGTTTCTCGCGCCTGCTACGATCTTCAGGGCACTCTTCAGAAGGGTGGATACCGACGACGGGGGTTCAGTTTGTCAGATTTCACTATATCGAAATCTCATAACAAGTTCACCGTTATTGGCTGTGACAGTTATGCATATTTCCGAGGCTTCAGAAAAATAGAGGGCGAAAGAAAAACGTACCAATCTGGTTGCATGTCTCTCTGTTCTGAAAGAAACTTCGTGGACGAAAAGTCTTGCTCTGGTAGTGGGTGTTGCCAAATAGAGATTCCTGATGGATTATACCGCACAAATGTTACTGCTTACAGCTTTAATAACCACACAAACGTGTCGGATTTCAACCCTTGCACCTATGCTTTTGTTGTAGAAGAAGGGAAATTCGAGTTTGATGTTGGTTATCTCAAAGACATACCATTGGATCAAGAATTTCCTGTGGTGCTTGAATGGACCATTAATGACAAAGAACTCAAAAACGTTTGTAAGGCTCATGCCAAGAAGAATGACCAGTTGGAGGACATTTCAGGGTACCGCTGTGAATGCGAGAAGGGTTACCGTGGGAACCCTTATGTTGGCTGCGAAGGTACATTTGAATTTCAGTTCACGCATTGTTTGACTAGTCCTTTTTTTTTCTTTGGTTATTAATTGTACAAGAGTTCCAACTTGTAGATTTGAATGAATGTGATGGTGAAAATGACTGTACGGATATTTGCCAAAACACTGATGGAAATTATACATGTCGCTGCCCGGAGGGATATCATGGGGATGGAAGACAAGATGGAGACGGCTGCAAGCGCAATCAATTGCCATTTGTTACTATATTCTTAGGTAACAAATATAGTATAACAATATATTGCATCTCCACTTCTTTGATGCTTTCTAAATGGATGTGAAATTCACTCAACATGCTCTAACCGCAGGTATTGGAATAGGCTTCATAGTCTTGATATTCGGTAGCACCTGGCTTTACTTGTTCTTCAAGAAAAGAAAGCTCATCAAGCTCAAAGAAAAATTCTTCAAGCAAAACGGTGGCGTCCTTTTGCAAGATAAACTTTCTGGACGAGAAGCAGGAAACTCTTTTGCAGCAAAAATCTTCACTGCAGAGGAGTTGAAGAAAGCCATGGACAATTATGACGAGAGCACTATCATTGGTAAAGGAGGCTTCGGCACTGTCCACAGAGGAATATTAAATGATCATAGAGTAGTTGCCATCAAGAAATCAATAACAGTAGATCAAAATCAAACTGAGCAATTCATTAATGAAGTAGTTGTGCTATCGCAAATTAATCATAGGAATGTGGTCAAGCTTCTGGGCTGCTGTTTAGAGACAGAAGTTCCTTTACTAGTTTATGAATTCATCAACAATGGTACACTCTCCGACCACATCCACAAAGAAAGCAAAGAATCAGTTCTTTCCTGGGATACCCGCCTCAGAGTAGCAGCTGAAACGGCAGGAGCACTCTCCTACTTGCACTCTGCAGCTTCAATACCCATCATTCACAGAGATGTCAAGACTACCAACGTCCTCTTAGATGCTAGTTACACGGCAAAGGTATCTGATTTTGGTGCTTCAAGGCTAGTTCCTGCAGATGAAATGCAGTTATCAACAATGGTGCAAGGAACTTGGGGATATTTGGATCCAGAATACTTGCGCACAAATCAATTGACGGAGAAGAGTGATGTCTATAGCTTCGGAGTAGTCCTCATGGAGCTATTAACAAGCATGAAAGCACTTTCTTTTGATCGACCTGACGAGGAGAGAAGCCTGGCTATGTACTTCCTCTCATCTGTTAAAAAGGGAGAATTGTTTGGGATTCTTGACAGTCGAATAGTGAATGAAGAAAACAAAGAACAGATAGAGGAAGTGGCGAGGCTGGCTGTGCTGTGCTTGACATTGAAAGGGGAGGAGAGGCCTAGCATGAAGGAAGTTGCAATGGAATTAGAGGGCTTGCGGAGGATGGAGATTCATCCATGGTTTCAGGTGAATCAAGAAGAGACACAGCACTTGCTTAGCGAAGCAACTGGTAATTTTGGCAATGGGGATGTTAGCGCTTCGAGTGGCGGTTACGATAGCATAAGGGACCACGTAATATTGTCGGTAGGTGATGGTATGGGGAGATGATTGTACTTTTTTTTTTTGTTGGCCTTGCACTTTGGTTTTCCATCGGAAAAGAAATAAATCAATTTGTTATGTTATAATCTAAAGGATAAAGATAAAGAATTACCATTATGCCGGTTCACTTTATTTTTTTTCTTTTTTTTATTAAAAAAATTTATAAATTAAGGATATTTAAATCTTTATACGACGGACTTATCAATATATAATTTAAATTTTAAATTAAAAAAATTTATAAAATTTTTTTACAAATTATAAATGTTTAAATTCTTATACGAAAGATTCACCCGTAAACAATATAAGTTTCAGATTTAATAAAAAATTCATCAAAAAATTGAATTTTTTTAAAAAAGAAATTAAAAAAGATTTTTTTGATTTGATTATTAATTTTTTTTACATCCTAAAAATGTTTAGATTCTTATATGGTGAATTTATTTATGTGTAATTTAGATTTAAATTTTAATAATAATAATAATAAATAATTAAAAAAATAAAATAAAATGCAAGAAATTTGAAAAAGACAAAGTCGAAAATTGGAATACCTATGAACATCGTAGATAGCGATATCTATCCTCATCCTAATTTATAATGGCCTATTTTCTTTTGTTTTTAATAAACTATTTTAAATTTGAATTTTAAAATTTGTCTTTTACCACTGGCTTCTTCTCCTTTTTCTTTCAAAAAAAACTTGAGCAAATTATTTATGTCATATTGAGATGTATCATAATTCATATTTTTTTTTCTTATTTAAAAATTGAACATTTATCCTCTTAGTCTTTATTTTGCAATTAAGTTTAATAATATTTTATAATAAATTCAGCAGTTATAATTTTTTAAATTTTAAAAATATTACAATTAACAGTACATTTACAAATTAATTGTAATAATATAATGTAATAAATTCAGTTGTTAGCCATTCATAAGTCAAACAACTTAATAATATTAATAAACAATAAAACTAGTTTATATTTGAGTAATGTGCGATACTTTTAAAATAATCATAACAATATTCACAATTTAATGTGTTTATTTTTAATTTTAATAAATAAAATATTAATTATTTAATATTAATTAAAGAATACATTAAAATTATATTTTTATTATATTAATAATATATTAAAGGGTTTAATATTGTTCGGAAAAAAAATAAAAATGAAGGGTCTAAAAAAAATTCTTCAAAACAATTTGCGAGGCGAATATGATAGAGGCCCGACACAGCCGGAAATCAAATATTAAACCCGTCTAATTTCTTTCAATGAAATTTACATGCATAATAAAGCGAAACGTCTTAATTATCTAAAATTTAAATGGTATTTTATTTATTTGTCTTTTAAATATTAAAATTTTATTATTAAATTTATTATAGCCTTGCTGATATATTTTTCAACTCAATTTATTTTACAGTTATTTACTATAATATCCTTGAAACTCAACATATTATATTACTAGATTCTTATATTTTCAATAATTAATTTAGACATTTTTAAATTTTTGCTCCCTTAAACTATTACATCTATATCATTTAATGTACCATTAAATAAATCAATTTTTTTTATCAAATTAATACGTATTTTCAATTTATTATATTTCTATTGTTATAATAATTATAATATCTAAATTTTTTTATTTTTAATATAAAAGTAAATTTAAACATATTTATATAGAATTCTCACTACTCCAATATGATTGTATAATTAATATTTTATTAATTAAAATTTATCATATTGACATAGATTTAATTATCAAATTTCATTGAAATTATTTTAGTGTGTATATATGCACACACACGTTGTTTACAAGTTCATTAAATATCAAATCTTATTACAAAATTTATTTTGGCATGGCTAACCTCATTTAGGATGTAATACTATTATAAAAATTGAGTTTATATTAGTATGGTAAACCTTAATTGATGCACACCAATTACATAAATCATAGTGATATGATGTCAATTACGATATTGAGCATATGCCAGTAAAAAAAATTATAATAAGTGAAATACTGATTATATAACTCGTATTAGCACAATAACAATTAGTAAAATTGAGTCCAAATCAATATGATAAATTTTAATTAATACAATATTAATTATATATTCTAACTGGAGTTGTGTTAATTTTAAATCAAAATAGTTTAAATTTGTTTAAATGTTAAAAATAAAATTTATTATTGTAATAAAAACACACTAAGTTCACAAATTTATATAAATTTTAAAAAAGAATTGGATGAATTTAAAACTCCATTATATGTTTTGGAATCAAATACAACTTTTAGTTTTTTTCAAATTGATATGTTTAAAGGTAAATAAAATTATTGTGATGAAATAATTTAACAAAAGGGATGTTATAATAATAATAATTATTATTATTGTAAAATACAGGGATTTAATAATATAATTGATCAAATATCATAAATGTTATTGTAATTAACATTATATTGGCTCTTGCTACCGTGCAACTATTGTATATGTGTAAATGGAGAGAACACATTGATCACACTATAGATAACAATAACATATTCTAGGTTATTTTCTAACATTAAAAAAAAATACGGCCTTTTCAACTTCCTCTCCTCCCCGCAGTCCTTCGATTACTTCCATATTAATTGGCTCTCATTTTATTTAGTCTCTATCAGTGGATCCAAAAAATTGAGAGCCCAATGTCCACACTTATGGGGTTTCTAACTCTTCTGAACAATCACTAATTGCTTATCTTAAGCACAATAGCATTATCATGTCTCCAATTCTTAGTATTCAAGTCAAGCGCTACCCTTTTTTCACCAGGGAAGTACCAAAATTATGCTTAATGTTACAAATCAATCATCCAATGATTTAGGGTTTTTGCACCTCAAAAGAAGCTAGTGAACTCAATTGACAAGGTTAAGAAAGAGGTGATGGAGGAATTGTAGAAATCGAAGAGGATTGCAAGTGGTAAGAAAGAATAAAGGGAGAAAAAAGTCAAAACTCTTATGTCATTGAGTTAATTATCATCATCTGGTGATTGTTTTGAGATTTCTAAAAAATTTATGGTTAAAAAAATCTCCTCTTTACTTTCATACATTTTGCTATCTTTTTCTTCTTGATTGAGTAGAGACCTATTGAACATTTGTCGGGTTGAGTCGTAACTCTATTTATCTCTTCTCTATTCACTCAATTTTGCATTGAGTTAGAGGCAATGTGAATACTATTTTTGCATTTTGGAAATTTTTTTTGGTTTAATTTTTAATTTTTATTAAATGGTTGTTTTGGTGCTTTATTTTTTTAAAATTTTTTTAATTTTATGTGCTAGAGGGCTTTTTTTTTTTTTTGCTATTTTTAATGTTAATAATCAAACTAGAATGTTGAAATCTGCTAGCATTAAGTCTCATCTACAAGAAGAAGATGAAGCTGACAATTATGTTTCCTGTTCTTACAGAGGTACCTTTATATGTGTATTATGTGTGTGCATATGTGGTGTGTTGTTTTTTTTAGCAAAATTGTTTATCTCATATTGTTTTATTGTAAGGGAATGCAGGAGCTCTTTGGTTATAAAATGCTCCTCCACCCCTTTGGCTAATTCATTCCAAAATTGCCTCCTCTCCTATATTTAGGCAATTGTATTCTTTCTCTTTCTTTTGTAATATTTCCTCAATTAGTGAAATATTTATTTTGGTACTGTTAAGGACGTAGGCATAATTGGCTGAATCTCATTAAATTTTGGTGTTCTTTTATGTTTATTTAATAGCTATTGTTGGGTATAGTTTTTGTTAATTATTATGCTATTAAAATTACTTGTCTTTGTAAAATTCTGTCTAAAGAGTGTGATTTTTAAGTGGGACCATTGTGACCCCTCACTCTTTCCTAGGAATCTACTTTGAGGTGATTTTTAGTACAATCGTTTACACTCTAGTCACTTATGCAATAGTTCTTAAGGTGAATTTATTATTATTGGTAGAAATTAACATGAATTCCCCAATAATTGATATCAAAGCTCTTGGTTTATTTTAGTATGCTATGTGGTTGTGGCTTAGGCTGATATTCCATATTAGAAAAAATTTCCTTAGGCTAATTAACATTCCACATTGACAACTATTAAATAGAATTTGTAGCAGAAATGGCAGATATCACAAAAGTACCCATATCGACATCAACAACTTATTCATCTTCAATTTTGGCAAGAAATGCTGTGATAACTGCCAGATTTATGGTAGAGATTTTTGATGGCAGTGGTCATTTTGGTATATGGCAAAGTAAAGTTCTAGATGCATTCTTTTGGCAGGGTCTAAACATAGCTATTGAAGGAGAGAACCCAAATGTTTTTGATGAGAAATAATGAAAGGTGATCAATAACTTGACATGTGGTACAATTCAATTATGTCTTTATAGAGAGCAAAAGTATGCATTTTCTAAAAAAACTTCTACAAGTAACTTATGGAAGGCACTGGAGGAGAAATTCTTAAAGAAAAGTACTCAGAACAAACTCTACATGAAAAAGAGATTATTCTGTATTAACTATGTTCTAAGAACCACGATGAACGATCATATTACTAGCTTTAATCAACTAGTAACTGATTCGATGAATATGGACATGACTTTTAATGATGAAGATCTAGCTCAAATGCTAGTTGGATTGCTTCCTGATGAGTTTGAGTACCTTGAAACTACTATGCTTCATTGAAAGGTTATTGTGTCTCTAAGTGTAGTAACTGTAGCCTTGTATAGTTATGAATTACGAAAGAAAGAAAAGTAAGAAAATACAAGTGTTAAAGCAGAAGCTCTTATTGTTAGAGGTCGTTCGTAGTGTCAGAATAAAGAAAAGAGAGGGAGATCTAAGTCAAAGTCCAAAGTGAGTAAAGATCAATGTGCCTTTGGTCGAGAAAAAGGGCATTGGAAGAAAGATTCTCGCAAGCCAAAGGACAAAGGCAAATCTAGAAAGGGAAATGTTGTCTCAAATTCAAATATTACTAAGTGTGATGATGTAGATTTAAATCTTTCAATTGCTACTATAAAATCAACCAGCTATTTGAGTTCATGGTTGTTAAATTTAGCTTATAGTCACTATATGACTTCTAATTGAGAATGGTTGTTTGACTTTAAAGAACTAAAAGGTTGAATTGACTATACAATAAATAATACCCCTTTTAACACACATAAGATTGATTCAATTCACTTGAGCAATCAGGATGGATCAATTAAAACCTTATTAGGTGTTCATTATATGGTAGATTTGATGAGGAATCTCATATCTGTGGGAACCTTAGAGTCAACAGGTTTTGAAGTAAGGTGAAAGATAGGATAATGAGAATCATCTCTGGTGTACTTGTGATAATGAAGGGGATTCGAAAAAGAAGTAATGTATATTACTTTATGGGTAGTGCAATTATTGGGTCAACAGTAGTGGCAACTTCTATTGTTAATTAGGAGTCAGAAGCAACTAGCTTATGACATATGCACTTGGGGCATATTGGAGAAAAATCCTTGAAATTTTTGATAGATCAAGGATTATTGAAAGGAGCTCGAGCTTATCAATTGAATTTTTATGAGCATTGTATCAAAAGGAAGAAGACAAGGGTGAAATTTAGAATAGCCATCCATGATACTGAGGGTATTTTGAATTATGTTCATTCAAATTTATAGGGGCCTTCTAAGAATGCTTCATTGGGAGGAAAACACTATTATGTTTCTTTTGTTAATGATTTTTCCTGAAGAGTATAGGCATATACAATGAAGACAAAGGATAAGGTGCTAAGAATTTTTCTTAAATGGAAAAAGATGGTGGAAGCTCAAATAGGCAGAAAAGTTAAATGTCTCTGCAAGGACAATAGGAATTAAAAAATGATCCATTTTTAAAATTTTGTGAAGATAAATGTATTTTCAAACACTTCACCGTCATATATACACCACACTAAATAGGGTGGCAAAGCGAATGAACTGGATATTACTGGATAAGGTTCGGTGTATGTTGTCCAATGCTAGTTTGGGCAAAAAATTTGAGGCTGAGGCTGTAGTATATACTTGTCACCTTGTTAACCGATTACCATCAATTGCTATTGGTAGTATAATGCCATTAGAGAAATGGTTTGGAAAACTTGTTATAGATTATGATTCCTTACATATATTAACTTCCACTGTATATTTCCATGTTAAGGAGTCAAAGCTAGATCCAAGAGCAAAAAAGCCAATCTTTATGAGGATTACATTGTTAGTAGAAGGTATGCCCTAGTGGCATTCTTGTAATTATTTAGACATTATATATAATCCCTGTGGCAATAAAATATTCTTTTAAATAAATATGTTATTTTTTTTGAGTATTTATCCTTTAGTATTATGTTGAATAAATTTATTATCAAAGAGTTGATAATATGAGTTACAAATTTATTCAGTACATTTACTATAAATTGTTCATAGTCGATTAATTAATATTTGGATAATATTAATTAAACTATCACCTCTGTCTATTTTTCTTGATTAGTGTGAGAAACTTATAGTGGGAGGTAATGAATCTCATGCTACTTGATATAAGTGATCAGAATAGACATGTGGATACTCATTGGATGGGTTAATCGAATAGTGACGTTAGTATTATGATTGCAAGGATATTCATATATAATCAACAATCACAATCTAGATTATAATGGTGCATATAGTCCTTTGACTTGGGGTGGCATAGTCATCCACATTTAGGTGGTTAGAGTTTGTTACCGCTTACATACTTGTGTTAATCATCACATGGGTATATGGCGTGTGGTGGCTCTAATTAGTTAAATGTAGGGATGAATGTTTAACTAAGATGGGATTCATTACTTAGTGTGAAATGGGATAGATCCTATGCTATCTAAGTTATTCTTGATGCATAAATTCCTGGCCACGATAAATACAGCACAGTCTGAAAAATAGTTTTAGTACTAGAAAGAGTTCTAGTATTTTTTGTATTTTATCAAGAATTAAAACTTAAGATGAGGTCATATAATAAAGCTATTAGAGTTTGATAATACCTTGACTCTAGACTATATTGGGATCTTTAATGAAAGGAATTTTATGTGCGGTAATTATGATCAGGTTCGTGTGAATCATAATATGCATTCATTTCTAATTGGGTAGCTGTAATATCGATACTAGGGGTCACTCACAACTAATGAGAACTAAATGTGAATAATTGGGATTTTCACATTTAGAATTGAAAAGAGTTTCAAATAATATTAAATGTTAATATTATATTTTCTCATTGCCATTTAGACATGAACCTAGTAAGTCACACCTAATAGATTTTATTTATTCACTATAGTATTAATCTAATTATTGATTAAAAGAGTTTAATCAATTAATCAAGATTAATAGAATTAGATTTATGTTTTGAACAATGATTCTAGTATATCATGAAATCTAATTCAAATAAGAGTATTATTTATTAATTAATATTTAATTAATATTGGATATTAATTAATATATATTAAATTAATAAATATATATATGTTGTTATTTATTTATGGACTTATATTAATAGTCCAAATTGGTTTGGACATAGGCCAAAATTTATTTTGGACCAAAGATTAATTAAAGTCCATATCTATGTATATGTATAATTTAATATGTAAAATAATACATTTGATGTATACTTTACATACAAATTTATACATTAATATATGTAGGTGGCAAGCTCAATTATTGAATTAAGCAAGGTGACATATTAATTAAGTGGATATTTCTAAAGTATGCCTAAGGTGTCATTTTTAATCATTTAGATGGTTAGGTGTATACCTAAGGTGACATACTTAATAATCACTTAATTAATTAATGCATACTTTTCCTTAGTGAAAAATTACTACACATATATCTTTTGATATATCTAAGGCAAGTCAAGTGACTTGGTAAGAGAAGGAAGAGGCAAAATAATGCTTAAGTGAGTTTTTGCTTAAAGAGTTAAGAAAAATCACTAAGTAATTTTGGTTATGATAAGATCATAAACCAAAAATAAACATAATATATACTAAACATATACTCTATAGTTGTGCTCTTAATTAAATTAGTACGAGTTACTAAGTTTAATTAACACAAGTAAGTGATAGATAATGCTTTGATATTTCAAACTAGAAGCCTTACATTTGGAGGGTTAAGCATTTGATTCAAGAAATTGAACAAAAGGAAGGCTAAGTTCTACAACAAGTAAGTTTACAAACTTATAATTAATTAATTATTTGTTTGTATATTGCTTAATTTATTTAGTTTTGTATTTCAATGCAATTTGAATCCTTAGAAAATGAAATTCTTCATTTTATGAAAGGTTATAATGAGTAAATTTTTAAAATTTACTCTATTTAAACTTGTGCTTACAACACATATATTTATGTCTAAATACCATAACTGATTTCTAACACATATCTAGTGTGAAAGGTTTTCATCTTTGGTGTCCAGAAACAAAGAAAGTAATTTTCAACAGGGATATTACTTTTGATGAATCTACCATGTTGAGAAAGGTGACTTCTAAAAAGATGGAGTAGACATATGGTACTCCTAAACAGTTAGAGTTTAATGGCAATAGAATTGTCCCAACTAATGTAAAAATTAATGATGACTCTTCTATGGTAGAATAAGAGTCAAATGAAGAAGAGATTCATACCAAATAACCTCCACAATAATATGAATCAATTGCACTAAGGAAGGGAAAAAGGACTATTAGATAAGTGTTCGCTATGCTGATATGGTCTCTTTTGCATCACCAATTATAATTAATGACATTCCTACCACTTATAATGAAGTAGTCCAAAGTTCAAAACATGAAAAGTGGAGGATCATCATGAATGAAAAAAATGCAATCCCATTAAAAGAATTAGACATGGAAATTATTTAGTCTTCTAAAGGGAAAGAAGGCAATTAGATGCAAATGGTTTTATACATAGAAAGATGGATTTCCTAACAAGGATAATGTTTTCTATAAAGCAAGATTTATTGGCTAACGTCTACACACAAATGGATGAAAGTGATTATAATAAAATATTTTCTCCAATTGTAAAGCATTCCTCCATCAAAATTTTATTGGCTTTGGTAGCACAGTTGGATTTATAACTAATTCAAATGGATGTAAAAACTCCAATTTTACATGGAGACTTGGATAAGAAAATCTACATGACTTAGCCATATGGATTCAAATTTGCTGGTAAAGAAAAAATGGTTTTCAAATTAGAAAAATTTTTGTATGGATTAAAGCAATCTCTGAGTCAGTGGTATAAGCAATTTGATAAGTTTATGATAGGGCAAAAGGATACGAGAAGCAAATATGATGATTTTGTGTATTTGCGAAAGCTATAAGATGGATCCTATATATATCTTCTTCTTTATGTTGATGATATATTAATAGCTTCTAGGAGTTATATAGAAATTAAGAAATTAAAGACTCAATTGAATAGGAAGTTTGAGATGAAGGATCTTGGTGAAGCAAAGAAAATTCTTGAAATGGTAATATCCAAAAATAGAAAATTAGGGAGGCTTTGTTTGTCTTAGAAAGAATATATAAGGAAGATACTAAAACATTTTAGCATGAATGAAAAGTTAAAGTCAATTAGTACACCACTGGCTCCTCATTTCAAGTTTAGTGCATCTATATCACCGAAGAATGATGTAGAATGGAAATACATATTAAAAGTACCTTCTATAAGTGCTGTTCATAGCTTGATGTATGTAATGGTGTGTACGAGGCTTGATATTTCACAGGCAGTTGGGGTTATGAGTAGGCACATGCATGATCTTGGAAAGGAGTATTGACAAACTATGAAATGGATTTTATGGTATATTTTGAACACCATAGATATTGGTTTGGTATTTCAGCAGGATAGATAAGATGGTCAGTATGTAATTGGATATTGTGATTTTGACTATGTTGGTGATTTAGACAAGCGTCGATCAACTACTGGTTATGTGTTTACTTTTGCAAAGGCACTAGTCAGTTGGAAGTCCACCTTACAGTCAACAGTTGCTTTGTCTACTATAGAAACAGAGTATATGGTAGTTACATAGGCTACAAAGGAGGCAATTTGGCTTCAAGGATTGCTTGGTGAACTGGGAATAGAGCAGAAGTACATTAAAGTGCATTGTGACAGTTAAAGTGTTATTAATTTAATAAAGAACCAAGTTTATCATGCAAGGATGAAACATATCAATGTTCGATATCACTTTGTATAAGAGATTATGAAAGAAGGTAGAGTCATAATCCAGAAGATTCAAACTATTGAGAATCCTACTAATATAATGACAAAGTGGTAACTGCAGTCAAGTTTAAACATTGTTTAAACTTGAACAATATTATTAAAAATTGAATGATGAAATTTATAGACAGTACTAAAGGTTGGATTTGAGAGAGAATTAACTGTATGAAATTTTACCAAGGTGGAGATTTGTTATTTTTTTGGCAAAATTGTTTATCCCACATTGTTTTATTGTAAGGTAACTCTTTGGTTATAAAAGACTCCTCCACCCTTTGGTTAATTCATCCTAAAATTGCCTCCTCTCCTATATTTAGGCAATTGTATTCTTTTTCTCTCTTTTGTAATATTTCCTCAATTAGTGAAATATTATTTTGGTAGTGTATGAGGACGTAGATAAAATTAGCTGAATCTTGTCAAATTTTAGTGTTCTTTTTATGTCTATTTAATAACTATTGTCGGGTATAGTTGTTGTTAATTATTGTGCTATTAAAATTACTTGTCTTGGTAAAATTCTATCTAAGGAGTGTGATTTTAAGTAGGACCATTGTGACCCCATCACTCTTTTCTAGGAATATACCTTGGGTTGATTTTTAGTACAATCGTTTACACTATGCAATAGTTCTCAAGGTGAATTACCTATGCAATAGTTCTCAAGATGAATTTGTTATTGTTAGTGGAAATTAACCAGAATTACACAACATAGTGTTTGTGTTGTTGTTGTTTAATTTACAAAAACAACAAGTTTTGAGTTTGATTTACAAGTGAAAAAGGAAAGGTGATGGAAGGAGTAATGAGCAGAAGGTGAATATGTGTAGGTCTAAACATTTTGAGACTGAGCATCATTGAAGGAGCAAAATTAATGAAAGGCAATTGTATTTTTTAAAAAAATTTGGTTTGCAATTACTAAAAATGTGTTGAGTGCCAAAGTTTTTTGTTCAATTAAATTCCAATGAGAAAGAGGATAAACAATACAAACCTATGATTTTAAGGCTTTTAGTTTATTTTCTTTTATTAATATTTTTTTGACCATTTTAGGCAACATTAGTTGAGATTGCTCATGAAAAAAATAATTTAGTTACATAATTTTTTGTAGAGTTAATGGTTTTAATCCATCATTAAGCAACCGTTTAGTTAAATACAGTTAAATTACATTATTAAGCAAATGTTTAATGAGTCTTTTTTCTTTTTAGTTTTGAGGATTTTTTTTAGTAGTTACTTAAGCCTTTTTTTTTTTTTCTTTAACTTGACTTCTTGGTGCATTTTTCATTTAGATACGAAGTTGAAATGATACAACTAAATTTTCCTAGAATTCTGATTTTTTAGAAAGACATTAAAATTGCCAATGAAAATGTCTAAATCTTTAGGCTCTCTTTGTTATGGAGATAGCATCTGTTAGAAAATAAACCCATAAAGTGTGACCCAATTAAAATTAATTAAATTAAAATATTAATTCTAATTAAATTAGGATTGTTTGTATTAATCTCATACGTTCATTTGATAGTTACGTGATGGACGTACCAGATTAAATAAGAATGTCTATAAATATATCTATAAATTGGTTTTCTCTCTCCCTAATAAAAACACAATCTTAACTCCATCTATATGTGTGATTAAGAAACTAAAAAATAAGAGAGAGAAACTAATTTCTCATTAATGGATTTAAGTATGGATCCTAATGCAAATCCATGTCAATATTCTATTCTATTTATTTTATTATATCATGAAAATATTTAGTTTTAAAGATGTTTAGAGTTTATGTTGATAATGTCTTGTTATCAAGAAAAGAAAAACTAACAAATAGTATTAGAGCCAGGTTGAAAAAACTAAATATTTTTTATACATAATAAACATAAATTTCTTGATTTAAATTTTGTTTGTTGGAGGATTAATTTTATATGTAAATATTTTAAAAAAAGACCGAATTAATGTTAATTTGATCATGAACAAATTGAGTTAATCACAAGTACGAATGGCCCATGAAGTTTTGATTGGCAAATCTCTTTGTTTGTGGCTTGTTCATGGCAACTGGGTATTTATGCTCTAAGTTTACTTTCGTGATTATTATATATAGCTATGTTAAATTAGATTGGTTTTGTCCTTACTAGTGTTCCATAGTGGAAAGGAACAAATTCAAACACAGTTGACAAAAATCATAGGATGGCAAATTCCGTCTTTATTCCATTAGGTTTTGAAATAATAATTATATAATATTAGTGTTAGTACGTAGTAATATGAATCTTTGTTCAACTGGGACAAAATAAAATATGTATAGTCCCGTCCTCTTGTCATGCTTACTAATTAGTGTCTTCTTTTGTTTCATTATGTGTTCTCTCTTGAAAACAATTATGTGTTATTAAAATTTTATTATGAATATATATATATATATATATATATATATATATTTACTATTATAGTTTATAGTGGTCAAAGTAACTTGAACTTAAACTAGAACGTGTTATTAATTATATGTATAAATTATGTTTTAATAAAATATCATGAATAATGACAAATTGACATTTGGCAATTAATAGAATTTAAAGATTTACCTAAACGTAAATTATTATTCTATAATTGTTGAACATTATTGGATATTATTATATTTTGGTTGAATGTGTTTGATTATCCAAAGATGTTAGATGCATTCAATTAAAATATGATGATTACCCATTATGTTTATATACATGGTATTTCAAGTATGTTGTAGCATCTACCCAAAGGAGAACTGTAGCATCTACCCAAAGGAGATCTACTTTGTCATTTTATTGAATCTATATTAATTGTGGGAATTATTTTATAGTTTGTAGTTGTTGCAATTCATTCACATGCATAATTTGTTATTGTATTTAATGGTATGAATTTCTCTTAATGACATGAGCAAGTTGATTTCTATTTAGACTATATGGATCTCAACTTAGCATTATTTTGCTATTACTGATTCAAGTACAAGACTGAGAAGTTGCACTTTAAGGCATGGGAATGCAGTAATAAATTATGCCTAAAGTTCTTGTGAATGAAAATTGCCAACAACAATAAGTCTACCTTCCACAAATATAAAATGCTCAAGAATTTCTCACATTTGTGGAAGAGCATTTTCATTATGCTGACAAGTCTTTTGTTGTTATATTTAATGGAAAAGCTAATGACTATGAAATATGATGGATCAAAGGGGATATAAGGTCATATCAATGAGATGACAAATATTGCAACAAGACTGAGTCCTTAGAGCCAGTAGTAAAGGATTCTTTCTTAGTGCAATTTATGTTGAATCACTTGCTCCTGAATATAGGTCTTTTCAAACTAACTACAACACTACAAAGGATAAGAGAGTTGTTAATGAATTGGTTGGTAGGCTTATTCAAAAGGAAACAAAATTAAAGAGTCAAGGGATCACACTATTAATCTTGTGGGTTAAGGAGTTGGAAAAGGAATGAAAATGAAAGCCAAAAAGTTTAAGAAAACTAAAAGGAATGTTAACGCTTCTCAAGTAGAAGAGAAGGAATGAAAGATTGATAAATGTCACTTTTGTAAGAAAGAAGGACACTATAGGAAAGATTGCTTGAAACATAAGGCTTGGTTCGAAAATAAAGGTATCTTTTATTATGCTTCTTTAATTTTTAATCAAACTTAGACAAATTCCTAGTAATACTTGGTGGCTTGATTTTGATGGTAATACTCATATGGCTAATATGATGTAGGGATTCATTACGATCCGAACTATAAACCTAATAAGTGATTTTCTATATATGGGGAATCGCATGATGGCAGCAATTAAAGGCATTGAGACTTCTAGTTTAATATTGGATAGTAGCTATCAATTAGACTTATCTAAGACTATTTATGTACCTTCAATCAGTTGAAATCTTATTTCAGTTTCTAGATTAGCTATTTGTGGTTTTAATGGTAAATTTGGATATAATAGTTTTAGTTTATTTAAGAATTTTGGATTTATTAGTTCTAATTTTCTTATTGATGGTTTATACAAACTAAAAATTAATAATATTTTTATTAAATCCTTGCTTACTATGAATAGTAGTATTGAATTTAAATGTAACATGATGAATGAAAATTCTACTTACTTGTGGCATAAACATTTGGGTCATATATCCAAAGAAAGTTCATAAAGATTATTAAATAATGAAATTCTTCCAAATTAGATTTTAATGATCTTAGGATTTGTGTGGATTGCATTAAGGGTAAGCAAACTAAACATTCTAAGAAAGAGCCACGAGAAGCACTTAGCTTCTTGAAATTATACAAACTTACATTTGTGGACCTTTAGACACTCCAACTATTATTAAAGAAAGATATTTTATCACCTTTATTGATGATTTTTTGCATTTTATCTATATCCATTTGCTTCATGAAAAATCTCAATTAGTCAATGTTCTTAAGGCATACATAGAGGAGGTTAAGAGGCAATTAGATAAAAAGGTAAAAATAGTAAGATCTAATAGAGGTGGTGAATATTATGAAAAATATGATGAGTTTGGATAGTGTCCTGGTCCATTTTCAAAAATCCTCGAAAGTCATGGCATATATGCATAATATACTATACCAGGTACACCTCAATAAAATGGTGTAATCGAAAGACATAATTGGACTTTAATGGATATGGTTAGGAGTGTGATCGGTGACTCCTATTTTCCCAAGTCATTGTGGATGTATGCACTTAAAAATGCAGTATATTTGTTAAATAGGGTTCTAGGTAAGGCAGTTTAAAAGACTCCTTTTGAATTGTGGATAAAAAGGAAACCTAATTTATGGCACCTACATGTTTGGGGTTGCCCAGCGGAAGCAAGATTTTATAATCCATATGAAAGAAAGTTAGACTCTCAAACCATCAGTGGTTACCTTATTGGTTACCTAGAGAAATCTAAAGGGTACATATTATACTGTCTAAAATATAGTATGAGAATTATTGAAATTGAAAATGCAAAATTCATTGAGAATGGTGATGTTAGTAGGACTGATGAATAATAAATTATAAAGATAAAGGAAATTAGTGTAAATGTTCATTTGCATTAATGTTCCTTTATCCATTACTTTACTGAATATTATTCCAAGTGCTGAAGGATATAATGATAACAATGAACAATATTTGAATGAAAAACCACCCCATCAAGTAAGTAACTCACATATGACTCGTGCAAACAAACCATAAGGAATTATAGTTAGAAGATCTCAAAGAGAAAGGAGATCATCTATTCCAAATGATTATGTGGTATATTTGCAAGAGTCAAATTTTGACATTAGAATTAATGAGGATCTGGTTTTATATTCATAAACAATAAATAGTGCCAAATTTGATAAATGTATTGATGCATTAAAGATGAGTTAAAATCCATGAAAAAAATAATATATGGGATCTTTTTGAATTGCTAGAAAATTATAAAAGAGTAAGGTGTAAATGGATCTTTAAGCGTAACTCAAAAGGCAATATTGAAAGATATAGTGCCAGACGTATTGCTAAGGGTTATACTAAAAAAAGTGGCATTAATTATAGAGAAATTTTCTCTAGTCACAAAGAAAGATTCATTAAGAATGATTATTACACTAGTTTCTCGTTATGACTTAGAGCTATATTAAATATATGTGAAAATAACCTTTCTGAATGGATATTTAAAGGAGAATGTTTACATGGATCAACTTGAAGGTTTTTCCATGGAAGGTGAAAGTTAAATGATATTTAAACTTAAAAAAAATATGAACTTAAAGAAGCTTCCCAATAATGGTATATTAAGTCTAATAATATTATTAAATCTTTTAATTTTGAAGAAAATATTATTGATCGATATATATACCAAAAGATTAGTTAGAGAAAGTTTATATTTTTAGTTCTATATGTTGATGATATATTGCTTGTTGCTAATGATCTAGGCATACTACATTAGACTAAATAACTTCTTACCAAGAACTTTAAAATGAAACATATGGGAGAGGCATCCTATATGATTGGAATAGAAATTTTTCATGATAGATCATATGGATTGTTAGGACTATCTTAGAAAGCGTATATTAAAAAAGTTCTTGAAAAGTTTAACATGAATAAATATTCACATGGGGTCCCCATATAGAAAGGTGACAAATTTAGTCTTATGCAATGTTTGAAAAATGATGTGGAACAAAAAGAAATGGAATCTATCAATGATAAGCTCCATGGTATAGTTTGTTATTATTGTTATATTATATTTATCATAACTAATTGTATCTCAAATTTTATTATTTTATGTACTTTATATACTACTTTATACGAGAGATAAATACTTATGAAATACATGTATTCATTCTTTTATATAGACTATTGACTTGGTATTAAAGCCCTAGTCCCTAAATCTCTAAAATTTTCAAAATCTCTATAACTACTTTTGCCATGTCTTCTTCTTCTTCTTCTTCTTCTTCTTCTTCTTCTTCTTCTTCTTCCTCCTTTATAACCACCACTTATGTCACTTCTTTTCCTCTTCTGATCTCCACCACTATCCCAACCTATGTCCAACAAACTTTCTATATTAAGTTAACTTCCAATAACTATATATCCCATGGAAGCTGTAGTTCTTCACTCCTCTCCTCAATTATTATAATCTCCATGGCATTATTAATGGAACTGAACCACCTCATCCCCAAGAGATTGTCAATTCTACAACCATTGAAATCTTTATTAATCCTGAATACATAACTTAGTTTATAAAGGATTAATTATTATTTTCCTGGTTGTCTTTTACTACTAAAGAGATTTATCCTTAACTTTTTTGTCTCAATTCTATTACAAAAGTATGGCATGCGGCCACAACTTATGGCATTCTTATTAATGCTTGACGAACTCAATTATATATTGAGCTTCATAACCTTTCTAAAGACATTAAATTAATTACAAACTATCTCTACCAAGTCAAAGCCATTACTGATTCTTTGGCTCTCGCTATTCAACCCATTTCACCATCTAAATTTGATGCCATTATTTTTTGCAAACTAGGAGTTGAGTATAATGGTATTATCCATGCTTTTCATTAAAGGTCAGAACTTGTTTCATTCTCTGAACTCCATGGCTAGTTAGTTTCCTATAAGCTCCTCTAAAAATTGTAAGAACTACATATGCCAATGGCTAATGGCCATTCTTACATAACATACCACTTTCTCTTATGTACCATCAAATTCTCATATTGCTTTCACCAACAATCAAGGCCATTTAGGTTAAAGTGGTGGTCAATGGGGGGTTTTTCTACTCCTTTTTACCAGATTTATGGGTTCACTAATCACACTGCACTTAATTATAGTCACAGGTTTGATGCCTCTTTTATAACTTATCGATGATCTTGATCATCACCATTATTTTCTAATTATTCTAATCAGTTACAAGCCTATCTGATTGAGCTTCCAAGTTCCACCACATCTAGTCTCTTGATCAACTAACTCAGTGGTATCTAAATACAGGTGCTACACACCATGTCACACTAGGTTTATCATCTATCTCTCTTTGATGAATTTAAGGGTAAGGCAAGACTATTTATTGGTAATGGCCAAGGATTATCAATTTCTCATGTTTGTAACACCATTCTTTCTTAATGCTTCAAAGTTGCTCAAATTAAAAATGTCTTGCATGTTCCTACTATTGCTAAATTGCTTTTATCTATTAAAAATTTGTGTATTGATAACAATTGTTTATTCGAATTGCATACTGACCATTGCCTTATCAAAGATCAGGCTTTTAAGAAAATAGTGCTCCGTGAAAAGACTGAGCTTGGGTTATACAAGTTATAAGGTTTTTTTATTAACCACCAACTCATTGGTGTTGCAGTATATCTTGCAAGTTTAGAGGAATGGCACACCAGACTTGGACATCCAAATTATAATACCATTCATCATTTAATTCATTATTTTTAATTGCTTTGTTTCAATAATAAACCAAAAATAAATAAATGTGATGCTTGTTGTTTAGGAAAGCTTCATCGAGTTTCTTTAAATTTGATAAATCATTGAAGCTCTCTTCCTCTACAATTAATCCATTATGATGTTTGGGGTCTAGCTCCTTTATGTTCTTTCAATGGTTGTAAATACTATATTAATTTTTATCAATGATTATTCACTTTTTAAGTAGTTTTTTCCATAAAATGCAAAAGTGAAGTCCCTTCTATTTTTTATAAATTCCAAGCTATGGTAGAAAAATAATTTAATTATAAAATCAAAATGTTTAACTCATATTAGGGTGGAGAATATCATCCTTTAGATAAATATTTTGTTAATATTGGCATTATTCATATGATTACATGCCCTCACACCCATGAACATAATAGTAATATTGAATGGAAGATTTACAACAGTGTTGACATTGGACTTACTTTATTAGGACATAGTGGCACACCATTCAAATATTGGGAATTGGCTATTTAAACAAAAAGAATGTCTACCACCTTTTTGAATAATATCATACCATATCAGTTGTTATATAATAAAAACCCTAATTATTCTTTTCTTAAAATATTTAGTTGTGCTATTTATCCCTTATTATGCTCTTATAATCAACACAAATTTTCTTATCATTCTAGACAACGTGTTTTCTTAGGATATTCATCCTCTCACTTAGGCTATTATTGTTTAGATAAATCCACTAGGAAATTATATGTTGGACAGTATGTCCAATTTGATGAAAGATGTTTTCCATTTTTTAGGTTTCATATTCTTTTAATAATTTAGATGTCCTGTTTGATCACATGTCTTCCTCACCATGGCTTAAGCTCACTTATCCTATGGAGAATTGTCTCTTGGTAAATCAAGGTATTGTTACTCAACCCAATCTCTCTTCTCCCTCTTGCTTATCTCTAACTACCTCCTCTTCATCACACTTTACCTCAAACTCTATCTCATTATCTCCCAATTCTAATTCCCCTCCACTACCATCAATAACCAATCCTACCGCTGTAATCCTAATGGAATCAATTGATTTATTGATCTCCAACCTTCCTCTCCACATCTTCACACCCAAGCTAACACCATGTATACACCCTATGTAGCTTTAACCATCCACTCTTTAATAAAGACCCATATCTCTTCATATTACTCTCCTGCCTTCACCAACTATCATTAACACTAAACCCTCCTCTTTTACCAAAGTAAGACAAATTCTAGAATGGCAACATGTTATGTAACTTGTAATGGAAGCATTGATTCATAATAACATATGGACATTGGTGCCTCCACCTTTAAAAAGCAATGTGGTTAGAAGTCATTGTGGTTGGAAATCATTGGGTCAACAAAATCAAACAAAAATTAGATAGAATAATTAAGCAACACAAAGCCAAATTAGTTGATTAGGGTTTCACTTATGAATATGGACTTGATTACTAGAAGACTTTCAGTCCTATTATCAAGCCAATGACCATTCAAATAGTAATTTCTATCACTATCTCTTATGGTTGGTAAGTTAAGCAATTAGATGTGAGTAACACATTTTTGAATGCTGATTTTGCTGAAAAAGTTTATGGGGTGCAACCTTAGTGGTTTGAAGGTAAATAATTTCCCAATTATATGTGTCAGCTTCATAAATCCCTCTATGGACTTAAACAAGCTCTAAAGGCTATGTATTAGAAACTCAGTACTTTCTTACTTTTAATAAGCTTTATTGGCTCCATTGCTGACTCCTCACTCTTTATTTTTGACAAAAATGGCTGTATATGCTTCTTATTAGTGTATGTAGATGATTGTGTTCTCACGGGTAATAACTCCATGATGCTTAATCAGTTATTCATAATTTTTCATCGAAGTTCCTAATATGAGATTTAAGGGCACTTAGCTATTTTCTTAGCATTCAAGTCCTTTGCTTAACCACTGGTATTTTCTTATTTTAGTCTTCTTACATTTATGATAATCTCAAGCTTATTGAAATGTCAAAGTGCAAGCATTATCTTACACCAATGATCTTAGGCAGGCAGCTTAAATGTAATGGCATGCTCTTAGCTTTAGAAGAAGCATTATTTTAGATGTTGGATTCTCCATCAATTGATTATGTAAATATATGCATAAGTCTAATATTGCTCACTTCACATCCATGAAACATGTTTTGCACTACCTCTAAGGCACTTCAGCTTATAATTTATTCTTCACAAAATGCTCACAGTTCTCCTTAGTGCCATTTTCTAATTCTCAATGATAGGTGCTCAATCGGGGGTTATTTAATTTATTTGGGCAATAATTTAATATCATGGAACTCTAAGAAATAAAGAATTATTGCCCAGTCTTCAATAGAGTTAGAGTTCCATATGAAAGTTAATGTCAATATTGAATTGAAGTGGCTCAAGCATTTACTTTTTGAACTGGGTGTCACATTAGCTACTCTACCTCATGTCTATTATGATAATATTAGTGTAGTCTTCCTTTCATCCACCCTAATCTTCCATGCTCACACTTGCCATGTAGAAGTTAACTATCACTTTATTAAACAATAGGTTGCCCAAAAAGCTCTCACTATTTCTACTATTTCCCCAGCTAATTAGGTAGCTAACTTAATGACAAAGCCATTAGCTATAACTTTATTTATTCACTTCTAATCCAAGTTTTAACTGCATTCCCCTAACCCTTTAGCTTGTGGGGGCATGTCAATGACAAGCTCTATAACGTAGTTTGTTATTATTATTATATTATATTTATCATAACCAATTGTATCTCAACTTCTATTATTTTATGTACTTTATATAATGCTATAAACTAGAGACAAATATATATATTCATTCCTTGATACAGATTCTTAATTGAATTAATTCTATATGCTTCTATTGTTAGAAGTTTAATGTACTTGCAAACTTGTACCAGAGCAGATATCAGTTTCGTGGTTGCAATGTTAGGAATGCATTAAAGTAATCATGGAATTGATCATTGAAAAGCTATAAAGAAAGTGTTGAGGTACTTTGAAGGAATAAAGAATTGCATGCTCATATATAAGAGATCCAATGAACTAGAGGTGTTTGGATATTTAGACTCAGATTTTACTGGATGCCTTAATAGTAGAAAGTCCATATTTAGTTACTTGTTTCTATTAGCAAAAGCAGCAGTATCGTGGAAAAGTGCAAAACAAATTGTCATTTCTTTATTCACTATAGAGGCAATTTTTATGGTATGTTTTAAGCCATAATTCATGCATTATGGATAATTTCAAGACTTGAAGTTGTCGACACCATTACTAAGCCATTAAAACTTTATTATGATAATTTTACAGTACTATTCTTCTCTAAAAATGACAAATATTTAAAGGGTATTAAACATATGGAATTAAAGTATTTTTTTTATTAAAGAGGAGATTCATACATAAATAGTGTCTATTTAGCACATTAGTACTAAACTTATGATTGCAAATCCTTTAGCAAAAGGTCTATAACTAAAATTATTTAAGGAACATGTTCTAAGGATGAGCCTTAGTTGTAATGATGATTAGGATGGTTGATTATGTAATGACACTTTGAGCTCTATTATATGTTTCTAATAGGCATTATGGATTTGATGTTTCTTATGTTTGTGTACACACTATTGATTTAACGTTAAATAGGAAAGTCAGTAATTTGACATTATCTTGGACCATTATGAAATCATGTTTTGAATGTTTTTATTTATGGATAGGCTTAATACACATGTAGCCCCTTGAACTTGGCAAATTTTGCTACTTTAACATCCATACTTACACTTTTTCCATTTAGACACCTTAACTTGCCAAAAAGGTGATTTATAATCCATTATTTGGCTGAATTAAAAAAGCATTGGGGCATGTATTTTTCACTAGGATGCCACATAATAAAACATAAAGCATGTAACATTAGTTAATGGTAAAATAAAAAAAGTGAATTAATTAAAAAAGTTAAGTTTTAAATTATCCCCAAATTGCAAACCCTAATTTTCATAATCTATTGCAAATTACTCTAAAATCTCTGAGTTTCCACTGTAAATTACTCATCATTCTATTTTAATAGCTTGAGTTACAATCTTATCGAAGGCATTAGAGTTATTGAAATTGAAGGCAATTAAGTGTAGGGCTATTAAAGCCACTCGATTCATTGAAAAAGAGAAGCAATGGTAGGTGTTAATCAATTAAAACTAGTGGAATAATAGAGGCTTGAATTGTCATTAAAAATTTAGATAAAGAATTGCGAAAAAAGTCTATAATTGCAATTTGATAGAGCTTTAAGTTAATGTGTATATAATTTCATTTTATTGAAGTTGCATAATTTCATTTTAGGCATAAAGGAAAATAAATGGCAAGAAACAAAGGGAAAGAAAAATCATCAAGGAGAGCATTGAGGGACGCCTTGAACAAAACTAGTAATAATAATGTTTGTGATGGAGAAATTGGAAGGTTCTCAAAACATATAAAGAAGAAGCAAATAAAAAAATAACAACAACAACAACAATAACTAGTAGAAGAAAAAAGAGAAGGAGAAGAAGAAGGCTATTTAGATCATTTATTGCTTGTCCAATATGATCCCTCCACTTTCACTCATTAGGTATAAGATTAATAATTTACATTTGTTTAATCAAAGTGACTAAAAACTAAATTTTGAGGTTATTTGTTATGAATATATGTGTTTGTCTGAATTCTTAGCACTATTTAATGATTCAACGAACTAGGAACATAATCATATGTAAGAATACAATTCTTGAAATTTCATGTCAGTTTTGATATGATTTGGTTTACCAGTTGTTTAGAATTCTATTAAATTGATAATTTTTTCTCTTGTTTCAATTCAAGATTTGTATAATTTAGATTGAGGGCATTAATGCTGCATTATGTTTATCAAATTTTCATGGATTTTTTGACAAATTGATGAACTTATTGCACAAGAATTTAATTACTCTGTGAATCTGATTGCCTTTGAGATGCCATTCATATAAAATGCTTTATAAAATTAAAAAAATAAAGCAAATGGCTATTGAAGAACAATAAAAAGGAGAATAAAAATATACGAAAATGGTGGTCAATTTGAAAAATAAAAAGAATAAGAATAAATGAAAGCTCAGTGAAGAAAATAGTGAAAAAGGTCAGCTCAATGAAAGCTCAGTTAAGAAAATAGTGGTTGTTGAAGAAGTGAAGAAGATGATAGAGAAAAGAGTTTAAAATTGGGAGTTGCACCACCTATTGAAGCATAATTATGGGCGATATTGCAAGGTCCTAAAGTGGCATAGAATGTTAAGCATTGGAAGGTTATTTTGGAAACAGATTCTCTTTTTGCTATTTCATGCATTAAAGGTGATCATGAGCTTCTTGGTAATTGTCATGCTCTAGTGAATCAAATTCTTAAGATGCTGAACAAGAGTTGGTCTATGGCTATTCAACATATTTTCATGAAAGCGAACATGTGTGCAGATTGGATTGCTAATAAAGCTATGGAAGCTGAATAGAGTTTGTCCTTTCTTTCTTATCTAGATCCTTATCTCCTACATCTTTATGTAATGATGTTGATGACTGTTATGCTTGGTCTTTGTTTTGCTCTTTTTTTTTATTTTCTAGGTTGTGCCCTGCTTAATTTAACCAAAAAAGAAAAAGAGTTTATAAGTGTTGTTGTACACTGGGCATTATTAAATTTTTTCATTTCATGTGGTCATTTGTGTTTAAATACATGTGTTTGCCACATCAGTAGAAAATGGTTTATAAATCACCTTTTTGGCAAGTTAAGGTGTCGAAATGGCAAAAGTGTAAGTATGAGTGTCAAAGTGGCAAAAATTGCCAAATTAAGGGGCTACATACGTATTAAGCCTTATGGATATAATATGATAGACTGTAAGTGTTGTAATATATGGAAGGGTGTGTTTGATGAAACATAACATAATCGCCATTACTTGCACTGAATAATTTTTATATTATATTATTATGATAAAATGATAAGAGATTAATTATTATGAACATAATAAGCATTATGTTAATTTTAATCGGATCAAGTGGGAGAATGTTAAAAATAAGCCCATAAAGTATGGTGCAATTAAAATTAATTAAAGTAAAATACTAATCTTAATTAAATTAGGATTGTTTGAATTAATCTTCTATGTTAATTTTAGGGTTACGTGATGTATGCACCAAATTAAATAAGGATGCTTATAAATATGTATGTAAATTGGTCCTCTTTCTCTTTAATAAAAACACAACCCTAACTCCTTATAAAGGCGTGATTAAGAAATTAAGAGATAAGAGAGAGAAACTAATTTCTCATTAATGGCTTTAAGTATGAATTCTAATGTAAATCTAAGTAAGTATTCTATTCTATTTATTTTATTTTATCATGACAATATTTATTTTTAAAGATCCTTAAGGTTTATATTGATAATTTGTTATTATAGAAAAAAACTAACAGCATCTGCGAGTAACTTTTGTCTACAATATGAGAGGTGTTGTTTCTTATATATTTGATGTTGAGTCTTTTTTCTCTATAGGTTGGTGAGTTTTTTTTTAGTAAGTACTTAATAATGTACTTAACTTGAATTCTTGGTGCTTTTTGTTAAGGGATCTATTTATTTTGTAATTCAAATTATATTTTATCTTTATGTAACTACTTGTATTTCAAATATTCTATATATACACTCATGTAAATCATCTTAACTCAATACAAGTGAAAATATTCTTTCCTAATTATTATTTTTGACATGGTATTAGAACTCTTGCTCTAAATTAAATTTTTTTTCCATTGCTAATTAAATAATTGTTATTTCTAATTCCTCAAGTCCTATTATCTCTTCTTCCTCTACTTATACCTTTTTTGTCAAATTAACTAGTAAAAACTATTTAGCATGGAGTGCTCAATTCATACCTCTTTTTAATTATCAAAACTTATATGGATTTATTAATGGCACTGTTGTTGCTCCTCCAAAAACCATACCTTCTCTTATAAATTTTGAAACACAAATCCCCCACCTTGATTATGATATTTAGTTAAAAAAAGATAAGCTACTTTATCATGGACTTTGTCCTTTTTTACCAAAGTTATCTTCTCCTGCATTATTAGACTCTCTTCCTTTGTTGCTATTTGGGATGCCCTTGCTCATGCCTTTGGATCAATTTCTCAAAAACTGTTAACTCCAGTTGCATATTGAATTACAAGAGTTTAAGTAGAATGATCTTCCTATTTTTGATTAGTTATAATGTGCTAAGGCTCTATATGATAAACACGGTGTCGTTGGGCACTCGCTGTCATATGCTAAGTTTAATATAAATATTTATCGCAATATTAGGAGTGATTTCCATAACATAGTCACTGCTTTGAATCTTTATACTAATCATGTGCCCTTCTATGAGCTTCATGCTCAACTTATGGCCCATAAAGTAATTCTCAAGGCTTCTTATGACCCACCTTTGGCTCACATTACTATTAGTAGTCCATATGGCAACTAATGCCCACTACACAACATTATCTAGCCATGTTTGTAATTTCTAGCATTCACAACTCTAGTTTCCAATAGTAATGTCCTTATGCCCTTTGTCAAATCTGTAGCTAGCGTAATCACACCGCATATAGTTGTCACTGGTTCTACTCTAGATAGTATACTTCACCCACCATTTCACCATAAGAAAAACTATTCCTATGCTGCTACCTCTTCTCCTCGGTCTTCAGCTCCTCTAGGCTACGGTAATCATATTTCTCAACCCAATTGGATTCTGAACACTAGTGCAACTAACCATATTACAACGCATCTCTCAACCTTGCAAATATATAATGAATATCAAGGCTATGGTCATCTTTATGTAGGTAATGGCAAAGGTCTCCAAATTAAAAATACTGGTAACACTTTATTACCTTCAGTTGGTGGTAAGGTTGTTATGAAGTTTGTTCTTCATGTTCCTAAAATTTTTAAACATTTATTGACTATTCAAAAATTCACCTTTAATAATAATGACTTCTTTGAATTTCACCCTACTTATTTTCTTGTGAAGGATCAATTAACTAAAAAGGTGCTCCTTCACAACTTAGTGAGAATCGTTCATATTTTCTATATCCTTTGATGAAGTCTACTTTTTTTTCCTAAAGCTTCTATACTTCAATAGTGACATGATCATCTCGGCCATCAAAATATGTGCATTGTCTCTACTATTGTAAAAAATTTTTGTTCCCTTATTCCAATTTTAGTTCTCCATGGTGTCTTCTTATTACTTGGTCAAGATGGCATGCTTACTATTAGTCAATGTTGAGCATAAAAGCATTGCTCCTTTTGATATTATATTTTTTGATGTTTGGGGCCTTGCTCCAATTCTTTCCAGTCATGGTCATTGTCATGTAGTTTTGATCATTGATAATTTTACCTAATTTACTTGGGTTTATTTTCTACAAAATAAAAATGATGTCTATTCATGCTTTCTCAATTTTCAATCTCTTATTGATAGATAATTTAATGTCAAAATTAAAGCTTTTCATTCAGATTAGGGTTGTGAATATCAAAGGCTTAGTAAAATTTTTTAATTAATTGGCATTATTTATAGGATTGCATGTCCATATACATATGAATAAAATGGCATTGTAGAAAGAAAAATTCATCTTTTAGTTGATATAAGTTTAAATCTATTAGCTCATAGTAATGTTCCTCTTAAATATTGGAATTATGCCTTCTCTATGTCCATTAATCAAACTCTAAGTCCAATTTTAAATAATTGCTCACCCTTTTAGGCTTTTTTTTTTTAATAAAGATCCAAATTACTTAAAGATAAAGCCATTTGGGTGTGCCATTTTTCCTTTTGTTCGCCCTTTTAGTAGATGTAAATTTGCTTTTCATTTTATTCCTTGTATCTATCTTAGTTAAAGTCCCAATCATAATGCATATAATTATTTAGACCTAGAGATAGTATGTGTTTACTAGTCTTGTCATACTAAATTTAACATGTTGATTTTTCCATATAAGTCCCATCAAAATCCTACTTTTTCTTTACTACCCTTTTCCTTTTAGCTTTATGTCATAAGTCATTCATCTCACTGGGACTTTAGAGCTCCTTTAGGTATGATCTTTGACTCTATTTCAAATTTTGCTTCTCTATCCTTGTCTATAGCTACCCAACCTTCTCCAACTACCCCACCCTCTCTTATCAATTAAAATTCTAACCCCTCCCATTCTAACTCAACTGAATCTTCCTTATCCTTATCTACTTCTTCTCCCACCTCATCTTCAACTTAAAATTTCAAACTGCTTGTTATTGTATACAATAGTCCATCTCTACCACACCTAAACACCTTAGAACTTGATTCACCTCTACCTACTCCTAAACACACTCATTCCATGTACTACGCCCCTTTACAATCTAAAAACACCTAGCTCACCTTTCTTCCTAAACAATAACTAGCTTTTTAACCAAGGAACCCACTACTCATAATAAAGACAAACCTTATGCTGAATGGAGAGCTACTATGTCTAAAGAAATTGATGCTCTTTTAACCAACAACACTTGGACATTAGTTCCTCATCCTTCTCATAAAAATATTATTGGTAATAAGTAGCTCTTTTGAATCAAAAGGAAAGCTGATGGTAGTGTTGAATGCTACAAGGCAAGGCTTGTAACAAAAGGCTATACACAAGGGCATAGTGTCAATTCCTTAGAAACATTCAGTCCAGTGATTAAATACACTATTATCCAAACAATTTTATCATTAGTTACTAAGTATGGTCAGTGCATTCAACAATTGGATATTTCCAATGCCTTTATACATGGAACTTTGGAGGATGAAATCTATATGGAATAACACCTGGCTTCATCAATTCCTACTTTTCTAACCTTTTTAGTCATCTACATCAATCCTTATAAAGGTTAAAGCAAGCCCTTGTGCATAGTTTCATCAGCTTTCTAATTTTCTACTTCATGTGGGATTTCAATTCTCCAAATCTAACACATTATTGTCCATTTAGAAGAATGGTACTTTTAAAAATTTTTGTTCTAATTTATGGAGATGATGTATTAATTACTAGCACTTCTTTATCTTTTATGGGTTGGTTCATATCTTACATTTAGTCTACTTTTCCAATTCGTGACTTATGTAAACTTAATTTTTCTTAGGCATGGAAGTTCTACATTTATCCAATGGCCTTTTTCTCTCTCAAGCTAAATATGTTTAAGATCTTCTTATAAAATTTCAAATGGAAGATAACAAACCTTGTTTTACACCCATGGTTGTCTTTTTGCCATTGACAAAGACTTTGGGTGACTTGTTTGCTCAAGGGGACCTCTATTGCTAACTCGTTAGTGGTTTACAGTATCAGTATATGCACTCCCTAACTACTTTTAATTGGCAAGCTTTAAAATGTGTTCTTCACTACTTACAACATAAAAAGCATTATGGTCTCTTTTTCTCTAAACACTCCTTTTTTGCTATTGAATATTTTTTGGACATTTACTGGGGTGTAGCATAGTGGAAGCCTAGGTTAAAAGGGATAAATATAGCTTGCTGTTGATTTATGCATGAATGGCAGTAAAACAACCTTCTACAACTTGTTCATTCACTGAGAATGCTAGGAAATAGGAATTAATAATCGTTAATTCACAAAAAGGAATACGAAAATTGGAAGAAATAGGACTTTGATTACTAATTCAACAAAACTATCTAAAACACCTTAAAAGAACTTATAAATATTGTTTGGGAAAAGCCTTAAAAGAAAAGGGAAAATAAGACCCAACAAACACCTAAAAAAACAAAAAACTTTAAACTGGAATTTAAGGCCCTAAATAATGGATTTTGGGCTTGAAGTTAGGGTGCTCTAAGTTAAATTTTTTTTCCATGGCTAATCAAATCATTGATGTTTCTAATTCCACAAATCCTATTATCTCTTCTTTCTCTACTCATACATTTTCTGTCAAATTAACTAGTAAAAATTATCTAGCATAGAGAGCTCAATTCATACCTCTTATCAATTATTAAAACTTACATAGATTTATTGATGGCATTGCTGTTACTCCTTAAAAAAACCATACCTTCCACCTTAAATCCTAAAACATAAATCCATAAACCTTGATTATGATATTTGGTTAAAAAAAGATAAGCTTCTTTTATCATAGATTTTGTCTAATTTTATCGAAGATATCTTCTCCTATATTATTAGACTATCTTCCTTTTTTGCTATTTGGGATGCCCTTGCTCATGCTTTTAGATTAATTTCTTAAAATTGCTAACTCTAGTTATATATTGAATTATAAGAGTTTAAAAAGAATGATCTTCCTATCTCCGATTATTTGTAGTATACTCAGGCTTTATCTGATGAACTCGGTGTCGTTGGCTACCCACTATCAATTATTGAGTTTAATGTAATTATTTATTATAATATTAGGACTGATTTCTATAACATAATCACTTCTCTAAATCTTTATACTAATCTTGTGCTCTTTTATAAGCTTCACACTCAGTTTGTGGCCCATAAAGTACTTCTTAAGGCTTCTTATGACCTACCTTTGGCTCAATTTGTAGTCCATTTGCTCTGTTGTTGCCTACTCCACAACATTAACTAGTTGTTTTTCTAATTTCTAGCGTTCATAACTCTAGTTTCCAATAGTGATGTCCTTATGCCATTTATCAAATCGGCAGCTGACATAATCACACCACATATAAGTGTCATTGATGCTACTCCAGATAGCATGCTTCACCTAGCTTTTCATTTCAAATAAACTATTCTTGTGATGCTACCTCTTATCCTTGATCATTAGCTCCTCTAGGATACGATAATCATATTTCTTAACCTAATTGGATTTTGAACACTAGTGCAACCAACCATATCATATTGCATCTCTTAACCTTACATATATATGATAAATATCAAAGTCGTGATCATCTTCATATAGGTAATGGCTAAGGTCTCCAAATTGCAAATACTGGAAACACTTTAATACCTTCTACTGGTGGTAAGGTTGTTATATATTCTTCATGTTCTTAAAATTGTTAAACATTTGTTGAATGTTAAAAAATTCACCTATAATAATAATTTCTTATTTGAATTTCACCCCACTTATTTCTTGTAAAGGATAAATTCTCTAAGAAAGTTCTCCTCTGAGGGCGTAGTGAGAATAGTGTATATTTTTTATATCTTTTGATGAAGTCTAATTTTTTTTGAAGCTCCCATAGTTCAATAGTGACATGATCGTTTTGGCCATCAAATTATGTGCACTATCTCTACTATTGTCAGAAATTTTTATTTCCTTTGTTCTAATTTTAGTTCTCAATTATGTTCTTCTTATTACTTGGGCAAGATGGCATGCTTACCATTAGTCAATGTTGAGCATAAAAGCCTTGCTCCTTTTGATATTATCTTTTTTGATGTTTGGGGCCTTGCTCCAATTCTTTCCAGTCTTAGTTATTGCTACATAGTTTTGTTCATTGATGATTTTACTTGATTTACTTGGGTTTAGTTTTTAAAAAAATGATGTCTATTCATGCTTTCTCAATTTTCAATCTTTTATTAATAGACAATTTGATGCCAAAATTAAAGCTTTTCATTCAGACTAGAGTCGTGAATATCAAAGGCTTATTAAACTTTTTCATTCAATTAGCATTACTCATAGGATTGCATGTCCATATACATATAAAAAAAATGGCATTTTTGAAAGAAAACTTCATTATTTGGTTGATATAAGTTTAACTCTCTTGGTTTATTGTAATGTTCCTCTTAAATATTAGAATTATGCCTTCTTTATGTCCATTGATTAAACTCCAAGTCAAATTTTAAATAATCGGTCACCCATTTTGGCTTTTTTTTTTTAATAAAGATCCAAATTAGTTAGAGATGAAGCTATTTAGGTGTGCCAATTTTTCTTTTATTTGCCCTTATAATAGACATTAATTTGCTTTTCATTCTCTTCCTTGTGGATATCTTAGTCAAAGTCCCAATCATAACACATATAATTGTTTAGATGTAAAGATAGGATGTATTTACTAGGCTCGACATACTAAGTTTAACATGTTGATTTTTTTAAATAAGTCACGTCCAAATCCTATTTTTTCTCCACTACCTGTATCCTTCTAGCTTCATGTCACAAGTCATTCATCTCACTGGGACTCTAGAGCTCCTTCAGATGTGATATTCTCTAATTTAAATTCTTCTTCTTTATCTTTATCTATAGCTAGCCAACCTTGTTCAACTACTCCACCCTCTCTCACCATTCAAATTCTAACCCTCCCTTATGTTCTAACTCACCCAAATCTTCCTCATCCGTATCTTTTTCTTCTCCTACCTTATCTTCAACTCAAAATTTCAAACTACGTATTATTGTATACAACAATCCATCTCTACCAAACCCAAACACCTTAGAACTTGATCCACTTCCACCTACTCCTTAATACACTTATTCCATGTACTACGCCCCACTACACTCCAAAAACACCAAGCTCACCTTTTTACTCGAACAACAACTGGCTTTTTAACTAAAGAACCCATTACTTATAATCAAGCTAAGCCTTATAGTGAATGGAAAGTTGCTATTTCTAAAGAAATTGATGCTCTTTTACCTAAAAACATTTGGACATTAGTGCCTCATCCTTCTCATAAAAATATTATTAGTAACAAGTGGCTCTTTTGAATCAAAAGGAAAGCTAATGGTAGTATTGAACGCTATAACGCAAGGCTTGTAACAAAAGGCTATACATAGGAGCAAGTGTCAATTACTTGGAAACATTAGTAATAAGTGGCTCCTTTTATCATTAACTTTTATATGTAGTTGGGGCATTTAGCAATTGGATATTTCCAATGCCTTTCTAGATAGAAGTTTGGACAATGAAATATATATGGAATAAATGCCTAGCTTTATGAATTCCCACTTTCGTAACCATGTTTATTGTCTACATTGGTCCTTATATGGCTAAAGTGAGCCCCCTGTGCATGGTTTCATCAGCTCTCTAATTTTCTACTTTACTTGGGCTTTCAATTCTCCAAATTTGACACATTATTATTCATATAGAAGAATTGTACTTGTAAACTTTTTGTTCGAATTTATGCATATGATATATTGGTTACTGGCACTTCTTCATCTTTTATGGATTGGTTCATGTCTCACATTCAGTCTACTTTTCTTATTTATGACTTGAGCGAACTTAATTTTTTCTTAGGCATGGAAGTTCTACATTTATCCAATGGCCTTCTTCTCTCTCAGGCTAAATATATTTCTGATCTTCTTATAAAATTTCAAATGGAAGATTGTAAACCTTGTCTTACACCTATGGTTGTCTCTCTACCATTGATAAAGACTTCGAGTGATTTGTTTACTCATGAGGACCTTTATCGCTAACTTATTAATGGTTTACAACATGTTACTTTAAACCGTCCTAACATTGCCTTCAGTGTTAATAAACTTTGTCAATATGTGCACTCCCCAACTACTCTTGATTGGCAAGCTTTAAAACGTGTTCTTCGCTACTTGTAACATATAAAGCATTATGGTCTCTTCTTCTCCAAATAATCTTTTTTACTATTAAATATTTTTTGAATATTGATTAGGTGTGACGTAGCTGAAGCCTAAGTTAAAAAGGATAAATGTCGCTTATCGTTTCTTATGCTACATTGTGATAGGAACATTCTTATGGGTTCACAAAATACCTCACAGTAAGCTAGCTCTTATTTATAAGTTATGAATGAATTCAAGACTAATGTATTTAGTACTAAATATTAATGAATATATTTTTTGATGATTAAATGAACTCACATGTTAGCAAGTCATTTATAGGAGTGTTTGTCACTTATCTGTATTAAGAATGTTGCAGTAGTTACTACAATGGGCATGTTGGATCTTCAGAAATGGGAGATCAAAAGACCTATACAAGTTTGAACATTTGTTAGTTTTGGAATTAATGGGAAATCCATAGCTAAAGATGATGAAGAAGAAGATAATGAAGCAGAGAGAGCTTGTGAAACTAAGAACATGTTTATATGCAGGTGTCTTTAAATTATTTCTTTTAGTAATAATGCTTTTGTTACTAAGTTTAAGTTTAAAACAGTAGCAAAAATGTATAGCTGCAATTTTTTTCAGTAATATAAATACATTTCCAATCTATTTATTATTATTATTATTGTTATTATTATTGTTATTGTTATTATTATTATTATTGTTGTTGTTATTATTATTATTATTATTATTATTATTATTATTGTAGTAGTAGTAGTAGTAGTAGGAGTAGCAGTAGTAGTAGGAGTAGCAGCAGCAGCAGTAGTAGCAGCAGCAACAACAACAACAACAACAGCAGCAGCAGCAGCAGTAGTAGTAGTAGCAGTAGTAGCAGTAGCAGTAGCAGCAACAACAGTAGTAGTAGTAGTAGTAGTAGTAGCAGTAGCAGTAGAAGTAGAAGTAGCAGTAGCAGTAGTAGAGTAGTAGTAGTAGCAGCAGCAGTAGTAGTAATAGCAGCAAGTAGCAGTAGCAGTAGTAGCAGTAGCAGGAGCAGTAGCAGTAGCAGCAGTAGTAGCAACAACAGCAACAACAACAGCAGCAGTAGTAGTAGTAGGAGTAGCAGTAGTAGCAGCAGCAGCAGTAGTAATAGTAGTAGTAGTAGTTTGTAACCAATGTATACAATCATTCATATAAATATACAAACAATATATTCAATTCGTTCATGGTATTAGAGCCCCACCATTAGTAGTATTAGTAGTAGTAGTAGTAGTAGTAGTACTACTACTACTACTACTACTACTACTACTACTACTATGCCTTTTTTTTGTTTATCTCATGTAACCAATAGTTTATTGCTTTTGTTTATATACCTCTGTATATAATTGTTCAGATAAATATACAAACAATATATTCAATTCGTTCATGGTATTAGAGCCCCACCATGGCAAGACAAATTGTACCAATTTCTTAAGCTCTTACCATGTCTTCTTTAACCATAAATCACTCACTTTTATCAAATTAACTTCAAGAAACTTTCTCACTTGGAAAACACAATTTCAACCTCTCTTTAATTACCATAAACTGTCTGAATTTATTGATGGTTCCATACCACCACCTTCCTCTATAATACCTTTAATAATTGATCCAAATATCATAACTTTAAATACTGAATTTATCAAATGGTTCCAAAAAGATAAGCTTTTACTTTCTTAGATCTTCTCTTCTCTATTAGAAGAAGTATTTCCTTATGTCATTGGCATGACTACTTCATGTAATGCTTGGAAAGCATTAGAAAGTGCTTTTGGTTTTATATCTCATAATCAACAGTTGCAAATTCATCCTGAATTACAGGAGTTGAATAAAAATGATTTGAGTATTTCACAATACCTTCAAAAAGCAAAATTATTGGCTGATGAATTAGCAACAACTAGTAGGCCTCTTTTAGATGTTGAGTTCAATGATGTTGTTTTTCAAAATCTTAGAGTAAAGTTTTATAGTATAATTGTGCCATTAGATCAAAGACTAGTTCTATTTAAATTTCAAGACCTCCATGGATAGTTTGTACACATGAAATTCTCCTAAAAAAATATACATGGCTAGCCTCAAGCCCATCTTGCTGCTTGTTTTCCCATATTAACATAACCCCATCCCAAATATCTGCCTTATTTTCCTAGACACAATAGCTATAATTCATGTTATTCTTCTCCCTTTTTTGGTTAGACCACCACTCACCCATGATACCCCTCTTCAAATAGAAAACCTCATGGGCCTATGCCAAATTTATTGCTACCATAACCATACTGCCAATCAATGTCGACATCGTTATGACCCTCGACCATCTCCTTCCAATATTAAAGCCCAACTTACCACCTATACCACATTGAACTCACCTTTCTCTACTCCATATCCTAGCCATCAAGCTACACTAAATTACAATACATGGCATCTTGATATAGGTGCCACAAACCATATGCCTTTGAACCCACACATGCTATCCAATCCTATTCCATATGGTGGCACAGATTAGGTAATAGTTGGTAATGGTCAATCTCTTCCCATCATAAATACTGGTATGTCCTTTTGTTCTTCTTTGTCATCTAACAGAAATCTTATTTTTAATAATGTTCTTCATGTTCCTTACATCACTAAAGCTCTTCTTTCAATCCACAAATTTATTACTGACAATAAATGTTTCTTTGAATTTTGGCCTCATGAATTTTGTATTAAGGATCAGAATATGATGGCAACCCTATTGCGAGGCTAGAGTGATAATGGCTTGTATATGATGCTACTAGCTATTCCCAAACAAGCACTTCACACTACCACTTCCTCTTTTGATAATAGGCATGCGCGTCTTAATCACCCTCACTATTTGACTGTGAATTAAATTCTCAAAGATAATAAGCTTCCAATTAGTTCATCTAATAAAATGAATTATTCTTCCTGTATTCTTGGTAAGTTTGCCAAATTACCTTTTACTACAGCTGAACATACTGTGACTACTCTTTTTTAAATTATCCATTCTGATGTCTGAGGTCCCTCCTTAATTTTATATTTTCATGATTATCATTATTTTGTTATTTTCATAAATAATTTTACCAGATTTTCATGGATTTATTTTCTTACAAAATAAAAGTGAGGTTTATTCACAATTTCTCCATTTTGAAGCATATGTTCACAAACAATTTAACACTAATATCAAAGCCTTTAATTCTAACTAGGGTGGTGAATTTCAGAAATCATATCCATATTTTAATAAAAGATGGAATTATTCATTGCATTTCATGCCCATACACATATGAACAAAATGGTCTATTTAAAAGGGAAATACATTATATCGTGGACATTGGCTTGACTCTCTTAGCTCATGCCTAAATCCTATTTCTATATTGGTCTTTCGCTTTTCATATGGCCATAAATTCCATTAACATTTTGCCAACTTCGGTTTTACAACATCAATCACCATTTCACAAATTATATAATAAATTACCACATTACATGGATAATAAAATTTTTGGATATGCCATTTACTAATACCTTTGACCATACAATAAAAATAAATTTTCATACAAACAATGTGTTTACTTAGGTCATGCACATAATCATATTGGTTTTAATTGCTTAGACAGAGAACATGATAAATTTTTTTATGTAAGTCATGCCAAATTCCAAGAAAACATTTTCCCTTTCCACACAACCCCACATGTTCCTCCATCGAAGTTAACTTACCCAAAAAACCTTGGCTCAAATTACAGTCACCACTTACTATAGTCTCCCACTTAACTATGCTTTCTTATCCTACTCCAATTCACAATCACACTTCTAGCCACATACATCAAAGTCCACCTTTATCTCTAATGTCCTTTTCAATAAAGACTTTTAATTCCACTTCATTACCTACTTTAGCCCCACCCTCACCTTTATCACCCGAGACTTCTTCTTATGCTTCCTCACCCTCTCCCATCCCTATCCTACAAAACCACTCAATCCCATCCTTATCAACTTCACTTAATTCAAATATATAACCCATTCATACCTTATCCAAACATATATATCTTGTCCCAAACTCAACCTTTCCCTAATATGTTGGCTTTAGCTTAATTATTGACCTCACCTGATATGCATAAAATAATGTCCAACCTAAATTCTCTTCTCTATCTCCAAACCATTCTTTGCCTACAAACACTCACCTCATGTAACTTTACCCATATAAACCACACAAACACCAAGCTCTTATTTCCCTTTCCACCTCTACTTCTCTTAACTACCTCAAACATGAACCTCATTCATTTAAGATTTCTAATAGATACAATGAATGTTAAAAGGCAATGGATCTGGAGATGAAGGCTTTTCATATAACTAATACATGGTCATTAGTCCCTAAGCCACTAGGAGCAAATGTTATTGCCAATAAATGGTTCTAACTAATCAAGATGAGATCTGATGGTACAATTAAAAGATACAAAGCCTATCTTATGGCTAAAGGCTTCACACAACTTTTACGCATTGATTACCAAGAAACCTATAGTCCAGTGATTAAAGCTACAACCATTCGATTAATCATTGCCCTTACAACAATGCATAAGTGGCCCATGAAATAACTAGATATGTCAAATGACTTCCTACATGGTAAAGTGACTAAAGAATTGTACATAGCACAATGACAATGTTACATTAATCCTGCCCTTCCTCATTATGTTTGTAAATTACACCACTCCATCTATGGCTTGAAACAAGCCCCATGAGCTTGGTTTGCTAGACTAACATCTTTTTTTCACTATTTAAAATTTATTTCTTCTAAGGCTAATAATTCTCTTTTCATACTTCATAAAGATACTGACATTATTTTTCTTTTAGTCTATGCCAATGATATTATTGTTACAGGATCAAATGCCATGTTGATTTAATAAGTCATTATTTTCTTGCAAAGAGAATTTCCTATTCATGACTTGGGTGCTTTACACTACTTATTGGGCATTGAATTGTAACAAAATTCAACTGGCACTATTATCACTTAATAGCACTATATTTTAGACTTATTACAATGACATAGTATGAAGGACTGCAAGCCATGCTTAATGCCTATGACTTTATCCTTTAAATTATCCATGCATACTGGCACCCCATTAGATCATAGTGAAGTTTATAGGCAGATTATTAGCGTTCTTCAATATGCTATAATTACTCATCCTAATATAACATATAGTATCAACAAGTTATACTAATACATGCATAACTTGACAAACCTTCATTGGCAAGCCCTCAAAAGACTATCTCTAAGGCACTAACTCTTATAGTTTATTTTACTCTCAGCACTCTACTCCTACATTACAATGTTACACTATTAGTGATTGGGGTGGGGACATTGATGACAGATGATCCACATTTGGTTATGCAATTTATCTTGGCAACTCTTTGATCTCATGGTTAGCCAAGAAATAACCTACCATTGCGATATCATCTACAAAGAGTTAACATAAGGCCATTGCTAATGCCACATCTAAACTCATATGGTTAAAAAGTCCTCTTCAAGAACTTGGTTAATCAATTTCTTAAGCTTATTTATGTTGTGATAATATTAGAGCCATCTAATTAAGCTCCAACCTAATTTTCCATGGTCGCACTAGACACATTGAGCTTGACTACCATTTTGTAAAGGAACAAGTTTCTTTTAGGTTCCTCAAGGTTCATTTTTTCAACACCGATAATCAATTGGTTGATATTTTCTCCAAATCCTTGACCACTACATGCTTTCAGCACTTATGTTATCATCTTTACCTTCATAATGGCTAAGGGTTTACAGGGGGCTAATAAGATAACTACTGCTTAGTCTTAGTTATTCTTTATTATCACGTTAGTTCATATTGTACCATTTTTGTTATTTATGTTTATCTCATATAACTAATAATTTGTTGCCTTTATTTATATACCTCTGTATACAATCATTCAAATAAATATACAAACAATATATTTAATTTGTTCATAAACAACCTTTTTCTACTTTGTTGATTGAAAAGAATGCCAGAATAAAAGGCATAAATATTCATTGATTAATAAGGAATGTCAAAAATTGGAAGAAAATTAGAATTTTGATTAATAAATTCAAAAAAATATCTCAAACAACTCAAAAAGAACATACTGTTTGGGAAAAACCCTAAAAGAAAATGGGAAAAACCCCAACAAAACACCTAAAAAAACACAAAACTTCAAACTGAAGTTTGAGGCACTAAATGATGGAATTTATGCCTAAAGTTAAGTGCTTATAACACCCATTATGGAGCTCTAAATCAGCTTCAGTTTGATATATTATGGGCCTCGCAGTTCATTCGAGACTGAAAGTTAGAGTAATTTGAAGGCTAGCCGTGCATCTTGAACTTCTTCTTAAAATCCAAACTTTTCAAATATGACAGGGTTGTTTGGTCTACATCATTATCATCGTCATTAATAATAATAATAATAATAATAATAATAATAATAATAATAATAATAATAATAATAAGCTATTTATCTAATGTAATAATAAAACTAGCAATCAATTTTCTCTTAGTTAGCTAACATTTTCTCTTAATTTTACACATCCTGCATGTCACCATTTTTTAACTCAAGGTATATTTTTTTATACAAGACCACCTGACATCCCGTATTCCGTAGGATTTGATTAATATGGATTGGACCTGGGCAGGACCCTGAAAGTAGGCAAAGGTATACATCAAGAGTTTTAAAGTAATTGCATACCCATGACTTAAACTCAAGACCTTTGGCTTAGCTGGAAGAGTCCCCAACCAATTCATGCACACCCGCTTGAATTAACTCATGGTATATTTGATTGCCTGCACACACTTGCAACATTAACTAATTGACTAATTTGTCATGGTTCATGCATCCGTCTGCATATATATACTTTAATTTTAAGTGAGGTTATGGATCCCCAAACAATTTGAGAAATTAAAACTTGTTCCAGTTAGCACCATTCAATTCTTTATTGTATTTGACCTCAAATTAAACTGACTACATAAACATGCAAATATTTATTCAATTTGATCTCGTACAACTATACATTCTATACATCTAACTAAAGCCAAATACCATCAATTTTGCAAGCGTGCTAATTTTGATTGGACACTCCAATTCTCTTTGTATGGGCTTTCGATTCCTCTGGTATGGAAAAAAATATTATAATCCAATTATTGAATCCCTTGAAAAGAATAGGAAAAGTTGCTTCATGTAGATTCAGCATTGGACACTTTTAATCAATACAATGTTATAATTAATGTCATTAACAGTAACATTTGTCATATATAAGAAGCTGCAATTATTGCAATTTTCAGCTTTAACTAATAACTATAAATGTTAAGGATGATTTTATCTATAGTAGCTATAGAATCCAATAATGGAGGAACAAAAGCTACAATTGAAAATGTTGTTGTAATCTTTAGGGTTACTGGGCTTGTTGGGAGAGTAGTAGTCAGAAGGCAATTCTCTACATCCAAAATGGAAGAAGGTTTACGGCATAGCAAGAAGACTTGAGAGCTTCGCTATCAAAAATCCCTATTATCATTTCATCTCTTGTGACTTGCTAATCCCCCCAGGAAACAAAAAAGAAGCTATCTATTATGTAAGATGCGACTCACATGTTTTGGGTCACCTAGGCAGCTCAATTTCCCCTAGAGACCAAAGAATGATATGATCAAAACATTGCCATGATGTCCAATGCCTTGAATTCTGTCCTTCCAGAACTAATGCATTCAAGCACGTCTCCCTCCTCACTAAACAAGGCCACAAAACGAAGGAATTGCAATATGAGGTTGGCTATAAATGCGTATTACTTTTTCAAATTGATTACATGATGAGGAAGTTTTATCTACGATGTGATTAGTAACATCATAAAAATAATGCATCTAGTGACACCTAAGCTATATAGTTGCTGATTCGGTGGCCCTTAATGCACTTAAATATAAGAAATAAGGGTCTATCAATGGTAAGGTCAAATATCTAAACAGAAAATGCATCCAGTTTATATGATAACTAAAATCACATATTCTAAGGTCTAATGAGAACTAAGATGTCATAATCGTTGATCCAGTATTCTAAAAATTATAGTTGATTTGTTATAAAGGGATAAATTTACATCAAATAATTGTATCAGTACCTATTTTATAAGTCAACGACTGTAATTAAATTAAAGTTAATCTAATAGTTTTTAGTTTTATTTGTACACATACGAACATGTGTGCTAGTGTTATAATAAATAATGAATAGCTATGATGTATTTTAGTTGTGGTCTTAGTTTTTGTTTTTATTTTTTATTTTTTTCTTTGCACACTTCATGAAGTTTTTCTATTAGCTAAAAAAGAATTTGAGATTGTGAAAAGTTGAGAAGTCAGTAATATAATTCTTTTCAAAATATTAATAAATATGTTAAAATTGTACCGTGAAACACTAGAAAACTTGGTTTCCAAGGACCAACGATTATGGAATATAAAAATGTATGAGAAAATAATTTAAATACTGTGAGAAAATTATTAAAATTGAGAGATTAGGTTATTTTATTTTTTAAGATAAAAGGACTCAAGTGTGCTTTGCTATAAGAGAATAATAAAACAGAATTAGAATTGAAGATGAAAAAATTGAATTTTTAAATAAGAGAAAAGAAAGTATAAGATTTATTAAGTACTCTTTTTTTCTCCTTTTATCTTTATTTCTATTTTATTAAAAAAGAAAAAAATCACTAAGACAAAATTTTTATTCTCCATAATGCTACTACATGTAGTAACATTCTTTTCCCATTTTGCTATTATTTTGTTATTATTATTATGAATGGCAATCTATTTGAATTGTTATTAGCCACTTTTTACATTTTGTTTTGTCTCATCCATTCTAATAGGTGCCCTAGGGTTTAACAAGTGGTTATGGCCTAAGGTGCTGCCGTTTTCTTTCCCTTCAAAATCCTATGAACCATAATCTTTTGCCCAAGCAGTTTCTAAGCAGCCTTTAAAATTTACGGTACTTGATGAGATTGAGGCCACCAATAAAGGTGGTTATATTACAATCAAAATCAACCAACAATTGTATGAGCATTAATTATCGGTTTGTTAGCATGTATTGATTGCAAGGATCATCCTTTCCAAGGGTGGGGAGCCATGGAAACTAGCAGATTTTAAAAAAATTGACTTCGGTTTGGGGATTATCCAATAAATGGAAACTTATTTCTCTAGGAAAGGGGTACTATCATGTTATTCTTAAGACTAGTAATTAAAAAAAACTCAGTATGGAGTCAAGGTGGAATTGCTCTCAAACCTGGAATCTTACGTTTACAACACTGGACCCAACTATGGTATAAAATCTACAAATGCCCAACTATGGATTAGGTTTTACAAGCTTCCTTGGGAATATTGGCATCCTTAAATCCTAGCATCTATAGCTAAAGGAATTGGAGTTCCCTTGAAAATCGATAATAACATAATTAATGGCGAATTTGGTCGTTATGCAAGGATGTTGATTTATATTGATTTATCTTCAACCTTACCTAAATCCCTTAAGATTAAACAAATTGGAAAGAGTTATTTTTATTGAGGTTGTCTATGAGAATATCCCCCCTTTTATAATTTATGTTCTAATATTGGACACTCATCTCACAATTGTAGATTGGGGAAAAAGTCGGCTACTACTGATTCTCGTCCAAAAATGGAGAAAATTCTAGCTCTTAAATTAGTCTGGAAAGCCAAGCCATAAACTATTGTTCTTGTAGATACAATGTTTAAATCCATTACTACAGGAACTGACATAGCTGAAGGTCCTAAACTGATGTTGTGAGATTCAGTTTTTAATCGGGGCGTGAATTCATATAAGGATCTTGATAAAATAGCTACTGACATTATTCTTACTGTAGCTACCAATAATAATGATGCAAATCCTATTGATGTAGATTCTAATGCACCTAATCGTGAGTTGGCAAATAAAATGCAAGAGTTTGAACATTATGATGAAACTGATATTAATACATTCAGGGATTTAGGTACTATTAATGTGGAGGACATTCCTTCACAAACTCATAAGGATTAATGAGATGCTCTTATATCTTAGGCTGATGAAGCTGATTTGAAAGATAATCAGTGGACTACTATCAGTCAGAAAAAATAGCTTAAGCATGGTAAATTTTAGATTACTCATTCAAAAAAGGTACATAGGAAACCAACTAAACTAAACCTATAAAGATATTCTTTTAGAATTATAGAGGATTGAACAATCATTGTACTCAACAAAGCCTCTTTTCTTTGTGTAAGTAATTTTCTTTAGATTATATATGTCTAGTAGAACCCATGGTTAATTTTTCTTCTATTTATCATTCTTTTTGGAAAAGTTTAAATATTTCTATTGTTGCTCATAATAATTTACCCACTCCTTTTATTTGGGTCATGGGTAAATGTTGTTTGGCTTCTCCTTCTTTCATTCATGTGCATCCTCAACATATAATAACTGATGTCAAGTTTGATAATATTGTGCAGTGAATTTCGTTTGTTTATGAGAGTGTGTGGTGCAATAGAAGATTGGACTTGTGGATTGAGTTAGGATCTATTTCTGCTAATTTAAATGATAATTGGTGCACCATTGGCGATTTTAATGTTGTGTTAGGAGCCCATGAGAAATCAGGTGCACCTCCTACTTTGGGTCCTTGTAGGGAATTTAGGTCTTTTATAAATGATTGCCTTCTTTCTTAGACTTCTTTATGTTGTGCTGCTTTCACTTGGAGTAATGGTAGAAGTGGTGTTAATAGAGTTGAAAGTTGCTTGGATATGGCTTTGGCTAATCTTTAATTTTTTAATTCATGGAGTGATATTTCCTGTATAGTCTTGCCATGACATCATTCGGATCACTCACCCTTACTTCTTCAATGCTCTTTAAAGGAGGGGGTGGTTTCTCCATTTAGGTTCCAAGAAATATGGCTCTCTCATCTTGATCTTCAGTAATTCATTCAGAATTCTTAGTTTGATCCTATGGTAGCGATTTATCCTATGCAATTGTTAGGCACTAAGCTTAAAAGATTGTGCATGGAGCTAAAAACTTTTAATCGTGATGTATTTGGTAGCTTAAAGGTGAATATTTGAAAGAGCTTAAAATTCTTTACAAGAGATCCAATCTCAAATTATCATTAATGGTTTTTCAGATGCTATGCATAAATGTGAGATGGAGGCAAATGCATAGTTAGATCTTTATTTAAACCAACAATAAATTTTTATGAAAGAAAGAAGTTGAGTCAAATTGTTAGCCACAGGTGACCATAACACCTCTTTTTTCCATCAGCAGTTTGCCCGCAATAAGCCTAAATAAGACATTCATCATCTTATAGTTGACAGTTCTATTATTAATGATCCTTCAGTTATTGATTGCCTTATTATTGATTTTTATCATAAGCTTTTTAAAGCAGATCCTTCTGTGTCATATGATATTGATTTTATTAAGTCAGTGATTCCCTCTCTTGTTACTTTTAAAGAGAATCTTTCATTGCTTTGCTACCTTTCTATTGATGAGATTAAGAATACCATTTTTAATATAGTTGCTTATAGCATACTAGGACCCGATGGTTACATAGGTATGTTTTTTTAAAACCTTTTAGGATGTAATTCAAAATGAGGTTTGTGTTGTTGTTTGTAGTTTTTTCATTTATGGAGTCATCACTATAAGGATTAATTCTAGCATGATGATTTTAATTCCTAAGGTAGTTAATGCTATTGCTATTTAACAATTATTTTTTATTGTCCTTAGTAATTTTAGTATGAAAATTATCACCAAAATTTTGGCGAATCATCTTGCTTTCATTGCTATAAGAATCATTTCTTGTAATTAATTTAGATTTTTAAAAAAATCATAATATTAATGATTGTATTGAGGGTGCATTTGAGGGATTCAATCTCCTAAATAAATCTTGTTTTGGTGGTAACATAGCTCTTAAAATTGATATCCATACGATATTTGACATGATTGATTGGAATTTTCTTTTGGATGTTTTGGAAGCTTTCAAGTTTTCTTTGTAGTTTTAAGACTATATTTTTGCTCTTTTTTCTTCTGATTGTTTATCCATTATGTTAAATGGAAAATCTCAAGGATATTTTGCATGTTCTTGAGGTGTTAGGTAGGGGGACCCTCTTTCTCCACTATTTTTTTTATCTTGTTTAGGATTTTCTTAATTGTTTGATTTCTTTAAAAGCTGAAGAGGGTTTTATTACCCCTATGTCTTATAAGAGTAACACTCTTTTCCTGACACACTTTCTTAATGCTAATGGTGTGCTTCTCTTTTTAAAGCTTCTTTGAGAAATATTCGAGCTATTTCTGACATCTTCAAAATTTATAGCACTCTTTCTGAGCAATTGGTGAATTGGAATTAATTAGAGATTTTTTTTTTCGGGAACCTATTTCTCTTCACCGAGTAAATAATTTCCTTTATGTCGTGCAGATGAAAAAAGGAGTATTGCCTAGAGGTTTCACTTTTTATTGGGGCACTAAAGAAAAAGTGGCTCAAGACAATTGCTGACAAGGTTTGCAATCAATTTTCTATGTGGAAAGGTCATTCTTAATCCATGGCTGGTCAGCTTTAATTGATTAATTCAATTATAAATAGCTCTCTTCTTCATTCATTTGTAATTTATCACTGGCTAAAATCACTTATTACTTCTATGGAAAGATGTATGAGAAACTTTTTATGGTCTGGTTCTCATGATGAGCAAAAACCAATTATTGTTCCTTAGAATTCTTATTGCTTAACTATTAAAGAAGGAGGGATTAGTATTAAAAAATTACATCATCTTAATGAAGTAATGCTCAGTAAGACTACATGGAAGTTGATTTCTTGTAATGCTTTTTTTTTTCAGTTTTGAGAAGACGATTCATTTTTTCTTTGGCATCCCACATGCATCTAAATTACTTACTCTCCTTAATTTTAATCCTTAATTAGATTTATTTATTCCTCATTACCTTATGATATTTAGTGGTTTGTTATGGAAAATAGTTCTCTAAATTTTTGGACTGCTGAATGGGTTATTCCCATTATTGATCAGTAGATCAGTATCCCCCTCTTATGCAAAGAAGTCTAACTGAGCCTATTTCTTCTTATTGAGTGAATGGTTTTTGAAAACTTTTTCACATTTTGAATGCTACTTTTATTACAAATATAGAGGTTGTCAACTTCATTAATAATAATTCGAACTTGTGTGTTTGGACCAAGGACACTAATAGAATCCATTTGGTGAAGAGTATGTATGATCTCCTTGCATTCATTTTTTTGGAAGGAATTTCTTCCTCCATCATGATATTTAATTTGTGGGAGGGCCATTATTGGTTATTTACCTACAAATGATATGTTTTAGAAAAAGGGTTTCATTTTTGCTTCACTTTGCACTTTATGCTTATCTCAATTTAAGAGCCATGAGCATATTTTTACCCATTGTGCTTTTTCTATGGCTGTATGGAATTTGGTTTCTATATTATTTAGCAAAGGAATCATGCTTTTGAGTAGCTTAATGGATCTTATTTAGGCTGCGATGCATCACCCTTTTAGTTCACAAGTTGTTGCCTTATGGTACTTTGCTATAATTCATATTGTTTGGGTTATTTTATGAATTTGAAATGCATCCATTTTTTATGATACAACTTCTAACATACACATGGAACTTCAGTTTCTTTGGTCTTTAATCAAAGAAACTAATTTTTTCCATGTTGGGAGAATGTTTAACTCCTTGATGAAAGGCACATTCTTCAACTACTCTGCATTAAAGGGATTGTTGACCCTGCCCTTAAGATAATTTCCATAGCCTCCTCCCCATCAATGGCTAAAGGTTAACATTGATGGCTCTTCTCTTCGTGCTCCAAGCGTTGCTATAGCTGGTGGCATATTCAAAATGGCTTTAAGCTTCCCATGAGGAGCATTTGCTTTTGGGATTGGTAATAGTTACACTTACATTGCTGAGTTAATTGCAGTAATCTATGTTGTTGAAGTGGCTTGGTTAAAAGGATGGCATTGACCATGGCTTAATTGTGATTCCATGTTTGTTGTTCAGGCATTTTAGTCTAAAACTGCTCACATTCCTTGGTAGATTACTTAACATTAGCTTAAGTTTCTTCGTTTTATTGATCAAATGAACTTTTTTCTCTCATATTTATTGAGAAGGCAACTCGGTGGCTTATTTTCTTGCAAAATAAGGAGTAACTACCTCTTCCCTTTTTTGGTAGGATTCTATCTCTTCTTTTTTTAATTTTACAATTTATTGTGATTTTAGTAGGCAACCTTTGTATATTTTTTTTAGTTTTAAAGAGGTTTTTGCCTTGGTTTCCCATATATACAACTCTTTATCTTTCATTTTTAATGTTATTTTGGACGACAGAAAAATGATGCAAACGCTAAGAGTGTGTCAACCTAATTGAGATGCTCAGGTGCATTTCTTTATATATATATATATGTGTGTGTGTGTGTGTGTGATTAAGGGTCAACTTATAATACCCTAGTCTCTAGGAATTAGTATAGAGCAAGTAGGGTATCGATCCACAGGGAATTTAGGGTAAATATTGTATTAATCGAATAAGTACTAAAATGGATAGGCAAATAAAATCATAATAATAATTAAGCAAATAAATTATAATCAAAACAACTACTCTAATACTAAAACTACAATTACTATAAGTTCTCATTAAAACACATGGAAGAATTACAATGATAATCAATAAGGATATGTAAATTACTTAAGTGAATCCAATTAAAGTTCCACCGAATTATTCCAACTCTCGTTGTAAATAAACTAATTTACAAGTTACATATGGTGATCAAGCATACATAACACAATTCTATACTAATTGAATTCAAATCAAATAAGCAAGTATGAGTATGTAATCCTTATTCGGTCAACATTGCAATTCCTTTAAATACTTATCCACTATGCATGGTTAATTAAATCAAGAGATAATAAAAAAATATATAGAAGAGAAGAGATTGAGTTTATACAACCCTTTTAATTTGTCTTCTAGCCAAAAATGATCTCTCTTGCATAAATGATCTGCTTCCTTCTTTTTGAATAATAGACAAGATAATAGAAAAGAAGAATGAACTCTCCAAAAAAATAAGAAACTTACTAGTAACTTTATAAGATAATATATAAATCTATCTAAAATATCTGTAACTATGTCTCTCCTAAATTCTATCTTGAATTCTATATAAATTCTATCTTGAATTCTATATGAATTTTATCTTGAATTCTATATCTATGTATAAGGCACTAATGACCTATATATATAGGCCTTAGAAGTGGTTACAAAATAGAAAGGTACCCTTTGGCATGAAGGGTTATAATCCTATGTAGAATACATAACTTCCAGGGCATTTTTGTCCATCTAAATGACTCTATCTCTAGAATGTTCCTTCATGAAAGTTCTATATCTTTGAGTTATCTTTGGATGTCTGTAGAGAGCATTATGACCAAAATACAAAAACTGCTCAATCAAAAATCTTATAAGCCTTTTGTCCCTGTGTCGAGTCGTTCCAGGATACCGACTCATTACAGAAGCTTTCTGTAATGAGTTGTCCCATGTGTAACGACTCGTGACAGTCTTGAATCCTTTAAGAGTAAGTCTTTTTGCCTTCTAACTCATTTTAACAAAATCCAAGCCTTTTCCAATGATCATTAAACCTAAAAACACATCAAAATATACAAACAAACCTAAAATGCATTTGGAAGATAGAAATCATATAATAAGAACATGAAAACAAAAAATCACAAGTAAAATAAACAACATAATTACTAAAATACTCCTAAATAAGTATGCATATTTGTGCTATATCAATATATATATATATATATATATATATATATGAAAGATGTTTCATCAAGTGACTCAACTTAGCTTAATCTTTTAGTCTTGACATACGCAAATTGTCTTGATGAAATTATAAAATTAACTTTAGTATAACTAACAAAATACAAGAAATTGAAAAAACTTCGACTTTATAAATAAATCCATTTTCAAGAAAGCAACAAAAGGAAATTATCTTCTATCATGTATTGGTAATATCATATGGTTCCTCAAGCTATCATACCCTGCACTTGTACTAGCAATATTATCTCCATAACCAATGCTAAAAGTTGCTTTCATTGATTCACCAAGCAATTACTTTGTCTCTAATGAATTTAATTCAATGTTAACCCATGGATGCTTTACCATCATTCTTAATCCTTCCAGCTCCATTGCTACTTACCTCATTGTTGGCCTTTCTTCTCCTTTCACTCTTAGGCATCAGTTTGTAACATTATACACTTCCTGAACTTGCTCCATGTCGCCTTCATTCACTAAACACTCTTCCACAACACTTACAAAGCAATCCTCCTTCAATGTAGAAAGAAAATGCCTGGCTAGATTTCTCTTTGTTTTAGGCCTTTCAAATGAAAGTGCCTCCTGCCTTATTAACAACTCCACAAGTGCAACTCTAAAGCTATAAACATCAATTTTATTGGTCAATTGGCTAGTCCAGAGGTACTCAGGGTGCAAGTATCCTAATGTTCCTTGCACCATTATTGATATTTCATCTTGATCTAATTGAAATAATCTTAACATGCCAAAATCAGAATCTTTGGCTATGTAACTATCATCTAAGAGTATGTTTGATGACTTCATATCTCTATGTATAATGGGAACATTAGCTGTAGAGTGCAAGTACAATAGTAATCTTATAATTTTTGCATCTATTCATAATCAGAGGTCCTAAACTGATGTAATGGAAGGGTGAATAAAAATAATAGAATATTATCAAATTGCGCATGACTGTCAATAAATGATCTTCTATAGCAATTTAGACTATAGACATCAAAATTTTAAGAAATTTTGGAAGAATAAAAATAGAATTAAAATTATCATAAAACTGCCATCCAACAATAACAAAGAAAGTTTAAATAGTAAATCTTTAAAAAAACCCTAAACAAAGAATAGGAAAATAACTAAAAATAGAAAATGACAAAATTGCACGTTTAAGAGCCTAAATGATAGAATTCAGCCAAAGAGTGAAAGATCTCATGAGCAAAGCTCATGACTTAGAACTGTTAGCATGTTTCCATATGAATTAGGCTTTTGAAAAGCTCAAATCTGATACTTGGAACTTGCCTAAAATTATGAAATTCCCACTGCCGTAATTTGTCCAATTTTTTTTATATAAATTAGGTTTTTGAATGCTTAATAGCTTGCATAACAACATAGAACTCAACATCATAGGTACTATAGCACATTATGGCTCGTGTTAACTTCTCGCTGAAATACGCTACCGGCCTGCTATTTTGGCTTAAAACAACCCCAATTCCCACTTTTGAAGCATCTAAATGTAGCTCAAAAAGTTGATTAAAATCAGGTAGCACTAAGGTAGGAGCTATGGTAAGGCATATTTTAATCAATTGAAATGCCTTTTCTGCCTCATCAGTCCATATAAATTTTTCCACCTACCTCATACAATCAGTGATAGGTGCCATAATACTGCCAAAATGTGGAATAAAATGCTTATAAAATGAGGCCAATCCATGGAAACTTCTCACCTCAGTTATGGTTGTAGGTGTTGGCCAATGTTTCACAGCCTCAACCTTTATTTCGTCCACCTATAACCCCTTTCTAGAAACAACATAGCCAAGAAATAGCACCTTAGAAGTGAAAAATGCACACTTCTTAGATGCAACGTAGAACTTCTCTCTACGCAGCACAGTTAAGACCTCTCATAATTGCTGTAATGCTCATCCACGTTAGCACTATAAATCAGAATATCATTAAAATACACAGCAACACACCTGCCAATAAAAAGCCTCAAAAGCTAATTCATAACACATATAAACGTGCTTAGTGCATTTAACAGCCTAAATGACATCACTAACCACTCATACAACCCCTCTCTCATCTTGAAGGCTGTTTTCCATTCATCGCCAGCTTGAATTTGAATTTGATGATAGCCACTCTTCAAATCTGATTTAGTGAAAATTATGGCCCCACTAAGCTGATCAAGTAAGTCATCCAGTCTAGGAATAGGAAAATAATACTTGACCATTATTTTATTAATGGCCTGACTGTCTATGCACATCCTCTAAGAACCATCCTTCTTTGGCATCAAAAGGGCTAGTACAACACAAGGACTCAGGCTCTTATGAATGTATCCCCTGCTAAGTAGCTCTTCTACTTGTCTCCTCAGTTCTTCATGCTCACTGGGACTCATCCGGTAGTGTGGTCGATTTGGCAAAGCTGCCCCTAGTCCAAGGTCAATCTGATGTTGGATATCTTGTATAGGAGGTAACCCTCTAGGTAGTTCTTTTGGAAATAAGTCACTGAACTCTTCTAGAAGTGGTAAAACTACATTAGGAACCACCATCTCTTTGTCCACCATCTTCTCAAACAAGACATAGATAATTTCATATTAGTGCACTTCTTTGTCAAATTAAGATAGGTTTAATAAATTAACATAGCTCTTGTTTTCAGCTTGTACAGTTGTAGATTGTTTAGGGTCCTTTTAGGGACAAGCACTATTTTTGTTCCTTCAAATAGAAAGTTATAGGTGTTAGCCTTTCTGTCATGAATCATGCCTCTATCAAACTGCCATGGTTGCCCCAACACTAGAAGACATGCATCCATGGCTATCACATCACACCAAACGTCATCCTTATACTTTGCCTCGATGGAGAAGGACATTAAAGCACATTTTGAAACTGTTACTTCACCCCTTTTTTTAACCATGCCAATTTGTATGGCTTAGGATGCTTGACAGTCATAATTCCTAATTTCTAAACCACTTTTACTAAGATTATATTCTCATAGCTACCCCCATCAATCATAAACCTGTAAATTTTCTCTTTAATGGTGCAGGTCGAGTGGAAGATATTATTTCGTAGCCATTCCTCATCCACAACCTTTAGTGTTAGGTAGGACCTTCGCATAACCAATCATGTGTGCCTACATCTCCAGTCACGATCTCCTCATTCCTCGCATCTTCATCAAATACTAGGTTTCTTATCAAGTCTACAACCTCTTCTTCATCATAGTTCTCATCTGGATCAACAAACGTTATTCTTTTTCCCTATTTCTACACTCAGCTGCCTGTGCCATGTTTCATTACATGAAAAGCATTTGATACTGCTTGGCTTTGGTGTAGTTCCTGGTCTATTGATAGTGCTAGTGGTCACGCTTCCACTTGGATGACTTGCACTAGCTCCTCTTCCCATGTTTCCCTACCCAATATCTACACAAAACCACCCAGGTGCCTCCTCTCAATCTGTAAGGCCTGTTGGTGTTTTGTATAAATAGACATAGGATCAAATATGTTCACTGTATCCTTGATTTGTTCCCTTAAACCCTAATATACCTCCTCACCAATTGGTCCTCTGTGTTATGCACCTCATTCTTAGCAATCAATTGATAAAATTCAGTTGTATAATTATCAACTGAACAGGCCCCTTGCCTTAAATTTTGAAACCTTTTATACAGTAAACATTGATAATTATAAGGCAGGAATACAACACACAATTGTTTCTTCATCTTCTCCCAAGTCATAATTTTGGACTTCCCCAACCTGATTCGGGTCTGTTAGGTTTGCTACCACCAAGCCATTGCCCTATCTCGAAACCTAGTTGCCACTAATGGTACTCGGTGATTTTTTGGCACCCCCTTAAAGTCCATTACCTCCTCTACTATGGCCACCCAATCAGGGAACTCTTTGGGTTGTAAGGTACCATGGAATTTAGGTATTTTAGTTCGTATACCTGCTTCCCATCGTTGCCTGTCATTAACCTCTACATGTTGTTGATGACATCTATGGGGATTCTCATAATACCCATCATCGTCATCTTCATCATCATTTCCTTCAGCAAAAGGATTCCTTCGATCATTAATATTAGGATTTTGTCTCAGATCCTGATTCGGCTGCTCCTGCTGCTCCTTATTTCGATTGACTACCAATAACTCCTCCATCCTTGTCATGAGTTGTTCCATAAGGGTATCAATCTATTGATCCATCTGCTCCATTTGCTACTTGATATGATGTAAAACATCATGCTCATAAACCTCTTATACACGTTGTACTTATGGTTGCTATTGCTATCTTGTATGAGATATCTTATCCAAGGAACATAGCTTTGGTACCAAAATGACGTAGCGGAAGGGTGGATAAAAAAAATAGAATATTGTTGAATTTCAAGAATGATGTAGGCAGCATAGAGGAACAAGCCCTCCAATTTATGCAAAAATTGGACAAATTATGGTAGTGGAAATTTTGTAATTTTAGGCAAGTTCCAAGTATCAGATTTGGGCGATTCAAAAGCCTAATTCATATGCAAACGGCCCAACGGTTCTAAGTCATGAGCTTTTCTCGTGAGATCCATTGCTTTTTGGCCAAATTCTATTATTTAGTCTCTTAAACAGACAATTTTGTTATTTCCTATTTTTGGGTTTTATTTTCCTATTCTTTGTTTAGGGTTTTTTTGAAGATTTACTATTTAAACTTTCTTTGTTATTGTTTTATGATAATTTGAATTCTCTTTTATTCTTCCAAAATTTCTTGAAATTTTGATGCTTATAATCTAAATTGCTATAAAAGATCGTTCATTGGCAATCATGCACGGTTAAATAATATTCAATTATTTTTATCCACCCTTCTACTATATCACAAACTAATTATAAAGCTTTGGTTTTACTCCATTTTCCACAAATTCATAAACTAGTAATGGAATGTCAGTCTCTAAATAACATCCAACACTTTTACAACATTTTTGTGGTTGATTTGGGAAAGTACCATGCCTTCATTGATGAATTGCTCAGTTTGGCTCTGATTAACTATTTTGGATGTCTTAATTGCAATAATTTTTCCATCTATTAAAGTTCCTCTATAAATTGTACCATATCCTTCTGCTCCAATAATTCTATTGTCATTATAATTGTTGGTCACTTTCTCTAGCTCTTCAGCTATAAAGATTTTCATAGTCTGATCGGTGGTAGACCCTTGGATTTTTAAAAGTTGTTATTGTAGCATTATACCCCCAATTTTGTTAAAAGAACTTCTCTTTGAGTTTCATTAAATTCCATTTCTTGTATCCCAAATAGCAGTAAGTACTAACAATTAGCAAGGTCATCCAGCTTGCACTAATGCCTACACTCTAAATGAAAGTTGAAAATTTCATCATATTCTGAAAGAAACATTTAATTCAGAAGAACTTATTGTAATCATTAATTTCACTCTTTAGTAATTTGTTAAATAGAAAATGTTTTTCCTTTTCCAAGTTCACTGTGATCGATCATTTGAACTTGTGGACTTGCAATACACTATATGCTTACCAATGGTAGCCTAAATCACTAATGATTGATCGCGGGCGCAGCCATTTCCATTTATCTTTCCATCTCTGTGATAACCCTTAGGGCAAGTACATGTAAAATTCCTTGCTCTGTTAATACAACTCTTTATTTAGAGCATTGAATTTATGCATTTGTCAATGTCTATAAAAGCAAAATGAGCTTTTAGAATTCAATTGATAGGATGAAAAGAGAACATGGAAATGGAATAAGAGCTGTATAGCATTTACCTTGGCAACCATTAAGCAGGTATGAGTTTCCCTTATAACCATCTAAGCATTTGCATCTGTAGCCAAACCCGTTTTCAAAATCGACACAAGTGTTATTTCCTTAACACATGTAATTCATATTATTATCTCTATAGTTGTAATTTGAAATATTCCAATCCAATGGCAAAGGAACTTTTTCAACTAACTATAAATTAGTAAAACTTGTAGAAGAAAATGTGAACGACTATTTTTGAATAATAAAAGCATAGTTGTAAGGACTAAAGCTTGCGATGGAAGGGTTAGACTTATAATCACCATAGTTATTGATAAAGAAATTGAAGAACCTTACTCCTTTGGCAAGTGGTGTTTGGCAGTAACAGATTCCTAAACAGGTAGTATTGGGCATGTATTTTAATCCAGTGCACATTGACATACATCCAACCTCGTAAGCAAAGTCTTTAGTGTCTGTTAAATAACTTGTGATAGTTGCTTGAGTGTTGCAACCTATAGCAACAAACACGTTGTCAATATCAGAGATGGTAAATTTTTTCTATCAAAGCCAGGCCCATTCAGAATTATCATCAACAACTATTCTCATATGAAGTGTTGTAGCAATAATGACTAATAAATTGCAAGATGTGTTGAAAATAAAATAGCTATAATTCACATATACAAGCTTCTCTTTATAACAGTATAAAATAGAGAGGTAAAATGAAGAGGACTTATATCAAATAGGTTATAGGCATAAGAGAAAATGAGCTAAAAGACACACCTTTATTCATGGCTAAACCACCTTTAAATAGATTGAAAATGCAACAAAAATTCTTGAAGTTTAGGCATAACTAACAACTTAAATAATATCTCCTACAAACAAGAATCACATCCCATAAAACTAGAATTGAAACTTGACTAAGTAAATGACATAACAAATAAAGTAAAAGATAACAAACTTATTGAATTTCAACATTACTCTCTAACACTCCCCCATAATGCTGAAATTCATAACTCCTAACACATTTCTCAAGCATTCAAATTTATCTCTTGGAAGAGGTTTTGTGAACAAATCAGCCAACTGCTCATTGGTATTGCAATAAGCCATCTTTATGCTTCCTTCAGTTACTAAATCTCTGATGAAATGATGTCAAGTTTCAATGTGTCTTGAATAACTATGATACACATGATTCTTTGTCATAGCAATGGTTGACTGGTTATTATAAAAATGGTTGCGCTATATTTTTATTTTTCTCCAACATCAGTAAGTATCCTTTGCAACCATATTACTTGGCATATTGCTGTTATAACAGCTACATATTTAGCTTCTAAAGAGGATATGGTAGTGGATGATTACTTCTTTGAACTCTAACATATTGCACCTGAACCAAGGTTAAAGACATAACCAGATGTACTCCTTCAATCATCAAGAGAACTTGCCCAATCATTATCCGAAAAACTAGATAACATAAAATTGCTAACATTTGAGTACCATAACCTATAAGATCCAGTTCCTTTCAAGTATCTAATTATTCTTTTAGTAGCTCCATGATGAATTTTACTCAAATTTTGCATGAACCGAGATAATAAGCTAGCTGCATATATGATATCTTGCTTGCTATTAATGAGATACAACAAACTTCTAATCAAGCTTCGATGCATCTATTCATCAACTCTTTCTTCCTATATTTTAAGTAGAATTTCTAATTTGCATTGAGAGGCATCTTCATTGGATTACAATTTTGCATCTGAAATCTCTCAAGTAAATCATGAACATATTTCTCTTGATAAAGAAATATTCTAGCATTATTTTATTTTATTTCCAGCCCCAAGAAATAACTCATCAACCCCAAATTAGTCATCTTAAACTCATTAGTCATCAACATTTTGAACTCTTCCAACAAAATAATACTATTGATTATTAAATTAAATCATCAACATAAAGGTAGACAATGAGTACCTTTGTTTCTCTTGCTTTAACATACAAATTTGGCTCACTAGAACTCTTTTCTAGTTCAAGCTTATTTAAGTATCCATCAATGCATGAGTACTAAGCCCTTGGTGCTTGCTTAAGGCCATATAAGGCTTTTTTGAGCTTATAGACCTTTGCTTCCTCACCTTTAACTTCATAACCTATTGGTTTCTCTATAGACACTTCCTCATTCAAAACACCATTTAAGAAAGTTGATTTCACATCAAATTGATAGACCTTCCATTTGTAATGAGCAGCAATAGCCAAAATAGTTCTAATGGTGTCAAATCTAGCTACAGGAGCAAAAGTTTCATTGAAATCAATACCTTCATACTGCATATAGCCCTTAGCAACTAGCTATGCTTTGTATTTCTGGACTGAACCATCATATTTGTATTTGACTTTGTAAATCCACTTTAATCCCACTTTTTCTTAGCCATTTAGTAATTCAATAAGTTCTTAGGTGTCATATTGCTGCAAAGCTTTAATTTCTTTATCCATGGCTGGACACCATTCCTTTGTTTGAACTTTATCTTCAGAATAAGTCGGCTCTCAAATTGTTGTAAGCTAACATCTTTTAATCTTCTCATAAATCTCATTTAACAAATGCCACTTTCTTGGAGGAGTTGATGAAGAGTTTGAAGAAGAAGTCAAACATAATGGAGTAGAGTTATGAGTAGTTGTTGGAGATGCGGTAATTGGTGGAGTTGATGGTGGCAAGAGAGAACTATAAGCTTCATTATCATATGAAATAATTCAGTGTTCTCTTGGAGCAAAATTGAACAACCTTCTTTATTAATCCAATTCCATGTACTCTTTCCATTAAATATAACATCACGACTATTGATAAGCTTATTAGTCGTAGGATTATAAAATTGATACCCTTTAGTTTCAATACTATAACCAATAAATATGCATTTGAGACTATTATCATCAAGTTTCTGCCTTTTTTGAGAAGGAATATAGACAAACAAAATGCAACCAAAGACTTTAAAATGGGATACATTTGGTTTCCATCCATGCCATGCTTCAAAGGATGTTTGATTTTGTAAAGCTGCTGTTGAGCTTTGATTGAGGATGTAGGTAGCTGTATGAATTGCTTCTACCCAAAAACACTTTGGCAGCCCTTTTTCTTTAAGTTAGCTCTTAGCCATCTCCACAAGACTTCTATTCTTTCTCTTAGCCATGCCATTTTGCTACGATGTGTAATTAGCTGTTAATTGCCTCAGAACACCAAATTCTATAAAAAAATTATTAAATTAATTTGAAAAAAATTCACCACCACGATCTGTCCTCAAAACCTTCAAGGAATGCCCACTTTGATTCTCAATATAGCTATTGAACTCCTTGAAGATAGGCAATGCTTTAGATTTTTCTTTAGCAAAATAAACCCAAGTGAATCTACTATAATCATCAACAAACATAATAAAATAAGAGTTATTGTTAAGTGAAGGAGTTCTCATGGGTCCACATACATCGGCATGTATAAGTTTAATGGGTCCAGATGCTCATCTTGCATTGCCTTTTGGAAAAGTCTCTCTATGTTGCTACTTGAAAACACAACTTTCATAAATTTCTTCAACATTTCTGAATTTGAGGCAGTCCCATAACCAAATTATTATTGGATAAATGATTCAAGCTTCTGAAATTTAAGTGCATATACCTATGATGCCATAACCAATTTTTATCTTCTAATAATGCTTTGAAACCTTATTATTTTCCATCAAGATAAATAGGAAAGATGTTGTTTTTGGCCATTGGCACTTTAAACAATAGGTTCTGCTTACTTATATCAACAAAAATAGCATAACACAAGATAAGTCCTAAAAAATAATTGAGTATCCTTTTTTTAGAAATTGACCCACACTTAACAAATTTGAGTTCAAATGAGGGACATAAAGAACAACCCTAATGCTTTGTTTATCACCTAGAAATATTTGCACATCACCCTTTCCTCTTGCGTCATGAACTATGCTATCTCCCACTGTGACTTTGGTTTGCATTGACTCATCCAAGCTAATAAAGGCTTTTAAATTTACTAACATATGATTGTTGCAACTACTATCTATGAACCAAACATATAGAGACACATGGTAGCAGTGAAACAAGCCATAAACAAGCTCTCACTTTCGTTGTTTGGCTCTTGCTCTACAAACTTGGCATGTTTTTATTTTAACATGTAATATTTTTCAATATGGCCAAATTTATTACAATGATAGCACTAAAATTTATGAGGTTCACCATTCTTTTCTTCCTCTTTTTAATTTTGAATTCAACCACCAGAATGCCCACCACTTATACCACCTTTCTTGCCATGATAAGAATAGCCTCCACGACCTCTTTGCTTGTGGGACTCATTGTTGTTGCTAGAATTTCCTTTAGATAGTTGTAACTTAGTGTAAAATGCATTTTCCACCACACCATAATCATCATACGACTTCAGCATGTCTTCATATGATTGCAGGGACCCTAATAACTCATCCATGGTCAACTCACTTAGGTTATTTGCTTCTTCTATGGCTGCCACTATATGTTCATACTTCTTCGGCAAGCTCCTCATAATTTTTTCTACAACTTTCTGCTTAGACATATCTTCACCATACTTCCTCTTTTGGTTGACAATCTTTAATAACTTTGTAGAGCAAGCATTAAGTGATTCTCCATCTTTCATAAAGGAACTCTTAAAGTTTCACTGAAGAGTTTGCAACTTCACTGTTTGCACCTTTGAAGTACCTTGAAAACATTTTTGAAGAAGATCCTATGCTTCCTTTACCTAGGTGGCTGCTTTAATGCGTGGAAAAATAGTTTCATCCACAACTTGCTGAATAAAGAAAAGAGCTTTGGCGTCTTTCTTTCAGTGATTTTTAAGTGATTCGGTTGAAACTCCCTCTTCATTATAGCCTTTCTCTACCAGCTCCCACAAATCTTGAGAAATGAAAAGAGTCTTCATTTTAGTGTTCCATGCTTCATATCCTTTTCCTTTAAGAATAGGAATAGAAGAAATTAATGGATTGATCCTAACATTGTTGTTGCTAGCCATAGGAACTTTGCTGGTGCTCTGATACCAGATGTTGAAAATAAAATGGTTACAATTCATAGACACAAGCTTCTCTCTATAATAGTATAAAATAAAGAGGTAAAATGAAAGAGGATTTATATCAAACATGTTATAGACATAAGAGGAAATGATATGAAAGACACACCTTTATTCATAGCTAAACCATCTATAAATACACAGAAAATGCAACAGAAATTCCTGAAGTTTAGACACAACTAACAACTTAAATAATATCTCCTACAAACAAGAACCACATCTCATAAAACTAAAACTGAAACTTGACTAAGTAAATGATATAACAAATGAAGTAAATGATAACAAACTTACTGAATTTCAGCATTACTCTCTAACAGGATGTGCATCTTCCCGTCAAGTGTTATCTGTATGACACGAATATTACTTTCACGTAAAAATGTTCTCGAAGGATAAAATGATCTATTGCAATTTATGAGAAAATCTTTATTGTAAAAGCAATTTTTATCATGCCAAATGGGTAGGGAATGCTGAGATTTCCACATCTATCTTCGCATCTTGGCTTCTCGATCAGAAATTCTTATGCTGCTTTGAGGCTACTATCACAAGTGCAATTAAGGCCAACTTGATGATCAATTCTTGAATTCTCGTTGCAGTTTTGTTTGATTCTTGAATCTTGGTTTCAAGAAAATTTTTTATAGCAATTAATTTATATAGTTAAAGACATAAGTATGAATCGGAAACTAATTCACAGAGGTGGCATGTGGTTGAATTAATATCTAAACATTTTTTATTTGAGAGGACTTTAGAAATTATATATCAATGACTTATGCAGACAATCATGTTCTAGCCAAATATGATGTGAAAGTGCATCACAATCAATTTGTTCACAATGTACCAGGTAAAAATAAGTGCATAAAAATGATATGCATAAGCCTAGTCAAATTTATTTGCAATTATTTTTATGATTGAGGCTGGAATGAAAGAAAATTCATGGGTTTAATATGGAGAAAATAAATGAGAGCTGTCACATTAATGTGAGACTGAAAATAATTAAGGTGGTAAATAAGCGAGTGGTTTGGTGTTTAGCTCGATAAAATTCATTTGAGTTTGTATATTTAAATTTGTTTAATAAATAAGCCGAATTCAAACAATACAAACTTCGACTTCTGAAGTTTGTGAACATACTCGAATAGAAGTTTGCGAGTCAACTCGTAATTTTAATATTTAATAATTTGATTTCAGATATATAATATATAAATTTTTATTGTAAAAAATATTTTAGAAATTATATTATTAGAATGAATCATAATTTTTATTAAATATATTATAATTTATTTAAAATTTTTTAATGTATGATTTTAATTTATAATTTATATTTTTAAAATTTTTATAGGTTCGTTTAAGCTTACAAATAGCTCGTGAACATTAAGTAGCATTGTGAGCTCAGCTTAATTATAAATGAATCAAGTCCAAACTAATTAATACTCAGCTCGGCTCGACTCGATTACACCTAAAGGGCTAATGAAGTTGAATAAAAAAATAGATATACACATACATAATCATTCTAAATAAAATAAATACAAATAAAAAATTCAATAAAAAGGCTGTACATGCATAAATAATATTGGCATAACATGTTTGAAAATAATACTTTTATTAAGAATATCATTATCTTCACCCGAGGGTAAATGGGTATTCATTTCATTAAAAAAAAAAAAAAATCCTAACATCTATTTATGAAGATTATGAAGATTAAGATTAAGACAATTTATGAAGATTAAGAAAGACAATGCCTAATTGAAGTATATTTACCATAAATGTATTTTCACATTGACAAATATACGTTGCCCAATCACAAGGTGTGGGATGCGGTTTAAACATACCTCTCCTCCAAATAGGAATTGTATCAGCACATTTCTGCAATACTGATCAGAGCAATAAGTATTGTATCTGCCTTGAGGAGATGCTGCTGCTGCTATTGCTGCTGATGATAATAGCACAATATAGCAATGGCAAGCTGTTTAAGTAACCTAAGGAAATCTATGGCGATCCTTTTAGTCTAGGTGCATTTGTTCAAAGACTTGACAAAGTCTTTGAAACTTGGGGCCTACAACATCAACTCAGAAAATTCTATCATACACTTGGATTTTATGCAGTTTGGTATACGTTATTGTACTGCTGACGACCCTCCCTGTAAGTTGGCTGCTCTATTTCTTTTTTTTTTTTTGGGAGAGTTTGAACCGTTGAACGCAAACCTTCAACCAACCTCACCTCAACACGTTGACCATTAGCCAACGGCTAGGGCACTATTTCATTGTTACTTTAACATGAAACGGCAAAAAACTTATTTTCATCAAATAAAATACTATCTAAATTCTATTAATTATATACAATAGATAATAAAGTATTTAATTAAGCATTATTTAAAATTTATTTTAAAATAAAATAAAATTTTTTAATGAAATTGGACAATAATTATACCAAGTCAACAAACAATGTCATAGTCTTCTCCCGTGTATTTAGACATTGATATGACAACATTCACAAGTCAATTTTTAAAAAAATTGCCAGTTCAGCTAGCACCTAGGGCTGGGCGCCATGATTTTTCTGGGAAAATTTATTGTTTTGTCAATAGCATCTTATCGATGTGTCCTTTTAGTGGTAAACTGATCAATCTTCTGGATTATAGTTATTTTCATTCAGCTTATTTTTTTTTAACTTATTGAAAATTAAAAAAATGCAAATCTTTTTGGTGTTCAATAATTATTTCTCAACATTTTACTTTTGATAAAAATATTTTGATTTAATTAATTTTTAACAATTTTAACATTATTGTTTGTTTGATCAAAATAAAATAATAAAATATATACAAAAAAATAAATTTATTTTTGATAAATTATTAAATTTATAATTGATTGCTATTCTAATAAATTTTAGAAATATTTTCAATATAAATTATTTTTTACTGCAAAATATTTTATATTGATTATATATATTTGGGTTCTTGGTAAATGGGATTGCCAACCCCTTCTTGTATTCAGATTCATGATCAACACGTTACTTTTGATGTTAATTTTGCTAACGCTTATCAAAGAATTTCTTTTGTTTATGGCAGTGTTTGGAGCAATCGTGGAATGCAATTATGAACTGATCTCTATAATCTTTCTATCACTTCTTCTGCTAATTGGTGTGTTCTCAGAGACTTCAATGCAATTCTTGGTGCCCACAAAAAATTTGGTAGTGCCCCGACATCAGGTCCTTGTCGTGATTTTCGAACTTCCATGGATGATTATTTGTTATATGAGATTCCTTCATATGGTGCAGTCTTCACTTGGTCTAATGGGAGACATGGTAGACATCAGATAGACTGTAAATTAGACTGAGTCATGGCTAATGTGAAGTTCTTTAATTTTTGAAAAGAGATTTCTTGTGTTGTTATTCCTCGATACCATTCTGACCATAATTTGTTGTTTCTTTGTTGTGATGTCTCTGACATAGTGGTTTCTAGCTTTCATTTTCAGGCCATGTGGGTTATTCACCCTCAGCTGCGAGAGTTTATCGCACAGCATTGGAATCTTCCCATGGATTGTGATCACCCGGTGCAGCTTCTTGGTGGTAAATTGAAATGTCTTCGCTCAGCTCTCTGTTCATGGAATAGAGATGTTTTTGGGAATTTGGATGCAAATATCTCGAGTTTCTACTCTCTTGCAGGATGTTCAAGCTAAAATTTCTCTTAGTGGGCTTACAGATGACCTCCATTCAAAAGAAATTCAAGCTCACGGGGAGTTGGCTTTTCATCTTAAACTTTAAACAAAAAAGCAAGACCAAATGGCTTGCTGCTAGTAACCGGAATACTTCCTTTTTCATCAAAAATTTATTTGGCATAAAGCTAATCATGGGATTCATTAGCTCAGAATAAATAGGGAGATTATAGATAATAAAGACGATATAGAGCAGCACATCATTCAATTTTATCAGACTCTTTTTCAAGTAGCTTTTGGTTTCTTCAAATATTAATCTGATTAAGGAGTTGATTCCTTTGTTGGTCACTGATGAAGATAATATGCCCCTTCTTCATTGTCCTTCTCAGGACGAAATCAAGGCTACGGTTTTTGCTATGGAAACCCATAGTGCTCTGGGTCCATATGGATTCACGGGTATTTTTTACGAATCTTTTTGGAATATGGTTGCTTATGATGTTTGCAAGGCTATTCAAAGTTTTTGCACTTCAGGAATTATTACTACTGGCTTCAATTCTAGTATCATGAGGTAATTCCTAAAGTAATTGATGCCATCACTATTGAACAATTACATCCTATTGTGCTCAGTAATTTCAACTTTAAGATTATCACAAAAATCCTTGCTGATTGTCTTGCCTCTATTGCTACAAGAATAATCTCTTGTAATCAGTTTGGATTTATTCAGGGAAGGCAAATTTCTGATTGCATTATTGGGCCCTCAGAGGGTGTTAATTTAGTAAATAAGTCTTGCTTTGGAAGGAATATGACTTTGAAAATTGACATTTGTAAAGCATTTGATACAATGGATTGAAATTTTCTTTTGAATGTGTTGGAGGCTTTTGGATTTTCCTTGACTTTTAGAGACTGGATTCTCTCTTTGTTTGCTTCCTCTCGTCTTTCTATAATTATAAATGGAAAAATTCAAGGTTATTTTACATGTTCTATAGGTCGTCAAAGGGATCCTCTTTCTCCTCTTCTTTTTTATCTTGCTGAAGACTTTCTTAGCAAGCTCCTTTCTTTCACAGTGACGCAGGGGGGAATTATTTCTATGCCGCATACTAGACACACTCTTTTTCCTTCATACTTTTTATATGCAGATGATATTCTTCTTTTTAGTAAGGCTTCAATCAAGAATATTCAATCCATTACTAATGCTTTCATGATTTATGGGCAGCTTTCTGGACAGATTGTTAATTGGTCAAAATCTGAAAATTTCTTTCGTCATCGTATTAATGAGAGGTGGATTTCTAAATTGCATAAGTTGGCAGGCATGGCAAGGGGAATGCTTCCTTTTGTATACATGGGTTTGTTGTTAAAGCCCATTGCAGATAAAATCAGCAATAAATTTGCTAAATGGAAGCGTAACTCTCTCTTTATGGCTGGTAGACTTAATCTTATTTAGTCTGTTGTTACTAGTTCATTACTTCATTCTTTTGTAGTCTACAAATGGCCTCAATCTTTTATTCGTCTCCTATATCGTTGTATGAGAAATTTCTTTTGGTCAGGTTCAATTGATAATAGGAAATTAGTTTCGGTGCATTGGGAAATCTCTTCCCTTCCAGTCAAAGAGGGGGGCATTGGTATTAAGCAGTTGAATTTATTGAACGATGCTATGCTTAGTAAATCATATTGGAAGCTTATTGTTGGTCGGGATTATCCTATGATGGCTCTTTGGCAAAGGTTTCTCTACCTTTTGAGAACCCAAAAAACACTTATCTTCAATCTTCAGTTTGGCATTCTATCAACAAAATTTATTTGTAGCTTCGTTCTAAAAATTTATGATGACGCTGACTCTTGTGCTGCTGCTAAGTTTATTAATGATGACGCTCACTCTTGTGTTTGGACGCAGTAGAAAGATGGTTTGCTTAAGGTCAAGCATATGTATAAACATTTGAGGGTCTCTAAACCTTTAGTTCCTTGGGCTTCTTTTATTTGGGAGGAATTTTTACCACCCTAAGGAGTTTAATTTGTTGGCGAGCTGTTTTAAAATATCTCCCAACAGATGAAAAATTGCGAAAAAAAGTCATGATCTATCCTTCACGTTTTAACTTATGCTTAGCTTAAGAGGCGTTGAATGATCATTTGTTCACCAGCTGCACATTTGTAGTTGCTATTTGGCATGCTATTTCTCTTCTTTCTGGTAAGCAAATTTCTACCTTAGGTTCTTTGTTAGACCTATTATTAGACGCCAAGCAAAATTCTTCCAGTTCACAGATTGCAACGCTATGGAATTCAGTAATTGTGCATGGTATTTGGGTGATTTGGCAAGCACGAAATGCAGCTATTTTTAATTCTGAACCTCCTAATCTTCATGGATCTTTACGCTCTCTTTGGTCTTTTATTAAGCAGACAGATTTTTTTTAGGTTTGGCACAATGTACAATTCGGTGGATGACCTCCGGAGTTTAAGCATTTTGTAAATTAAAGGAATTCCTGATAAAGCTCTTTCTGTCATCTCAGTCACTTGGAATCCTCCTCCTTGCAGCTGGATAAAAGTAAATACTGATGGCTCTGCATTAGGTTCTTCGGGTGATGCAGGATGTGGTGGCATTTTTCGGACTTCTCATGGTCTGCCAAGAGGCGCCTATGTCTTCGGGATTGGTTGCAACTTTGCGTTCATAGCTGACTTGCATGAGGTGATAAAAGCTGTTGACATTGCTTGGTCTGGTGTCTGGCACAATTTATGGGTCGAATGTGACTCACCATATGTTGTTCAATTGTTCCGTTCTAAACCCAAAAATGTACCATGGGAAGTGAAAATTCAATGGCATCAATGCCTTTCTTATGCGTCGTTGATGAACCTTTATATCTCTCATATATTTAGAGAAGGAAACTTATGCACTGACTTTTTGGCTAAACATGGTTCGTCGAACCTTTCTTCCTGTTAGTGGGATTCATGTCCTGAGTTCATCAATGATGTAATATGTAATGATTTTATAGGTTAATTTCCATTTTTGTTAATTTGCAAGAAGCGATTGCCTTCTTAGTTTTTTTGTGACATTTTCTTTTTTATTTTAATAATTTTATGGACATCAAAAGTGTGATGCAAATGTTAGAAGGATGTCAAACTAGTTGAGATATTCAGGTGCATTTCCTGACTTTTGGACTCCAAATTTTTATTGAAAAAAAGAAAGTGTAACAAAAAAAAACACAGTGACAAAAACTAAGCCCTTTTGGTGCAGTGAAATAAGAGGTTTGAAGAAATCACATTAACTAGTATTTCTTGAGCTACCAATTTAAAGAAGAAAAAAAAAGACAAATAAATAAAAGAAAATTCTTTTTCCTTTTAAACTCGGTCATCATTTTGACTGAGTTTTAAAGAAAATGATTTAATGAGATTTAAGATTTAACATTGAAAATACTTTTAAATTGATAATAATTGTAATTATTTTGAAGTTAATAACTTTTTTTTTATAGGAAAATATAAATCATCCATTCATTAAAGAGCAAAAATATATCTTGATGAATAAATAATATAAATAAAAGTACCATTAAGAAATACTAATATAAACATTCTAATGTGAATCCAAGTTCAAAGCCTAAAGAGATCCAAAATCCATTAATAGTACAAAAAGGTCTAATCATAAAGTTCAAATCCAAGAAGCTTCAAGAAGTCATATTGGGTTTAATTAGGGAAATTTGGAAAGCCCAAGAATTTCAACCCAATAAGGCATCCATGGAGGTGCAAGGAATAATATTTAACTTGTTTTTGTGTTAATAATAATTAGGGTTACATGTAGCCACCATATACAAGTTAATGGGATAATTAATGCTAAGTAATGACTATTAATGTGGGTAGTGGTTATTAAGAGCACCATATACAAGTTAATGGGGGGTAATTAATAGTCATTACTTAGTATTAATTACCCCATTAACTTGTATATGGTGGCTACATGTAACCTTAATTGTTATTAACACAAAAACAAGTTAAATATTATTCTTTGGGCCTCCATGGATGCCTTATTGGGTTGAAATTCTTGGGCTTTCCAAATGTCCCTAATTAAACCCAATATGACTTCTTGAAGTTTTTTGGATTTGGACATTGTGATTGGGCCTTCTTGTACTATTAATGGATCTTCGATCTCTTTAGGCTTTGAACTTGGATTCACATCACATTCTTTGCACTAGGTCTATAACAGATAGAAAATTAGTTTTTGAACCTTAGAGCTTTGTTTGCCATTCGGCAAAAGAAGGGGGTATAGACATTAAGCATTTGCATATTTTAAATGATGTTGTTCTTTGTAAGTTTGCTTGGAAAATGATTACTTCTTTGGATTTTCCTTTTAACATCTTTTGCACTCGGTTTCTTTACCCAGGGTATTCCTAAGGATGTTTATTTTCAATCCAATGTTTGGTTTTCCATTAATAATGTGTGTTCCTCTCTTTGAGAGGATTGCAAGTGGCTCATTGGATTGTACACTTTGCTTAACTTTTATATAGATGAATTTTTTTCTCCTTCTATAGCAAATCAGTTTGGCATTGAGGCAAGAGATTAGAGGCATTTAATTGATTCAATTAGTTCATTTTTAACTACTGATAAGTGGCATATTGATTATATTACTAATGCAACAGTCTATTCCAACATTTATGTTATTTCCCATATAAAGGATGACTTCCATTTTTTTATTTAGAAGAAATGTTTGGAAGGGTTTCATTCGGTGAAGTGGATGTATAATCTCTTGCACCCTTCTTGACCTCATCTCCCTTGGTGTTCTTTTATTTGGAAAGAGTTTTTACCTCCTTCCAGATTACTAATTTTTTGGCATGCCATTTTAAAGTATCTCCCTACAACCTAATGAAGAAAGGTCTTTCTTTTCCTTCAAGGTGTGTTTTATGTGCTGCTAATGGGGAGGATAGAGAACATCTATTTACTAGCTGCAATTTTGCTTTAACAATTTGGCAAGCAATCTCGCATTTTTTTTAGTAAGCGAATTGATAATTCTGCTTTTTTTATTATAACCCATTCATTATGCATGCTATACAAAATTCTTTTAGTTCATAATTGTCAATTTTATGGACATTTGCTATTATCCATGGCGTTTAGGTTATTTAGATGGTTTGAAATGCTGTTATTTTTTATCGGTAAATGCCTAACATTCATCAAGCTCTTTGATGATTATGGAAATCAATTCAAGAAAGTGATTTTTCTTAATTAGGCAAGATGTCTAATTCTATGGATGAGCTGCGCATTCTTAATGCTTTACGAATTGTGGGAAATTCAAGAGCAGCACCTCTAGTTATTTTGGTTAGTTGGTAACCATCGCCTATGGAGTTTACGAAAGATAATACAGATGGGTGCGCATTGGGAGTTCCTGGCGCTGCTGGTTCGGGTGGGATTTTTTGCACTTATAGAGGTTTGCCCAAGGTGCTTTTGCATTCAACATTGGCAACAATTTTGCTTTTGTGGCAAAACTTATGACCACTATGCAAGTTGTTAAAATAGCCTGGATTCAGGGTTGACATTCAATTTGGTTAGAATGTGATTCTATATATGTTGTCAATATGCTCCGCTCAAAGTCCAAACCTATATACTTGGAAGTTAGACAACAATGGTTTCATTGACTTCACTTGGTTTCTCAAATGCATTTTCGGATTTCTCATATCTATCATGAAGGAATCACTACAGCTAATTCCCTTACAAGGCATAGTGTCACGGTTTCCTATTTTCAATGGTGGAACTTTGCACCTTTATTCTATAATTCTGCAATATATGATGATTATAGCAGAAGAGAGCATTTCCATTTTAGTTAGCTATTTTGTTGGAAGCTTTGGCTTTATCTTTCTTTTTCATCTTTTGTATGATACTTTCTTTTTTTATTTAATAAATCTTGGACTACAGAAGTGTAATACAAATGCTAAGAGTGTGTCAACCTAGCTAAGATGTTTGAGTGCACCCCTGATTTTTGGATCCAATCTTTTACTTAAAAAAGAAATTGGCAATTAAATAATTTGCTCTCAGTTGAAAATTTGTGTATTAAATTCTGGTTTTCTTTCCATGTGTTTTGCTAATTTTGGTTGGAGCTTTGAACTTTAGCATGGCAAATGCAAACTTTGCTTAGGGAAAATGTGTTTTATGCTGATGTATGAGCCAGAAAAAAATTAAATTTGCAAATTTTAAACAGCTTCTCCTTCACAATTATTTTAGCATTTTGTTTTGTGGTCTTGGCACTTTAATGTAATAGCTTCTTTTAGCTAAAAGAAAATTTCAATTTTCTTTTCTTGCAATTTATCTTGGCTTTGAAAATTATGAATTTTGGCAATTTGTGATTTGAAAATGATACATGTCTTTGTTTTGCCAACACAAGAATTTACTCACGATTAATCTTGATGCATTGCTTTGATAATTTTTTGGTTAACTTGAAGCAAGTGGCCATGTTTTGCTTTCTTTAGCATAAAATTTCATTTAGCCCAATTTGGCCAATTGTAATTTTAAAAACTTCAGCTTAATAGCCTTGAAAGCAAAAATACATGTTCTTCATAAAATTCATAAACCACAATTTAATTTTGTTCAAGGCTTCTAAATTCTAGCCAAGATATTGAAATAATAATGGCTTTACTCAAACTATTTTAATTTTAGTCAAAAGACAAGGAATTTTCTCAGCCTTACCCAAGCTAGTTTGCAAAACCTCTATGCATATGTTGAGTAGAATTAAGCTTTTTGAATTTCATTTTAGCAAGAAATGCCAAAATAATGAAATAAACAACAAAAATTATTTTTGGCTTAGTAATAAGCCAAAATTTTTTTAATCTAGATGCAATTTTGGCTTATATAGCCAAAATAAAAATGCACATTAATTCTTACTTCTATTTTTAGCAATTTTAGCCAAAAAGTTACTTACACCTTGATCTTTTGTAAATTTTATAGTGCCATATTTTTTTTATGCCAAGCCTAGCCATTACTCCCATGGCCATTTTTGCATGTTTTGACTCTAATATTTATGTTATTCCATCTGAGCATTATTTCACCATACCAATCTTCTTAGGTTGCAAATGATGGCTGAATTCAAATTGTCACCACCCTTTTGCCTAAAAACTTAGCATAATTGTTTATTTTTTAAGGCCTTAAGGCCTTTATCATTCTTTTAGATACTTTAAAATGCACTTTCACTAATTTTAATGTTTTGCACAAAATTCTGTTAATTTTACCTTTTAATTTTCAAATTTGCTTTTTTAACAGGGTTTTGCCAAGATAAAATGAGTTTCTTTTGGCCTAAAATCTTAATTAAACTCTTAGGTAAATCACAATATTTTATTATAAATTCCCTTGTAATTTTAAGTTCATAAATTCCCTTGCAATTTTAAGTTTTAGGCAAGAATTATTTTAGCCTATTAGGCCAAAATAACCATGTTAAATACATTCTTAGCCTTCTTTGCCTAGGGAAATGGACCAAAAAACAATATTGCTTCTCTCTAAAACACTTTTCCATCTTTATTTTAGCAAAAGTTTGCTAAAATTTGTACCTTTATGTAATTTATTTATTTAATTCGACTTTTATTAAACTGAATAAAGTACTTCTTAGATAGTAATTATTTGTCCATCTTTAAGAATTAATCTCCTTAGGGAAAAAGGTGTTTTGCTTCTTTTTTGTGCATAATCTACATGTTCTAACATTTGTGACTTGGTGAAGCTTACAACATTCATTATATCATAGAAAAAATATTTAAAATAACATGTGGCTTATGAAAACCTCAAACACCCTTTGTCTTAAACCACACTATTTCTATCCATGTTTGCCTTTATATCACCACGAGGCAAATTTATTTATTTTATCAGTAAATTACTAAAATATTGTTTATTCTAATGGCAAATCATATTTCCAAGGCAACTTTTATTTAGCCTATTTGCTTTGTTATTCTCTGGCCTCATAATTTGGTAATTATGTCATTTGTCTAGTTCTTTCTTCACAGTGAAGATGAATCCACTATATTGTTTTTTGAGGATTTGCTTTATATTTGTTTGTCTATTTTCCAATTCAACCTTTTGTATCATTGACCACACCACACACATACAACACAACCATGCATTACCAAAATGTCAAATTTTCAGCTGTTATGCTACTGAAATTTCATCAATCATATCACAACACTTGTTTCACACACTAAAAAAATATACTATAGAGAAATAATAGTAGATAAAAACACACAAAAATTCAAAATTTCTAAATAAATAAAAATATACCAAAACCTATAAAATTTAAACTTTATTTAAGATAATGGCTATCAAGCCAATTTTCAAAACCTAAAAAGCAAAATATTGCCACTTAGTGGCAAATTTTTGGCTAGACGCCAATTATTTATTTATTTATTTTTGTTTTCATTTTCTTACATAGTAGTAAAGATTTTTAGCTCTGCTCCCTTTCACTCCCTTTTTAGGCTCATGAAGGGGGTAGTATTCAAGCATTTTCTTATAGTCCCATGCAAAATAATTCTTTTTAAAGCTCAGAATTTCAATTGAATTTTGCATAAACAAGACATTAAGAAATTTTTTATTACTAAGAGCAATTGAAAAAACCAACATTATTGAATTGATTACCTCTCTTGATGACTTTTTTTGGATGACTTCTTTTGTTTCTCATAAGGGAATTGCCCCCTGAGTGTTCTCAGCCTTTTGCATTATGGACTCTTATGGATCCTCTATAGCTTTAGGCATACATTTGATCTTAGCATTAGGTTGGACTTGCCAATTTTCAATTACTATTTACCTCTTCTCAGTTGGTTTTTGCCTCTACAATGTTCTTTGTTGTGTATGAGTTAGAGGTTTAGGAAAATTTTTGTCTACCACCTTTTTCCATTACCTGTCTAGTGGAACATATTGTGACACTATAAATTCATTATTGAATTTTAATGACTTGTATTTTTAGTTTTTCTTGAAGAACTTTATAGCAGGTGGCCTTTTGTCTGATGCTAAAAATTTATTATGAGGAATTGACATCCAATAATTTTTAAACCTATATGGATTCATTTTGGAATATTGAACCACCTACTTTTCTTTGATTTTATTTTTTAGATCCACTAGTGTTTTTGAATCCATATTACCATATTTGGTTGATGTCATTAAGGAAAGTGAATTTTTCTTTATTAGATTTGTCTCCTTTTTTGCATTCAGGTTCATTCCAACCCTTGGGGGTTAAAGAGAAGGCAAATAGACTTAATGCATTAGCATTTGACCTTGACGAACCAGTGTTTGGCCTTATGGAATTGGTTGTTCCTTAGGTGTAATGTCACCTTTTGTGTTTTGTCTTAGTCCTTAGGGATTTAGATATTATCCTTAGGGAAGTAGTGTCTAAGCTTAAGGAATTGTTTGTTCCTCATGTGTACTCCTTGTGCTTTACTTTTGTCCTTGAGGAAATGGCACATACACCTGGAGAAAAGGCATATGAGCTTGGAGACTTGGCATGTAGCCCTAGGGAATAGATTCTTTATTTTGAGAAATATTGCCCCTCATGCCTTTTTTTTTTTTTTTTGCTTTTGATGTTGAATCTCCACTTTCAGCGTATAATTTTGGCCTTTCGATTTAGAAGGATTTCCATTCATTCTAGAAAATGAATATTTATCCCTCGCGTAATTTTTTGCATATCATTTTTGAATTTTTGCAGAGAGACTTGTAAAGAATTCTTTATATGATGTATTTTCTTTATTTCTTCTATGAGAGCACTAAAAACAGTAGTATTAATAGTCTTTAAATTTTGGCATGAATAGCCAACAAGTGCCTCACTCCAAAAGTGATCCTGAGGCACCAAGTCTTTATTCATTTGTTTCCAGAAACCACCAACATTTACAAGTGAATTGTTGCTCCAATAACCAACTTTTAAAATTTTTTCTTCAAATATGTTAATCTTGTTCAAATGTGTCCCACTCTAACTTTTGGTTTTTGTTGCGTGCCAAAAGATTGTTTGTGATTGCGAACGTGGTAGAGGAGAAATTCCTCAAAATAAAATCTGACTTCTTTTTAAATGAATTGTGTATTCCTAAACTCTTTTACCATAATTTGTTGGGATTCCAAGAATGTGAAATAGAAATTTAATTTGATTTGCTCTTGAAACAATGAAAGGAAATTTTATTAACTAAAATTTAGTACAAGCTAAAAGATTATTTGTGCTTTAAAACTAGAAAGAAAATATTGCTATGAAACTCGAATTTTGTGCTAAAAATAAAACTTATTGAACTGATGTTGATAATTAATGAAGATTGTTGATTGGTTGTTGAATTATGTTAATGATTGGTTTGTGTTTGTTGATTCCTTTATAGATGTCTCTACTCTCCTTAATTTTTATACATATTTCCTTGAAAACTACTTCTCCCAATTAATTATCCAGCTCAAGAGTTTTTTCTATTTCCTATAAGAATGAATTCATGTAACTCATTAGACTCCCTTCTTCTCCAAGCTTGATCTTTTTCTCCAAGACATGGTTATCCAAAATCGTCTTCTTCATCAATGTATAGATCATTTCCATAGTCTTCCAATATTTTTCTTTTAACTACTGTAACCTTCTCCTTAGTTTACTTCTCTAAGTAATTTGTCATTTTTCCATTTTTAGAGAAACAAATTCTCGTAATTCACTTCCCCAAGCAACTCTAAACAATAATTTCTATCTCCAGAACCTTCTACTTATTAAGTTGCACTTATGGTTGGGTTGCGTTTCTTGGGCTTTAAAATTTTAGTTAAATCAAATTTGGTTATTAATCTAATGACCTTCACATATCAGCCAAAAATTTCAATTATGACACAAACATAATCAATTTCACAACACTAAAAAATCACAAAGTAGAAAAATATACTTTCCCCTAATTTATATAAAAAATTTTAATAAATACTTATTAGTAATAAAGGTTAAGTTTTAGTAGTATGATCAGCTTTTGTTCTATCATAAGATATTAATTTATCGAGACTCTTAAAAGCAGTATAAAAAGATTTGCCATTTCAAGTATGAAGCTAATTACTGTATAGAACTAAGTGCTACATGATGAGAGTTGATAGGAGCCATCTTTAAAATCCTACCGGCCATCCTTAGAGACTATAATGTACGTAGTGAGCTAAGATTTTGGGTTATTTTTACCAAATTTTAGTTTCTGTACGCAACTAAAAGCTACATTATGAGAGTCGGTACAAGCCACCTTTAGAATTCTAGTCACATCTAGGGTCCATGACTTGTTTAGTGACTAAGATTTCGAGCTGTTCATGTTGGACTTTGGTTTGATACTGATGAGAACATTAACGCTTAAAGATTCTGAAGTATTCATATTAGACTTTAGTTTAAGTTTGAGGAGAACATCAAATGCTTAACAAGGAAAATTTTTGACACCCCAGTCTCACATCTAAAACAAGATGGATTTTATTTATTAAGGTTTTACTAAGTTTACCCGTGTTAAAGGGGTTTACTTTTGAACCATGTAACTAAATAGATTCCATCCCACACCAAAATTGGGCAAGTACTATTGGAAATTTTATTGGAATTTTTTCATAAATATACAACAAAATGAAAAATATTTTTAAATGAATACAGTATTTTATAATTCTATTTCAAAAACATGGAATAAAGTAAAAAAAAAAAATTAAAAATATGGTCTTCTTCTTTTTTTTCTTGATTTGCAATTTTTTTTCCATCTCTTTTCATTTTCTACACTTTCAAAACACGTTCTTCCTTCTTTCTTCTTATTCTTCTTCTTCTAATTTTTTTTCCTTTTTTGTTCTTCATTTTCAAATTTTTTTCTTCTCCTTTATTTTCATTTTTTTTTACGTTAGATCCCACAAAAAAAAAAAAGAAAAGAAAAAGAAATCCACACCTAATTTATATTAGGAAAAAAAATCAGATTTGATAGATTGGCTCAAAAAAGCCCAGAGAGAGAACTTAAATTGTGTTTTGATTTTTTTTAAAAAAAATAGTTTTCACAGCTAAAAATTTGAAATTTATAATTGCTTTGACTGTTGAAATTTGAGTGTTATAATGGTTCTAGTTTGATTTGTTTGGATTGATATGAGGAAGTGTTTTATTTTTATTTTTTTTTATTGTTTTGTCAGTTAATTTTTTGGTAGATTTGGCGGTTATTTTTTTTATTATTTTGGCGATTGTTTCTCTGAAAACCATAGAAACAACTATGAAAGCAACTAGAATAACAACCATTACAAAACAACTTCATAAAAAATTAAGCTGAAGCAATAAAAAATAACTGCCAAAACAACAACAAAAATAACCTAAAAATGTTGTACAAATGAAGAAATTAAGAAAAAAGTAAATAAAAATAACAATAAAAAAGTAAAGAAAAAAGAAGAAAAAGAACTACAAAAAACTAGAAAAATAATTTAAAAATGAACCAGAAAAACAATAAAAAAAAATAAAAAGTAAATAAAAATAGCCACTACAACAACTTAAAAAAAATTCTAAAACAACCAAAATTATGGTTGTTTTGTGGTTTTTTTTTTTCAATTTTTCTTGGTTCCTTTTCAGTTTATTGTGCTTTTTTGTGGTAATTTTCTTTTTATTTTTATGGTTTTTTGAAAAAAAAAAAAAAGAAACCTTGAAAACAACCAAAAAAAACCATAGCAAGACCACGTCATGAAATATAAAGCTGATTCAACAAAAACCAAAAATAACCACCAAAACAATAAAAAAAAACACTATATAAATGAAAAAAAATGCAAACAAACCTAGAAAACAACCTAAAAACAACTAGAAAAATTAATAAATAAGATAAAAATAAAATGAAAGGAAATGAAAACAACCAAAAAAATGTTGAACAAAATGATAAGATTAAATAAAAATAAAAAAAAAGTAAAGAAAAAAGAAGCAGAGAAAGAAATTAATACAAAATAAAATGAAAACACAAAAAAAATAGTAAACAATGTGAGAAGAAGAAAGATTGAGGCAAAATTAAAAATTAAAAATTAAAATGGAATAAATCGCATTAAATTGAAAAGGGGAAAAAGACGTGTAAAAGAAAAATTAAAATGTACCATAGTTTTGAAAATAGTTTGGAAAAAGATGTAAATTTCTCAACTTATTTTCTAATGGATTTTTTATGGGCTTATTGGTTGTGGATTTTGTTAAAAGTTTTTACATCAAATTACCCTTTTTTTTATCAATAAATTAGCATGCATGTTCTAAAATCGCTGCTATTGCCATTCTTCGCATCTTCCTCGTTCTGTTTAATCATCATCATCATCATTCTTCCTCCACCAAAAACCTTGTCCTATTTGTATATGACAGAGTTTAGCGCATGCTTAATATTTTAGTAACTGCGACATTGTTTGAACTCAAGATTTTAGAGAATACACTAACTATTGTCACAAAAATATGACGTGAAGATGAGGAGTTGCCACCCAGGATAATAAATAGGACAAATAAAAATGGTGGTACTCGATTCTTCTAAAAAAAAGTTAGCACTACAACTAGAAGATTCTAGATATAGAATATCAACTTTTTTCAGTCTTGTGTTCATTTAGAATTATTTTATAAATTACTATGTTATCTTCTATTTACATACAATTTCACATAAACCTTTATTTAAGACAATTAACTTTAGACAAACTAGTCATGAAAATATATGTAAACGATGCATTAATCACAATCCCTAGGTTAGTCTAATTTACATTGATTTTAATTAAATGCGCTAAATTTATATATTTTATTTTACAAGTGAGCCTAAAGACTAATGAGCCTAACTCTCATTTAATTTTAATTAAGTGAATCTAAGTTTATTTATTTTAATTGTAAGAGTGAGCCTAAATCTACAAATTATGAAGTATTTAAATTAGTGGGTCTAATTCTACATGTTTTAATTTTAAAGTGATATTAAATCTATAAGTTATGAAAAAAGCTTTTATTTATTGGGCTAAATCTATATTATTTAAATTAAATTAGGTGGACCTATATCTAATTAACTAAATGGGTCTAAATTATTTGTAACCTAAATCTAGTTAATTATGGGCTTAAACTGTATTTTAGTTATTTAAACCTAAAGAAACCTAAATTTATTTAAGTGGGTTACAGCTTAACATGAGCTTATGGCTCAAAATACATAAATATAATCAAACAAGCCTAAAAACACAAAAAATCAAAACAAACAAATAAAAAAGATCAACTATGCAATTAAATTATTTTATTGAAAAAACCCTAATTTTAATTAACATGCAAACTAAATTAATTTACTACCTCCATTGATTTTAATTAAGGTTTATAAAATTGAACCTAATTTACTAACTAATTTTTTTTAAGAGAAAGAGAATTAAATCTTCATTATTCCCACTATCGGGGCTATTACACAATCTACCAAAATAATAAAGAAAATAAAATTAAATACAACCTTTAGAAATTAAACAAATTCAAAACTTAAAAAATTAAAATAAAATAAACTAAACTAAACAAGAAACAAATAAAATTAGACTTGGGATCTTAACCTTTGGCCTTCATTTATGGATTCTTCATGAGTTTCTTTGGTTCAATCATGTATTCATCATCAGAATCATAAAAAATAAAGAATCAAAAAAGAAAATAAGATTAGAATTAATGAACAAAGAAAACAAAATAATGAAAATAAAATCTGAATAAAAAACAGAAATAAAAAATAAAAAATAATATAAATAAAATAATGATATAAAAGAGAGAATTAATAAAAAAGAAAAGAGTAGAAAATGAGGAATGTTGTGCAAATATTGTTTCAATGCCCCTCAGACTGGGATTTCACCATTTTGAGAAAATTGACTCTACGCTTTCTTAATTTTTGGACTTCTAAAAGAACGTACTTTGTTTATTTTAAAAAAAAAAGGCTTTAAAATTGACAGTATCAGGTTATGTCTTCTTTCTTTTCTCAATCCACCTATATTGTAGTAGTTGATTAGGGTTTTTTTTTTCTCTTTTTTCAGTCTTCGTCCGCTCCTTCTCCTTTTTTTCCTCTGCCAATCTTTTTTTTTATATCCCATTCCAACTAACTACTTACATGATAACAGGAGTTATGTGATCACAATAAATCACAATAGCTCCTGATCTCTCCCTTCCTAATAGCAAGATAAGAATTTTAATTTCAAAAAAGACGATTATACGTGTAAGAGACGTATACTAGAATGAAACCTACAAATAAATATCAAATCAATTTATTTACAAATTAAATTTAGACCAATCAAATTTTAGAAAAAATATTTTTACTATTTTTTTGCCTCGACATTCCAAAATGTCGATAGGCATTGTATAATGCCAATTGGCATTGCATAACACTGATTGGCATTATGTAATGTTGGTTGCACATTTTCAAATATACCCTTGTAAAAGTCAATCTTTTATTATTAATCCCAAAAACATTGCAATTTTATCCTTAAAATCACGAAACTTAACACTAAAGGTCAATTTTTTATTAAATTGTCATCATAAAGGCTTTTATCGCATTCATGCATAATTTAATCTTGAAATTAGGCGCTTACAGTTGCCCCTTAATGCCATTTACTTGAAAAATTATGGCAAAGCATTAGAAGTACACAATTTTGAAAGAAAGGATTAGGGTACTTAATTGTATCCTAATTAATGGATTGATGCTTAAATTGCTGTGTAATTTTTAAGTAAGATGCTATATTTAGTATGCCTTACTATATTTCTTATAGAACGTCTAGTGAGATATATGCAAATGAGTTTCACTATATTCCCTACTGGACATTTAGCGTTTCATGATTTGAGAACATGATATAACTCTTATGCAATGTGTAGCAATAATACCATAACTACTGTGTAGTGTTTGGTGAACTGTATTATATTTCCTTTGGGACATCTAGTGAGATATATGCAAATGATTTTTACTATATTTCCTGTGGGATATTTAACATTTCATGATTTGATAACATGTTATAGCTTTTGTAGAATGTCTAGTAATAATACCACAACTACTGTGTAGTGTATGGTAAACTACACTATATTCGCTTTGGGACATCTAATAAGATATATGCAAATGAGTTTTGCTATATTCCCTATGGGATGTTGAGCATTTCATGATTTTGAGAAAATGCTATAGCTCATATCGAGCGTTTAGCAATAATACCATAACAACTGTGTAGTGTTTGGTGAATTACACTCTATTCCCTTTGGGATATCTAGTGATAATGAATTTTGTTATATTCCCTGTGAGATGTTTAATGAAATATATGTAATGATTCTTGCTATATTCCTTGTGGGACCTTTAGCAATTTATGATTTTTTTTTAAAAAAATATACTATAATTCATGTGGAACATCTAGCAATAATACCATAATTACTGTGTAATGTTTGGTGAACTTCACTATATTCCCTTTAGGACGTCTAGGGATTCATGATTTGAAAAATATGTTATAGTTCATGAGGAATGTCAAGCAATGATACCATAACTAATGTATAGTGTCTGGTAGTTCAAAAGATTTGAAAATTCATGTTATAACTGCTTTGTAGCATATAACATATTGAATTTAAAATTCATGTTATGACTTCTAGGCAGTGCATAATGAAATAATCTAAAATTTTTGTTACAACTACTGTATAACATATAACAAAACAAATTTAAAATTCTTGAAAAAAATAATGATGCATGTAAAATACAAAAATTGAATTTTAATACATACTAACTATGTAATTAATAATTCTGTGAATTATTAATTAATAATATAAATTTCATTAGTTAATTATGAATGGACCAAATTGTAAAGAAGAAATTTGGACTTGAATGCAACCCAAGTTAAAGGACTAAAGTGAATGTTTGCCACTTTAATATAAACTTTGTATGTTGTTGATTCATTATTCATTTCCCTTATCCCTTTCATTGCTTATCGATTATGCTACAATCCATAATTGCTCTCGATTAGCCGCAACCCTTTCATTGCTCACTAATGATGTTGTAATCCATTATTGCTCATGATTAGCTGCAATCCTTTCATTGCACACTGATGATGCTGTAATCCATAATTGCTCACAATTAGCTACAACCCTTACATTGCTCGCCTTTAGTGCTACAGTCCATAACTGCTCGCTAATGATGCTACAACCTATAATTACTTACAAATTGACTGCAATCCTCTTATTACTCACCTTTGATAATGCTACAGTCCATAACTACTCATTAATGTTGCTGCAACCATAATTGCTTACAAATTGTAATCCTTTAATTGTTCACTTTTGATAATGCTATAGTTCATAATTGCTTGTTGATGATGCTGCAACCCATAATTGCTTGTAAATTGACTGTAATCCTTTCATTGCTCACCTTTGATAATGCTATAGTCCATAATTGCTCGTTGATGATGCTACAACCCATAATTGCTTGCAAATTGACTGCAATCCTTTCATTGCTCACCTTTGATAATGCTACAGTCTATAATTGCTTAGTGATAATGCTGCAACCCATAATTGCTTACAAATTGACTACAATCCTTTCATTGCTCGCCTTTGATAATGCTATAATCCATAATTTCTCGTGATGATGCTGTAATCCATAATTGCTTGCAAATTGACTGTAATCATTTAATTGATGGCCTTTGATAATGCTATAGTCCATCACTACTCGCTGATGATGCTGTAACCCATAATTGCTTGTAAATTGACTGCAATCCTTTCATTGCTTGCCTTTTATAATGCTATAGTCCATACTTGCTCACTGATGATGTTGTAACCCATAATTGTTTGCAAATTGATTACAATCCTTTCATTGCTTGCCTTTGATAATGCTACAATCCATAACTGCTTGTTATTGATGATGCAACCCATAATTGCTTGCAAATTGACTACAATCCTTTAATTGCTTGCCTTTGATGCAACAATCCTTAATAGCTAATGATTTTTGGTTATTTGAGTTGAATGCTTTAAATTCTTTCTATTGACTTATTAGCATTTTTATTTACTGACTTTAAATTTTACTGTGTTGACTTATTAGAATTTCTTTGCTGACTAATTTCAATTCTATTGTGTTAACCATATCTATAAGTTGGGTGCACTTTTTTCTAGGTTTACAATTCCTAAAGACTTATTGAAGTTAGCATCAATCATGATGAATGTACAAAAGTTCATTATAATATTGAAAATTTATGAGAAATTTCATAACTTTTTCATGAGATTGTATGCACATAACGAATCTCACTATTTTTATTTTCATTACTATCATTTAGTTACCATTTGCAAAAGTCAGAGGCATCATTAATTATCTTATGTTGAGAGCATATCTTTTACCAAGTGAAGAGCTTACTTCCATACCTAATTTTAGAGAGAATTTGCTAAACAAAACTTATGAAAATTGAGCATAAAAAGATCAAATTTTGAGTATCAAAATAGCCTTTGAATTATTTTTATACTTTTCTTCCTTATCTGAGTATTCCCCTACCTTTCTCATATTACTTAGCATGGATACCATTGAAAAGGTCCATTGGATACTCATACTCTTATAGAGCATTGGAGTAGATAAAGCAGTTTTTTTGGCATGGTCCTCTTTTAATATTCCCCCGCCTTTCTAGTATTACTTAGTGTGGATATCGTAAGAAGTTTCATATTGATACTCTTACTCATCTCTAAGCATTGGAGTAAATTATGCTTATTTTCTTATTCTCCTTTTAGTATTCCCTCACCTTTCTCGCATTATTCAACGTGGATACCATCAATGGATTTTGTACTCATACTCATTTCAGAGTATTGGAGTAGATTATATGCACATTTATTATTCGAAAGACTGAAAGATACTTTGAATTTCAAGCCATTTATGCTTATAGTCTATAGATTTTGTCTTAACATTTTCTTCCCTTTGTTTGGGTGCAAAGCAAACATTAGATTGGTTAGAGTTTATAAACTCTCAATACAAAGCTACTAACTAATCATCTGAATTCCATAAGGCTAATAAAAAAGAGCCATTATGATTAAAGGTCACGATATAGCCATTTCTCACATAATCTTATAAAGGGGATGAAGTTATTTTCAATTTGTGAATTTTATAATTGAGATGGTACTTTATTATAGAATTTAAGGAAAGAAAGTTTTGTTACTTCCCTTTTTATTATCTTAATAAGTGTTTGGTATTTGCTATCTAGCCCATTCTTATTGATGTATTAGTTCATTTCCCTTCTTCATTCTCTTTTATTTTTCCCTACATAAAATACCATAAGTTAGTATGGTCTATTCACAAGAGAATAAATTTTCTCAAAATATAATGTTATTCTTTTGCATTCTTCCTTTTTGATTGTGATGATGATATCTCTGATCATGAAGGTCATGATACTCCACCATTAAAGTTGTGGCTTTGGGTTGCATTTGTATTTCTACCATTCCATTAATGCTATGGTAGAAGGCTTCATTCCTTTTCTTGATATCTCCTACAAAAAAGGTTCAGGAGTTAGAGATCTTATTTCATGATCAAAAAAATTTTCAGAGTGCATTCATTTTAAGTTTTGAGTGCATTCTTCCCTTTTTAGGGCTGACGAATGTATTGCTGACATATGGACCTTCTTATCACAATATTCTATACCTTACACTAGTCTAACTGTTATGGAGAGATATTCTAAATGATCCTCCATATTAGGCTATGGAGATGTATACTGAATATGAGGAGCTTGAACATCCTATCTAGCCTTTTGAGGTTGCCAGGAGGATGCTTTTGCAAGTATCACTGTCAATGATATTCCTTTACTGGATGGGCCTGTAATTTATTATGCTCCTATAGTCTAAAGTCCCATTTAGTATCAGGTTCACCATGTTAGTGCTACCCTTTTCCTTTTAAATGCTTCATATATGCACATTTTGACTACCTTTGTGCATTCTCACAACACTATTTTTGAATATTAGTAGTAAAGTATTTACACAATCTTGCCTAGGCTTAAAGACTTTATTATGTAAAACAAGTATTTCACAACATATGAATGCAAGTGTATGCATGTTATGTATGACATGCATGATCCTAATAGGTCTCTTATTTAGAATAGAGCTATATTGTTAATTTTGGAGTGTAAGTATGAGGTGCCTCATCAATAGCCTGTAGGTTTGAGCATTGAATGCCTTGCTGTTGGTACTTCTAATGTTAGAGCCTTTGATACAGTTTGTCAGATAGATGACCATGCTAGCAAGTGGGATCCATGGCTTGACATTGGAGCTTGTGATTGACAGATGCACTATTGAACTTTTCTTTTTGTTACTGCTTTTGCTATATGATAACTGATGTATTTATATGTTTGTAGTTTATTCATTTTTACCCTAAGATCTTTTTCAGTAACTTTGAATTTCCAGTGTTATATTTACTATTTTTCCCCTAAGCTGCCCCTAGACCTAAATTTTGAATTCATTGTAGCAGTCCTTTTCTTTATGTGTGCAAGAGACTCGATTTGGTCACTGCTGTTATGACCCTTTATCTTACTAACCCTATGAGTTATAGTCTCTTGCATCAACGATGTAGAGGAGTGGGTGAACTAACTGAAGCGATTTCTTGATGATGAAATCAATTGGATTTGCACTTCAAAGGACTCTTGAGCAAAGCAATGATTGATGATAGTTACAAAGCAAGAGTTGCAATGCAAGTTACTGAGCCACTTAAATTTATAGCCACTTATAGTACACTAGACTTATAAGTAAAATCACAAAGGGGTGGAAAAAAAGAAGATATAACTAAAATAGTGATCTCATAGCTCTAATTTAGCTTTCGTTATGTATTGTCTTTCCATTCAAATATTTATGCACTATGATAAAGATGAATACACAATATTTGAACAAAAAATTTCAAATTCAATTTTAGTCATTCATTAGGGTAAAAATGAGAACATTCATTACATCACATGGTACAACTCATGTTACCAACTAGTCCTAATTTTTCTCTTTAATTTTTACCTTATTATTCTTTTTTCTCTTTTTTTTGTCCTTTTTTTTCACTTTATTTTTCTTTTTTTCCTTCAAATTGCCTATCATTAGAAGTTACATCATGTGATATATAAATGTTCTTTGAATTTGCATTTGTGCCCATGTTGGATGTATCTAATTGAATTGAATTTATATCAAACATGATGCACAGTACCATTAGGATGTGCATTACATAAGTAAGCATGATAAGAATTTATATCATCGATCACTAAAATAAACAAGTTCTAAAGAAACTAAAATTTTATTAAAAAAAGACAATATGAGAATTTATTTCCTATTCTAAATGCTAGGGACACTAGGTCTCATAATGGTTGTCATTCAAGCGGCTTGACATAATAACTATTCTTGCATCTTCTTGCCAACTATCTCCATGACTTCATCTTTCTGTACCTCAAATGTGCATTTTTCTTTCTTGTCTAACAGCTTCACATCATCAAACTCACCACTTTATCCTGTAGGCATAATCGACTCGGAGAGTATGTTAAAAGAAGGTGGTTTAGTGTATAACGCCTTATAGTCGAACTTGCCTAAAGGTTGGCCCAGTAAGTGTTTTACTCTTCCCATATCTTTAAGGGCATTAAGAGATTTTTCTTTGGTTTTAAGGTATAGGTCCTCAAAAGAGCTTAGCACTTCTTCCTTACTAACTCCTAAGTTGATCATCATGGTAGTTGGGGGTAGTGCATTTTAATAGTTTAGGAAAGAATTATTTCTAGTGCTTGGGTTTTCAAGGTCTGTTATCTTTCTAAAATCTATAAGGTTTTAGATTTCATATTTGAGGCGAATGCAGTTATCTATGGAGTGTTAGAGGTTTTAATGGAATTTATAGTGCTTATTTGGGTTATAGCCTGGGGTGTTTGGGTTTAGTGGGTTTGGATTAGGGAATGGTTGAAGTAAGCCCTTTTGCATTAGACACTCTAGGAATTTTGACGAAGGTTGGTTAACATTGGAGAATCTCCTCGGTTTTTGAACAATTTGCACTTCCACAATCCGACTAGTGCTTCATTGTTGTGTGCCCCTAGTTGGGTTATTTCTTGCTCCAGTGCTTCTAGAAATCTTCTTTTTCTTACTTTTGATCTCCTTAGCTTGCAAAACATCATCATAAATGTCTACACATGTCTAAGGGTTCATCATTTGCAACCTCTTAACTAAATTAAGAAACACATTTTGGACTATTATCCTAACCTGATTCTTCTCAGCCAGTTTGTTCTTTATTAATCCTGCTTTATTCATGAATCTAGTTAGAAAATCCAAAAATGATTCATTAGGATTCTACTTGGTCAATTCTAAATCCCTGATAGACACTTCAGGCCTAGTATTGTGGTCATATTATTTCAAAAAATTGGTGCATAACTCTCTTCAGCCTGCTCGAATAGATTTCTCTAACCCATGATACCAATTAATAGCCATAGCCTCCAAGGATAGTATAAACAACTTAGTAACTATATACAAAGGAGCCTTAATGGTGCTTATAGTGGTTGTATATTGACTAAGGTGGATCCTTGGGTCTCTAATACCATCAATCTTCTATAATTATGGCATCTTGACTTATCAGGTAGCTTATCTTTAATAAATTGCATCACATCATCAAAGTCAAATGAATATCCAATGCCTTGTAGTCTCATCTCTTCTTCCATTTTGTACATCTTTTGAGTCAGTTCTTTCATCTTCTTGGATTTCAGCTCTTGAACTTACTTAAGTAATTCTTTCTTAGCTTTCACTATGAAAAGGTTCTCCACATCCTCATATTTCATTTCCATAGTAGGCACATTCCTTACAGCATTCAATGATTGCCCCCTAGCAGGTGGATCTTCTATAACAATAGCAGATGGAATTGCAACAATGGGTGCAGGTGTAGCTGCAATTGGTGGCATTAACCCATCTAAGGCTTGTCTTATTTCATCTTGCAATATTACTCTCATGTCATCCATCAAATCTCCTTTAATGTCTTCTAGGGTCCAGTTTCCTCCTTATTGTTTTTCCATCTCTTCTATTTGAGTAGTGTAGCTTCTAAGTAAAGTGGGTTGATAGGGCTCTTTTCCAAACTACAAAGGATCTCTTTAGCTGTTGATTTTGGACTCAAATTAGTTGTCACTAATTTGCCACTACTCTGTTTCCAAACATAGGAAGACCCGAATGAATCTATAATGGCTATAAAAGAAAGTGTTAGTATGATGCATGAAATGCATATATTCATTATGCACATGCTATGCAACAAGTAGCATGTAGTAAGTTAAGTCAAGTTTATACATCCTTCCAACTTTATTCCTCCCACACATGTATTTAATGGCGAGTCTCTTTTCATAGGATTTTTTTTTCTTGGCCTTAATATTAATAGGGGATATCAAGAACTGACGTGCATGTCATATCTCTTAAAGCAGTAAAAGCATACAAATAGTACTTATAGGTATAAAAGCATAGCCCACTCTTTATTAGTCTTGATGGGCTTCTAAAGTATGGGCTTGGGCCTTTATAGATAGAAATGCCTCATGGCAATATTCACAAGCAATTTGGGTGATCATAAAGGAAGTTACTAAGCTATTATATGTGGTTAAGGTCTAGTGAAAAGTTAAGGTTTCCTTAGGAAGATGCCCTTCGTTCAGACTTGAGTTACATGCCAAGGTTAGAGGGGCCTAACTTCCTTTATAAACTCGAGAGAAAACTACCCCCCCCCCTTTTAGGACTTAGGTTATAGACTCTGGTCAGATGAGCCTAGTAATCTCTCTTGAATTGAGTTAAGGCTAAGAGTGATGGTTAGCCAATTTACAATGCCATAAAACTAGTGGAATTATGGAACCATAAACCAATGCCATTGGGTAATAGGGACATGCAAAATGAATACAAGAATAAAATAATAATTAACAAGATAATTCTAAAGAACATAAGTAGAATTAGTATCTCTTATCCCCAGTAGAGTCATTGTAGAAGTCGGGGTTTAGTGCGCACCTAAGATTTTAGCAACCACGACATTGTTTGAGCTTAGAGCTCTAAAGAACACACTAACCATTGTCACAAAAACATGGCATGGAGATGAGGAGTCGCCACCCAAGGTAATAACTAGGACAAATAAAAATGGTGGTACTTGATTATCTAAAAGAAAGTTAGCACCATAACCAGGAGATTCTAGATACAGAATACCAACTTCTTTCAGCCTTATGTTCATTTAGAATTATTTTATAAATTACTATGTTATTTTTTATTTACATGCAATTTTATATCAACCCTTATTTAAAATAATTAACTCCAGGCAAACTTGTCATGAAAATACATGTAAACAATGCATTAATCACAATCCCTAGGTTAGTCTAATCTGCATTAATTTTAATTAAATAAGCTAAATTTTCATGTTTTAATTCACAAGTGAGCCTAAAGACTAATGGACCTAATTCTTATTTAATTTTAATTAAGTGAACCTAAGTCTATTTATTTTAATTGTAAGAGTGGGTCTAAATCTACAAATGATGAAGTATTTAAATTAGTGGACCTAATTCTACATATTTTAATTCTAAAGTGATCTTAAATCTACAAGTTATGAAAAAGACTTTTATTTAATGGGCTAAGTCTAAATTAATTAAATTAAATTAGGTGGGCATATATCTAATTAACTAAATGAGCCTAAATTATCTCTAACCTAAATCTAGTTAATTATAGGCCTAAAATGTATTTTAGTTAATTAAACCTAAATAAACTAAATATATTTAAGTGGGTTAGAGCTTAACATGGGCTTAGGGTCCAAAACATATAAACATAATCAAACAAGCCTAAAATCACAAAAAATAAAAACAAACAAATAAAAAAGATCAACCCTGCAATTAAATTATTTTATCTAAAAAACACTAATTTTAATTAATATGCAATCTAAATTAATCTACTACCTCTATTGATTTTAATTAGGGTTTACCAAATTGAACATAATGTACTAATTAATTTTTTTTAAGAATAAGAGAATTAAATCTTCATTATTCCCACTATCGGGTTTATTAAAAAATCTACCAAAATAATAAAGAAAATAAAATTAAAATATATACAAATTCAAAACCTAAAAAATTAAATTAAAATAAACTAAACTAAACAAGAACCAAATAAAATTAGATTTAGGATCTTGACTCTTGGCTTTCATTCATCAATTCTTCATGAGTTTCCTTAGTTCAATAATGTATTCATCACCATAATCATGAAAAATAAAGAATAAAAAAAATAAGATTAGAATTAATGAACAAAGAAAAAAATAATGAAAATAAAATCAGAATAAAAAATAGAAATAATAAAATAATAGAAATAAAATGTCACGACTCAAAACAGGAGCCATGACCGACGCTAGGGAACGAGAATTATTTCGAATCCGAAACCCATAGCAAGCCTTAAAATAAAATAAAACATGCAATAATAATAACATAAATAAAATAACTCACAGCAGAAATAAATCTCATAAATAAAATAAAATAATAATCTACCAATAGATTTAAATAAACAAACTCATCTCATATATAAATAATCTTTTAATACAAATCTTTAAAATACATATTTCATACAAACGTAATACATAAGTCTCATAACTGACTCCAACTACTGCAGTGTCTAGAATATAAAATAAAGTCAAGTGAGCAGTTTACATAGTAAAGCTGGGGTAGAAGAAATCCGGCTTATGGGTTTGCTACTGAGGTCTGAAGACGAAAACTCTCCTGAAAAATAGTCAACGGAGGGGAGTCAAACCTCACTGAGTGAATTGTTATAATATATATACATGCATAGCTAAATGACAAATGCACACATTCAATAGTATATATAATAAATATATATACAAGCAAATACACACATATGCAGCAAAGTCATTTTATATATATACTGAAAATAACATCTGTTTATGAAGGATCAAATAGAACCCTATATGATCGCAACCTCAAACAGTGTTAGACAACACTCTAGCCATACAGGCTCACTTATTCCAAATAAATTCACTTGTTCCATTTAGACAGTAGACTAGCCCTGAGACACTAAGTGAACCGAGCTCCAACAGTTTGACTGTTAGTATGATTGGCCCCGAGACACTTGTCAACCGAGCTCCAGCAATCACACTCTCAAATCACATCACACATCAAATAAATTAATCTGATCAATATCCACAAATAGGTTGGTAATATAACCTAAAATCTATCGTCGTACCGATACGTACTCGGTCCTAGTGCTGCCCACTAGGTAGCACATTCTATTGATATCCTTCATTTAAAATAAATCCATACATTCATAAAATAAATGATGCATGACATTATAAACCATATATATACTAGAAATATACCAAAAATAAACCACGTATATTTCGAGTATATATAAGTCGAATAAATTCAGTTTAATTATAAAATAAACTATAAATATACTTAAAAACATTTTAAGTATATTTCAATAATAAAACATGCATTTAATTTAAGATATACCAAAATTTACCAAAAATATATCTAAGCATTTATTTAACCATTTATGCATATTTTATAAAATAGAACATACATTTCTAAAAACATGCATCCTAGAACACGTATATATAAAATAACAACTCACAGTTATTGCGCTCCTCGAGATGGGTCCGACGAGCCTAGTCCACTAGGCTTTGGTCTAAGTGCAACTAAACAAACAAATGACAATACGAAATCAGAATAAGTCTATCGAAATTCCTAAAGACTAGACCTAGAATTCTGGACACATATAAGGAATAGGAATTCAACCGAACAATACGTTTTACGAGAATTCTACCAAAAATCCGACAGAATCACCCCTGTAAAATAGACATCTCTTTACTCCGAAAGTAGAGCCGGTCCTATAAAGAAACACACTTCAAAAATATACCGCCACACAACCCATCGGTCGGACTCCCAAACTACAATTCTACCGACCAAGGTTCACAATTCACAAGATAATTACATAACACATAAAAATGCCAAAAAAATCCTTTAATACTCAAAATATAGCAAATTACAAATTCAAACGCTAAAAATAATTATTTTACCGATAAATACATAAAACCCCTAATTTAAATAAAGTATTATTAAAAATCGATAATTCTCAATAAATTCATAAATATTAACCAAAATTCATTTTATAATTTCAAATTACATAATTAACCCTAAAACATATTAAAAATCGATAAAAACTCAATTATTTAGAAAAATAGTATATTACATATAATTTGAAAATAATTTACAAAAAATAGTTTTTAATTAGTTAAAAATACTAAATAATTTGTAGAAATCATTTTTATACCTCAAATAACTATTAAAACCAATTTAATTATATTTTTAGCCAATTTAGTACCAAATTACCAAAATACCCCTACTATATATAAATTCATTCAAAAATTCACCAAAAATAATATAATTACTCAAAAATTAATTTCTCAACATATAATTCAATAATATCAAAAAATATACTCAATTAACCAATTAATTTCAATAAAACATATAATTAACCTAATTTTCTAAAAATCACATAAACTAAATAAATTCACAATAATTATATAAAAATCATAAAAATTACAAATAAATTTCTAAAATGCATTTTAACACCTATAAACACCATAAATCACAATTTCATAATTTAATTAATTAATTTACGAAAATTAGAAAATATTAATAAAATAATAAAAAAAATTCACAAAAAATCAAAATAATTCCCAAAAATTCCACCAAAATTCACAAAGGTAGATTAAGCTACTAGGATTAATCTTTGTGAATGAAGTTTTCTTGAATCATTGAAATCAAAGCTCAAAAAATTCAAGAACTCAAGTTGGCCAAAAATGAAAATTCAAAACCTAGGAAAATTTAGACCAAATCAAGTGAAACAAAGCTTGGAAATGGACTCACCGGAGCTCAAGGAAGAGATAGAGACCGGCGGCACTCCAAATGGTGGCCGGAATCAGGCTGATCGGTAATGGGAGCAACTTTCGGTTACTTAAAGAAAATTTGGCCAAACAACACTGGAAATGGAAGCTTGGGGCAGCAAAGCAAGCTGGAAGGGAAGGTGGCACATCGGGAAGCGCAGTGACAGTGAGAGAACAGAGTTGCAGTGGTCGAAGGTGAGGAAGAACGATCAAGAAGAAGAAGAAGGAGATAATAGCAAACTTGTAAATTTGGCAAACTTTATATTAAGTAAATATATTATATGTATATATGTATATATATATCTAAACTTTATATTATTTTAATATATAATATTATATGCACAATAAATATGCACCACACACATATTTAATAATATATATATACACATATACATATATATACACATTTAATTAATATTAAAACTATATAATATAGTTTAATTTAACTAAAATAAACCTAATTTAATTTAAATGTATGTATACGTATATATTTTTATTCAACACTTAAAAATCTTGCATGGACTCATGCAAATTCACAAAACCACTTAAAATAATTAATATTTATTTATTTACGTTTTAATTTCCCCAAATATAAAATCCCCAAGAAAATTTTATGTAAAGGACTTAAAATAATTAAAAATAATTAAAAATGACTTTAATAAATAACAAACTAATTAAATAATCATAAATATATATTAAAATTATTAACACTGCATATCTCGATGTAGTTTAAAATTATTTAAAAAAACTCGGGATATTACATAAAATAATGATATAAAAGAGAGAATTAATAAAAAAAAAAGAGTAGAAAATGAGGAATGTTGTGCAGATGCTGTTTGAATGCCCCTTAGAATGAGATTTCATCGTTTTGAGAAAATTGACTCTATGCTTTCTTGATTTTTGGACTTCTAAAAGAACATCCTTTGTTTCTTTTTTTTTTAAAGGTTTGAAATTGACAGTATCAAGTTAGGTCTTCTCTTTTTTCTCAATCCACCTCTATTGTAGTAGCTAATTAGGGTTTTTTTCTCTTTTTTCAGTCTCCATCCTCTCCTTCTCTTTTTTTTCCTCTGCCATTCTTTTTCTTTTTATATCCTATTCCAGCTAATCGTTTATATGATTACAGAAGTTACATGATCACAGTAGATCATAGTAGCTCCTGATCTCCCACTTCCCAACAACAGGATAAGAATTTTAATTTCAAAAAAGAAGAATATTCGCATAAGAGACACATACTAGAATGAAACCTATAGATAAATATCAAATCATTTTATTTATAAATTAAATTTGGACCAATCAAATTTTAGAAAAAAAATTTATTGAATTTTTTTAGCTCTTCAGCATTCCAAAATGTTGATCGATATTGTGTAATACTGATTCGCATTATGTAATGCTAATTGCCATTGCATAATGCTGATTGGCATTATGTAATGCCGATTGACATTGCGTAATGCTGATCAACATTATGTAATTCCAATCAACATTGTGTAATTCCAATCAACATTGTGTAATGTCGATTGGCATTACGTAATGCCAATAGGCATTATGTAAGCATTATATAATGACAATTAGCATTGTATAATGTCGATCGATATTATGTAATACTGGTTGCACATTTCCAAATATACCCTTACAAAAGTCAATCTTTTACTATTAAGCCCAAAAATATTGCAATTTATTCCTTAAAATTGCGAAACTTAATATTGGAGGTCAATTTTTTATTAGGTTGTCATCATAGAGGCTTTCATTGTATTCATACACAATTGCATCCTAAAATTGGGTGCTTACACTCTTCCATCACCAACCATTCTCTAGGCTCCTTCGACATCATCACCTAACCGCCGCCATCATCATTTTATTTCAAAAGTGGAACTCTTTTTTTTTTTTTTGCACTTTTAACAGTAATAAATTTTTTACTTTTTTGTTGTCATATGCATTTTGGATTTCTTATTAATTACTGACTTGGGTTAGCGAATCCAACAATATTGCTTCTCTCATCTGCTATTATGCTCAAACATTTATCTCATCATTTGTCGATTAATTGGAAACTGTGATGAAACGGGTAATTTCAAAGAGGGCGAGCACCAGACAAAGGACCTAAGAGGAGACAACAACATCTAAGAGGTTGTTAATGTAGTCATTATTAGTCTAGAATAATTGGGTAAATACTCCTTTAGCTGCTAATCTTAGTAGACATTTATTGATTCAACATGGAAGTTTAAGCTTCCCATATTCTTTATTTACTGCTTGGTTTCCAACAATTTTCATTTATAGTGGAGATGATGAAATACCATTTAATAACATTGTATGGATAATATCAAATGAATCAATATTATTGATTCATTCTCGATTCAACAACATTATGGATAAAAAATTATTATATTTTTTCTTATGAGTATATGGCATATAATTTAATTGTCTAGCCAGTATGCTTAATGATAACTATGAATTGAATCTCTTATTATAGAACCTGCACTGATGAGGAAAATTGGGTGAATGGGTGGGATTTCCCCCACAAACACTCTGAAGCTTAAGTCAGTATTTGTATGCAGAGAAAATAATAAACCAAGGAAATAATAATAATAATGAGTAGTATGAATGTGTATAATGAGGTGATGGAATGATAGCCATGGCATGATGTAGAATGATGACTTAGTTTAGAATGATAGAATAATAGAATGAATGATATGAGATGTATATATAGGGAGAAATATTGACTCAAACCTAGTATGATTTGGATTCCTTGATTAGGGATCCTTGTTTTTATAGGACATGGCGATCATCTTTTTAGTTAAGCATGCTTCCCCTTTAGGATTTCTTTTTATTCAAGCAATCTTCCTCTTTAGAGAATATAACCCTTATTGGAGTAGGAAAATGAATATAGGGTATTAAGAGTCTCCCCCCTTAAAAATCTGTTTGGATATTTATATCTAATATATCCATATCTAATAGACTATTATGAATAATAACGAGTAATTTAAAATAGTGACATCTACACTAGGATAATAAATTTACTTGAAATATCTATTGTTGTTGAAGGATGACCTAAAGTGGCTAGCCTCAATCATTAAACGTTGAGATGCTTGGTATACTAAGTCTTAGAATTATAGTGTCTGAGTATAATAACCATAAAGTGCCAGGTAGAATTTAGATGCTTGATGTTATAGAAATGACTTAAAGGATTAACTTGTCAGTGTTAGAGAAATGACCTGACGAGACCAACCATCACTGGGGTTTTAATGGTTGGTGTTATAGAAATGACTTAAGTTTTTGAACCTCAGTATTATCAAAGTAACCTGAAGGTGCCAGTTTTAGTTGATAGATTTAGATGGTTGGTACCGTAAAAGTGACCCGAGTCTTAGAACCTTAGTACTATCGAAATGACCTGAGGGTGCTTGGACTTAGATGCTTGATACTATATAAGTGATTTAAATCTCTATTGAATGCATCAATGTTGCTTGGTCATGCTTTCTGACGATTGCATTAAATTTGGACTATGTTTTATTACATTAGACAAAAGAAAAAAATTTAGAATTATTTAATTGATCTCCATTAATTGTCAGTCCTTGATGCATTCAAAAAAAGTATCTATAGATGGCAGGGTTTAGCGTGTATCCAAGATTTTAGCAACCATGACACTATTTAGGCTCAGGGCCTTAGAGAACACACTAACCACTATCATAAAGACGTGGCGTGGAGATGAGGAGTCGCCACCTAGGGTAATAATTGGGACAATTTGATTGGTGGTACTTGATTCTCTAAAAGAAAATTAGCACAACAACCAGGAGATTCTGGATACAAAATACTAAAATTCTCTTAGTCTTGTGTTCATTTAGAATAATTTTATAAATAATTATTTCATCTTCTAATTACATGCAATTTTATTAAACCCTAATTAACATCCATCTACCCAAAAAGGCAACAAGTCAATAAAATTACAAGTAAAAACTATATTAATTTTATTAAAAAAGTTAGCTAAATCTACATTTTATTTACAAGTGAAATATAATAAAAGTGGGCCTACATTTTATTAATTAATGAACCTAAAATTTTTTAGTCTTTCTAAGATATGGGCTTAAGTCTATTCAATTTTAAAGAAAAAATTAAATTAGTGGGCCTAAGTCTAATCTGGTTTTATTTTAAGTGGAATCTGAGCCTAGGTCTATTTATTTTAAAAGAAATCAAATTAAGTGGGCTGAGCTAAGTCTAAACAATTTTAATTAACTAAGCGAGCCTAAAATCTAATTAACCTAATGGGCCTAAATTGATTTTAATTATTTAAAATTTATTTAAAAAACCTAAATCATTTTTTAAGCCTATTTATTAAGTGGGTTAGACCTAAACGTGGGCTTGGGGCCAAAAAAAAACATAAAAACATAAAAAAAAAAAACAAGCCCAAAATAAATAAAACACAAAAAATAGATCAAACAAACATTACAGTGATTTCTAAAAAACCCCTAATTAATTACATGCAAACCCTAATTTAAGCTACTACCACAATTGATTTTAATTGATTTTTTTACCCAATTGAACTAATTACTAATCAATTTTAAAATACAGAAATTTAAAATCTTTCACTATTCCCACTACTAGGGGGCTATTACAAACTATGTACAGAATTAAAATTAAATAATTATACACCCAGAAATTAAAATAAACTACACAGGATACCAAATGTAGAACAATAATTAAAATCCTAAGAACTATTATTGAAACAGTACAGGTTCATCCATGGCATTCCATGGATCTTCTGTTCAATTAAACACAGACGGCTTCCTCTTCTTCAATCCACATATCGACATCAAAACAAAAAAATAAAAAAAAGCAGTCAAATTAGTAGTGAAATTAAATAACAAAACAATTAACAAAATGAATAACAATCACAGAAGAGAAGAAAGAAAAAATGAATGTTGTGCATATGCCCTTTTTCGGCCCCTCAGATTAGGATTTTCACCATTGAAATCGACTCAGTATTGATTTGATTATGGTTTGAGACTAAAAGTCATTGTGTCGTCTTCCTCAAATGAACTGCAAAATTAGTTTTTAAAGAATAAAGGAAATCAAAGCTTTTTTTTTTCTTCTGTCTGTAAAAATCCTCTAGCCAAAACAAACCTCCCCACAAGCCTCATTCTTGCACGTATGCAGACTCGGCTTTTAAATGCAGAGTCTACACGTATTGAACTTCCTCTAAAGGAGGAACAGACCTATCTAATCATATCAGATAGCGTTTGTTTTTATTTCAAAAAAAATATCTTTCGTGTTTTAAAAAAAAAAACCTTATCATATAAAATTTGAATTTTCAACCAATCAAAACACTGAAAAAATCAATAAAAATTAGGGAAAATACAAGAAAAATAAAAAAAATAGAATTATTGTGTATCGGCACTATGCAATACCAACCGACATTATACAATGTCGATTAACATTGTGTAATGTCGATCAGCATTACACAATGTTGATCGGCATTGTGTAATGCTGATCTTAAATTTTTTTAAAAATTTTTTTTAACTTTTAATTATCAAAAGCCCCCTGAAAAAATGACTTATTTGCAATCAAATCCTAAAAAATATTATAATTTAGTCCCTAAAGTCCATAAAATCAACAACCAAGTTAAATTTTTTGAATAAATTTAATCATAGGGGCTTATGTTGCAATTGTGCACAATTGCATCTCGAAATTGGGTGCTTATAGTTGCCCCCCTTTGTCGCTGTTTGCTTGACAAATTACGGCAAAGCAATAGAAGCACACAATTTTGAAAGAAAGAAATTAGGACACTCGATTGTATCCGAAGTGATAGATTGATGCTCAAATTGTTGAGCAAGGTGTAGTGTTTGATAAGTCACACTATATTTCCTATGGAACGTCTATTAGACTTTATGCAAATGAGTTTCGCTATATTCCCTATGGGACGTTTAGCGATGATAAGTTAAAAATTTATTATAGTTCCTGTGGAACGTCTAGCAATGATGAATTTTGTTATATTCCCTGTGGGATGTCTAACGATGCACATTATATTCCCTGTGGGATGTCTAGTGTAGATGAATTGAAATTTGCTATAGTTCCTATGGAACGTCTAGCAATGATGAATTTCGTCATATTCCCTATGGGACTTCTAATGATGCACATTATATTCCTTATGGGACGTTTAGTGTAGTTGAATTGAATTTCGTTATATTCCCTATGGGACATCTAACAATGCACACTATATTCCCTGTGGGACGTCTAGTGTAGTTGAATTGAATTTCATTATATTCCTTATGGGACGTCTAATGATGCACACTATATTCCCTGTGGTGCGTCTAGTGTAATTGAATTGAATTTCATTATATTCCCTCTGAGGAGTCTAACGATGCACATTGTATTCCCTATGGGATGTCTAGTGTAGATGAATTAAATTTCGTTATATTACCTGTGGGACATCTAACGATGCACACTATATTCCCCATGGGACGTCTAGTGTAATTGAATTGAAATATTGTTATATTCCCTGTGGGATGTCTAGTGTAATTGAATTCAAAAATTACATCATACTTGGTCGTATGATGCCGATTATAATCGGTCGTATAATCAATTGAGGATACATTGCATTTGATCGTATAATGCCAACTACACTCATTCGTATGGTCTTGAATTGAAAAATTACATCATACTCGGTCATATGATGTCGATTATACTTGGTCGTATAATTGATTGAGGATAGATTGTACTCGGTTGTACAATGCCGACTAAACTCGGTTGTATAGTTTGTTTTGAAAAGGAACATCACACTCGGTTGTATGATGTTGATTATACTCGATCGTATAATCGATTGAGGATACATTGCACTAGGTCGTACAATGCCGACTACATTCGGTCGTATAGTCTGTTTTGAAAAGGAACATCACACTCGGTCATATGATGTTGATTATACTCGATCGTATAATCGATTGAGGATACATTGCACTTGGTCGTACAATGCCGACTACACTCGATCATATAGTCTAATTTGGGCTTTTGGATTTAAGCATTTCATTGCTGCCCTTCTGACTATTTGAGGCCGGTCTGACCGTTATTCTTTATTTGCTTTAATCAAGCGATGGATGGATACTACCCATACTTTTCATACTTATGTGGGTGAGCTGACCATTTCATCTATGAGCTTCTCTGCTATCACAAGGATTGCCTTTAGAGGATCACCAGTTCCATTTGACATTAGCTATTATAGTCTTCCAGAGCATGCATGGAGTCAGTACGTGCGAGAATTGATCAGGTTCACCCCCAGCATGGAAGAATCAAAAGAATGTTCTTCTTTCATCATTAGTTGAGGGATTTAGACACCTTCCTACTTCTACTTCTTGTCAGATCATTCATAAGGTGAGGTGTTTCCTCTTGATATTATTAGGCATGACCCTCTTTTATAAGACCGGTCATGAGGTCAGTATTGCTCTGTTGGGTTCTCTTCATGACTTGGATCGAGTTGCCACATTAGATTAGGGATCTGCTGCACTTGCTTGTATTTATTACAGACTGGACATTGTCTATAGAGGTGTTGTCACGATGTGCGGCTTTTGGCACATCTTGCATGTATGTTCTCCTTCATTTGATCTCTATAGTTTTTCTCTTCTTTGCTTTTTTTTATACGTTCTCTTTTTAGATCTGGAGCATAGAGATTGAGCTGATCTGAGTCTTCAATGCAACCAGTTCTGATAGGACCTTTCCTCTAATAATGAGATGGGGTTCTTTTTGCCTTGCCAGCAATATGAATACTTTGCAAATGTACTGTGATCTGTTGAACACTGTCGAGTGGCACCTGGTAAGGAAAAAAAAAAGAAAATAAAATCATTAGTATGTTATAATTTAATAGAAATTTGATTTAATTTACATAAATTACAGATAAACTCTGATTTATAGGAGGGTGCTGAAGACATCCAACGATCTGACTTCATGGCGGCAGCAACCCACTTAGAGCCTATGAGGATCCTGCTCTCTGGTTATGGTTGTCTGATGTGGTATCTAGGGGAGTGAGTGTATCGCTGGTCTGCTGGCCCTTCTCGACGTCGCATTCCATCTGATGTCCCCTCCTCTATGCTCCACGGCTCGCATCTTACAGGTTCATAGCTGAGAGATGCATTACAGGGATGTGCTGCCTCAGATTTCCTTAAGCGTTCTCAACATTATCAGCAGTTCATCCATGAGAGCCTCCTGAAGCATGTTCCTATTGACGATGATGAGGTAATTTCACATTATTTTAGCTTATGTTTCTAGAACCTATGACTCACTCCTTCTCTTTACAGTTTGAGGAGGTTCACTCTCCTATTGATGCTGATAAGGAGATTGAGATTGCTCCAGAGATTGAGAGCCCTGAGCTCAAACCTAGTCATGGTCATCCTGCTCAGCACATTGGGTCTAATCGCGATGGGGCCTTGATCGGTGCTACACTTGGTGATGTCTCTCTTCTAGACAAGTCTATGTTTTACTGGGCTCCCACTGTTTAGGCTCTAGTTAAGTACCAGATGCAGTTTGGTGATGTTTAACTTCCTAACTTTTATCCACCAGATGCTTCTTATATGAGTCTGTTTGCTTTATTTCTTATATGGATCTGTACACTTGACATTGATATTAATAAAATTTTACAAAATGGATTCCCCGAACACAGGAAAAGTATCTATATGGACTTGCCTCGTCCCATAGATTATTTACAATGCATGTTATAAACGGTAGGGGGGTAAGCGCCTTTACTAAGACAATGCAAATGAGATGCTCTGGAATAAAGCAAAGTCCATATAGATACTTTGGAATAAATCATCTAACACAATTCAAGGCATTCTAGGAATTGAGCTTTACACTAGGCATTTTTTCAGTTTGTTCAATTTTAAAGAAAAAAAATATAATTTTTTAAGATTAGCATTAGTGTAATGCCGACCAGCATTACACAATGCCGATCGGCATTAGATAATGCCAATTGGCATTAGACAATGTCGGTCAGCATTGCACAGTACCGATGCGCAATAATTCCATTTTTTTATCTTTTTGCATATTTTTCCTTATTTTTATCGATTTTTCAATGTTTTGATTGGTTGAAAAATTCAAATTTTATCTGATAAGATTTTTTAAAAAAGAAACGTAGAAAATATTTTTTTTGAAATAAAAAAAATGCTATATGATCTGATCAGATAAGTCTGTTCCTCCTTTGGAGGAAGTTCAGTACTCGCAGACTCTGCACTTAAAAGCAAAGTTTGCATGCGTGCGAAGAGAGGTTTTTTTTTTGGCAGGAGGATTTTTTACAGACGATAAAAAAGCTTTGATTTCTTCTATTCTTTAAAAAAACCTAATTTTTACAGTTGATTTAAGGAAGATGATACAACGATTTTTTAGTCTCAGTCCATAATCAAATCAACATTGAGTCAATTTCATCGTTGAAAATCCTAATCTGAGGGGCCGAAAAAGGGCATATGCACAACATTCATTTTTTCTTTCTTCTCTTCCGTGATTTTTATTCATTTCGTTAGTTGTTTTATTATTTAATTTCACTACTAATTCGATTTTTTTTTTGTTTTTTTGTTTTTTTTATGTCCGTATGTGGATTGAGGAGGAGGATATCACTTGTGTTTAATTGAATAGAAGATCCATGGAATGCCATGGATGAACCTGTACTATTTTAATAATAGTTCTTAGGATTTTAATTTTTGTTCCGCCATCTAATTATCGTCTCTGGATAGATGGATAAAGAGACATTTGGTGAAATTCTTCATTAAGGCTTTCAAATAGCAGATATAAAGCTTCAGCTTTTCCTCTTTTACCTCTCATTCTTCATTAGCCTGATTGATGACTGGCATTGAATCTCCATAAATCAATAAATCTTTCGCTCTAGCTGTCACAGCCGCCTCAATCCCACAGATACATGCTTCATACTTGGCCATATTGTTTGTGACCTTAAAATCCAGTTTCTTTGCCATTGGTATGGTTTCTCCTTTTGGTGTAATAAGAATCACTCCCAATCCAGCTCCTTTGTTGTTTACAGCTCCATCAAAGTAAAGTTTCCACTCCCGGTGCTCTACAACTACTAAGTTCTCATATGGAAACTCTAAATTCCATAGCTCTTCACCTTTGATCGCATTCTGAGCTAAGAATTATACTACTGCTCTTCCCTTGATTACCTTTGTAGTAATATACTCTATATTAAATTCAGTTAAGAGTACCAACCATTGAGACATTTTTCCATTTAAAGCTGATGCTTGAAATAGATACCTTAGAGGGTCTACTCTTGAAATAGCCTAAACCTTGTAAGATTGAAAATAATGCCTCAATTTTCTCGTAGCCAAAATTATGATCAGACATTTCTTTTCTACTAAATCATATTTTTCCTCGTACGGCAGAAACTCCTTGCTCAAGTAGTACACTACGTGCTCTATTCCATCTGACCCTTCTTGTACTAACATTGCCCCCATTGCATCCTCTTCTAAAGCTAAGTACAAAACCAATGGCTTACCCTGTCTAGGTGGTTTTAGAACAGGTGGATTAACAAGATACTCCTTGGTCTTATCAAAAGCTTTATGACAATCATCATTCCACTTAATCGACTGATCTTTCCTTAAGAGCTTAAAGATAGGGTTACAAATGTTAGTGAGCTTAAACCTGCTAATATATTGCAATTTGACTAGGAATCCTCTTACTTCTTTCTCTATCTTTGGTGCTGACATTTCCTGGATGGCTTTTCACTTTATCTGGATCCACTTCAATTCCTCAGCTGCTCACTATATGCCCTAATAGTTTCCCTGAAGTAACCCCAAAAATGCACTTCTTTGGGTTGAGTCTCAAGTTGTGCCTCTCAATTCAGGCTAAGAACTTGTCTAAGGCTTCAAAGTGTCCTACTCTTGTCTCTGATTTGACCATCATGTCATCCACATACACTTCAACCTCCTTATGCATCATATCATGGAAAAGTGCAATAGTGGCTCTTTGGTAAGTTGCACCTACATACTTCAGTCCAAAAGGCATCACCTTGTAACCATAGGTCCCCCATTCTGTGATGAAAGCTGTCTTAATCTTATCCATGATTGCCGTCATGATTTGGTTGTACCTGAAAAATCCATCCATAAAGAATACATTGCACTTACTGCAGCGCTATCCACTATTACATCAATGTGAGGTAACGAGAAGTCATCTTTTGGATAGGCTTTGTTCATATCCCTAAAATCTACACACATTCGTACTTTGCCATCCTTCTTAGGAACAAGTACTTTGTTTGCTAGCCATTGAGGGTAGTTTACTACTTCTAGGAAGTTAGCCTGTATTTGCTTGGCAATTTCCTCCCTTATCTTTTTTGTCCATTCTGGTATTAATCTGCGCAATTTCTGTTTAACCAGCTTGGTTTCTGGATGAGTTAGAATGTGATGCTCTGCTATTTCCCTATCCAAACCTGGCATGTCTTCATAAGTCCAAGCGAATACTACCTTTCTTTTTGTTAATATTTCTCTCAAAATTTTTTCTCTCTTCAGGAGTTACATTATGTGATATAGAAATTTTCTTTGGATTATCATTTGTGCCCATGTTCAATGAATCAAATTGAACTGAATTAATGCCAAACATGCATAACCGATCAAAATTATAATGCACAGAACCATCATGATGCACATCACACAATTAAGCAACACCAGTATTCATATCATTGACCATAGAAAAAACAACATCTTCATCCGCATAAAGACCAGACGTTATTACATTAGTTTGCTTATAAAAACCATCAATGAAACTATCACTAATGACAGTAGCTAAGTCCTGGGGTTGTTCCTACTCAGGTGGTAGACATAGCAGCTCCTCAACAACATCATCACCTATCCTTTCAGTTACTTGCTTCATGACTTCCTCTTTGTTACTGACAACTAGGCTTTCCACAATCTGCTCCTTGAAGATCTCAAACCCAGGGACATCTTTTTCCAACCACATTAATAGATTCTTTATTGCCCAGATAATACTTGCCTTCCCCTGGCTTGATGAAATTCTCACTTAGTGGTCCAATCCTTCCCAAGCGCTTGTTTCTTTTTGCTTTCTCCTTATTCTTTGCTCTTCTACTAGTCGATACTACCTCAGTATATCCCAAACCCTTCATATGTTCATGGGTTTTAATGTTCGGAGGGTTTAGGGCTTCCTTGTTCATTCTTCCCGAGCCCCTATCGAGGTCGATAATTCATACTTTCCATCAATTTTGCAACCCTGGGATCCATCTCATCAAATATTCCAGCAACTTGAAACCAAGCGAAACACACACTTACTTCTGTTTATCAAGTATGACTACAATAGCTGCATTGGTTCCAGCTTCTATTGTCATGATGTCTCCTTTATGAGGGAATTTTATTTTCTAGTGCACTGTTGAAGGTACTCCTCCCAAGGCATTAAACCACTGCCTTCCTAACAGCAGGGCATAGGTAACAAGGATGTCTAGTACAGTAAATTCAACAGTCGACTCTACGAACCCTGTTTTGACCAAAGCCTGGAATGTTCCCTCCATATTCCTGGTACTGTCATCGTAAGCTTTGATTATGAGGTTTGAAGTCGTCAAGTCATCTACTTTCAGACACAGATTAGGTAGGATCTTTAGTGGGCATACATTTATAGCTGAGCCATCATCCACCATTACAAAGTTTATTCTCTTCTCTTTTACGTCAGTTGGGATAAATAATGCCTTGTTATGATTTCTTCCCTCCAAAGGCAAGTCATCATCTGAGAATGTTTTCAATCCATGTTTCTTTTCTGTCATCTTTGCTACCATAGCCTCTGGAGTAGCAGCTATTTCAATGCTCATGTTTGACAAAGCTTTAACCAGAGCCCTTCTGTGGCTGCTTGAATGCATCAATAATTCCCAGATGCTCACACTCGCTTTAGCCTTCTTAAGTTGTTCCAGGACCAGATCCTCTTTCTGTCCTTCCTCTATTTTTGTGTCTTTTGTTTCTTCCCTTTCTATAACCCTTTTATTTTGCTTTTTTGCTGTCCGGTAATTCCTCCCACTTCTGGTAACATGATTTACATTTGGAGTATCACTCTATACATCGACTCCAGTGGGTTTTTCTTCATCAAAATCATACCAGAAGTCCACGGCCCCAATGATCTGTTCTCTTTTCCCATTTTTTCAAACTTCCACTGTGCATGTTTCTTTTCCCTTCAACTCCCTCAGCTTGTCCATATGCTGACTTAGCAGCTCTTCAACCCCTGCTTGGGATAGTTTTAGGGTTAAGAATTCATCTTCCTCAAACTCATCACCCCATCCTATCGACACAATCGATTCAATAGGGATGTCAGTAAAAGCAGGTTTAGAATAGAATACTCTATAATCGAACTTGCCTGAAGGTTGTCCTGATAGATCTTCAACTCCTCTTAGCGACTGCTTGAGAATTTTAGGCTCTTCTCTTTCTGGCTTATCATCAAACTCATCTCCCCAACCTGAGGGCTCAATTGATTCAATAGGGATATCAACAGAGGGTGGTTTCGAGTAAAATACCCTGTAATCAAACTTGCATGAGGGCTGGCCCAGTAAATCTTCCATTCCTCTCTATGACTATCCAAAAGGTTCTTTATTGGGTATAAGGTTGAGGTCCTCGAAGGAGCTTAGCACTTCTTCTTTACTAACCCCTGAGTTGATCATCATGGTGGCTAGTGGTGGAACATTTCAATAATCTGGGAAAGGGTTATTTCTAGTGTTTGGGTTGGAATTGGATTTTTCAGGGTCGGTGATTTTTTCGGAGTCTATCAGGTTTTGGATCTCATATTTTAGGCGGATACATGTATCTGTGGGATGGCCAACTACTTGATGAAACTTGCAGTAACTATTTGGATCATAACCAGGGAGATTTGGATTCGTGGGTTTGGAAAAGGTTAAGGGTCGGAGCAGGCCTTTTTGGATTAGACTCTCTAGGACTTTGGAGAGTGGTTGGTTGTGGTTGGTTGAAGTTGGAGAACCTTCGGGGTTGCTGAACTGCACGCACCTCTACAGCTCGGCTAGTACTTCCTTGTTCAATGCCCCCAGTTAGGTAGTTTCGAGTTCCTGTGCCTCTAACAGTTTTCTTTTTCTTATTCTCAATTTCCTCAACTTGTAACCCATCATCATACAAATCCATAAAGGTTTTAGGATTCATCATCTGTAATCTCTCAACCAAATTAGGTGACACATTATGAACTATCATTCTAACTTGATCCTTTTTAGCAAGCTTATTTTTCATCATCCCTGCTTTATTCATGAAACGAGTTAAGAAATCAGAAAAGGACTTGTTTGGTTTTTGCTTAGTCAACTCCAAATCCTTAATTGACACTTCTAATCGAGTGTTATAATCATATTATTTCAAGAATGCAGTACATAGTTCTTTCCAATCAGCTTTAATAGACTTCTCTAATCCATGGTACTAGTTCACAGCCATTCCTTTGAGGGACAGCACAAACATCCTAGCAACTACTAACAAATGGTGCTTTAGTAGTGCTCATGGTTGTGGTGTATTGATTCAAATGAATCCTTGGATCTTCTCTCCTATCAAACTTCTATAATTGAGGCATTTTGAATTTTTCAAGCAGCTTATCTCCCTCTATTTGCAGCATGTCATCAAAGTCTAAAGAACACCCCATTCCTTGTCCTCTAATTAGCTTTTCCATCTTGGACATTTTCTGAGTCAATGCTTGCATCTGCTTAGACTCAAGGTCTTAAACCAATTCAAGTGACTCTCTCTTTGCCTTTTCTACCATGTAGTTTTCAATATCTTCCATTCTCACATTAGTTGTAGGCACATTTCTAGGAGCAAGTTGCCCCCCCAACATTGTTAGCAATAGGTAGAGGAGCTACAACAACAGGTGGAGCTCCTACAACAGGTGGCTGTTCAACAGTAGCAGTAGGTGGTTGTTCAATAACAGCAGTAGGTGGTTGTCCAACAACAGGTTGTACTAGTCCGGCCAAAGCCTGTCTCAGTTCATCTTGCTTCATAGCTCTCATGTCATCCATCAAAGCTCCCTTCATGTCCTCTAGGGTCCACATCTTTGGTTGTTGTTCCATTTCAGTCTATTCAGTCTGAGCTAATTCAGCTTCTAGGAATAGTAGGTTAATTGGACTCCCCTCTAGTCTCTCCAGTCTGTGAAGAATGCCTTAAGCTATAGACTTGGGACTTAAATTAACTCTGGTCAATTTGCCACCTCTTTATCCCAAGACACGAGAAGACCTAGATGAATCTATGATGGCTATAAAACAAGGTGTTAGTATAATGCATGTATGCATGATGCACGTGCTATGCAACAAGTAACAAGAAAGCACTTAGCAAGTAGCAATTAGCAAGAAGCAATCAACAAGCAACATGCAAGCATAAACCTTCCAACCTTATTCCTCCCACACACGTGTTCAATGGCAAGTTTCTTTTCCTAGGATTTTTGGTCTTGGCCTTCATATCAACAGGGGATATTAAGAGCCAATGTGTATGCCAAATCTCTCTTAAAAGAAAAGGCACAGAAGCAGGATTTCTAAATATAAAGGTCTAGCCTAATCTTTATTAGCCTGAATGAGCTTCAAAGGTATAGGCCTGGGCTTTTATAAATAGAAATACCTCATGGCAATTCAAACAAACAAGCACTTTGGGTGAAGATCCTAGGGGAAGTAACTAGGCCATTATATGTGGTTAGGGTTCGGTGAAAAGTTAAGGTTCCCTTAGTAAGATGCTCTCCATTATGGACTTTGAGTTACATGCCAATGTCAGAGGGGCCCAGCATCTTTTACCAACTCGAGAGAAGATTAGCCCCCCTTAGGGACTTGGGTTACAGACTCTGGTAAGATGAGCTCGGTAATCTTCTCTTAAATCGAGTTAAGGCTAAGAGTAATGGTTAGCCAATCTACAACTCCATGAAGCTAGTGGAATCATAGAATCATAAACCAACGCCATCGGTTTAGTAGGGACATGCAGAATGAATGCAAGAATGAAATAATAATCAATAAAATAATTCTAAAGAACATAAGTAGAATTAGTATCTCTTATCCCCAGTGGAGTCGCCACTGTAGATGGCGGGGTTTAGCACGCGTCCAAGATTTTAGCAACCGCGACAATGTTTAGGCTCAAGGCCTTAGACAACATACTAACCACTGTTACAAAGACATGGCATGGAGATGAGGAGTCTCCACCCAGGGTAATAATTAGAACAATTTGATTGGTGGTACTCGATTCTCTAAAAGAAAATTAGCTCCATAACCAAGAGATTCTAGATACGGAATACTAACTTCTCTTAGTCTCATGTTCATTTAGAATAATTTTATAAATGATTATTTCATTCTCTAATTACATGCAATTTTATTAAACCCAAATTAACATCCATCTACCCAAAAAGGCAACAAGTCAATAAAATTACAAGTAAAAAATGCACTCAAGATCGCATTGTTCCTAAGTTTAAACTGTGTTAATTTATTAAAAAAGTTAGCTAAATCTACATTTTATTTACAAGTGAAAAATGGACTAAAGGTGGGCCTACATTTTTATTAATTAGTGAGTCTAAATTTATTTATTTTAGTCTTTCTAAGATATAGGCTTAAGTCTATTCAATTTTAAAGGAAAATCAAATTAGTAGGCCTAAATATTAGTTTTATTTTAAGTGAAATGTGGGCCTAGGTCTATTTATTTTAAAAGAAATGCAATTAAATGGGCTGAGCTAAGTCTAAACAATTTTAATTAACTAAGTGGGCTTAAAATCTAATTAACCTAATGGGCCTAAGTTGATTTTAATTATATAAAAAAACCTAAATCATTTTTTAAGCCTATTTATTAAGTGGGTCAGACTTAAACGTGGGCTTGGGGCCCAAAAAAACATAAAAACATAAAAAAAAACAAGCCCAAAATAAATAAAACACAAAAAATATATCAAACAAACATTATAGTGATTTTCTAAAAAAAAAATCCTAAATTAATTACATGCAAACCTTAATTTATGCTACTACCACCATTGATTTTAATTGATTTTTTTACCTAATTGAACCTAATTACTAATCAATTTTAAAATACAGAAATTTAAATCTTTCACTATTCCCACTACTAGGGCTATTACAAACTACATACAGAATTAAAATTAAATAATTATACACCCAGAAATTAAAATAAATTACACAGGATACAAAAATGCAGAACAAAAATTAAAATCCTAAGAACAATTATTAAAACAGTACAAGTTCATCCATGGCATTCCATGGATCTTCTGTTCAATTAAACACAGGCGGTTTTCTCTTTCTTAATTCACATACGGACATCAAAACAAAAAATAAAAACAAAAAAAGCAATCAAATTAGTAGTGAAATTAAATAATAAAATAATTAATGAAATGAATAAAAAATCACATAAGAGAAGAAAGAAAAAATAAATGTTGTGCATATGCCCTTTTTTGGCCCCTCAGATTAGGATTTTCATCGTTGAAATCGACTCAGTGTTGATTTGATTACGGATTGAGACTAAAAATCATTGTATCGTCTTCCTCAAATGAACTGCAAAAATTAGGGTTTTTTAAAGAACAGAAGAAATCAAAGCTTTTTTTTTCATCTATAAAAAATCCTCTAGCCAAAAAACCCCCCTTCGCACGCATGTAGACTCTGCTTTTAAATGTAGAGTCTACGTGTACTGAACTAGGAATAGACCTATCTGATCATATTAGATAGCGTTTGTTTTGATTTCAAAAAAAATATCTTCTACGTTTCTTTTTTAAAAAACCTTATCAAATAAAATTTGAATTTTTCAACCAGTCGGCATTGCACCAGTGCTGATCCTAAAATATTAAGGGATAGTTGATTTTACCTAGTGAGTAATGGACATTAATGCTCTGGAATTGAAATTCCTAGAAGCTGAATTTTAAAGTTAAAAGAAGACCCATGAAAAAATGACTTATTTACAATCAAATCCTAAAAACGTTACAATTTAGTTCCTAAAGTCCATAAAATCAACAACCAAACTCAATTTTTGAATAAATTTCATCATAGGGGCTTACGTCGTAATTATACACAATTTCATCCTGAAATTAGGTGCTTACAGTTGTCCCCCTTTGTCACTGTTTGCTTGACAAATTGCGGCAAAGCAAAAGAAGCACACAATTTTGAAAGAAAGAAATTAGGACACTCGATTGTATCCTAGGTGATAGATTGATACTCAAATTGTTGAGCAAGGTGTAGTATTTGATAAGTCGCACTATATTTCTTATGGAACATCTAGTGGACTTTATGCAAATGAGTTTCGCTATATTCCCTATGGGATGTTTAGCGATGATAAGTTGAAAAATTGCTATAGTTCCTATAGAACGTCTAGCAATGATGAATTTTGTTATATTCCCTACGGGACGTCTAGTGGACTTTGTGCAAATGAGTTTCGCTATATTCCCTATGGGACATTTAGCGATGATAAGTTGAAAACTTGTTATAGTTCCTGTGGAACGTCTAGCAATGATGAATTTTGTTATATTCCCCGTGGGACGTCTAGTGTCATTGAATTGAATTTTGTTATATTCCCTGTGGGACGTCTAACGATGCACACTATATTCCCTGTGGGACATCTACTGTAATTGAATTGAATTTTGTTATATTCCCTGTGGGATGTCTAATGATGTACACTATATTCCCTGTGGGATGTCTAGTGTAATTGAATTGAAAAAATTACATCATACTCGGTCATATGATGCCGATTATACTCAGTCGTATAATTGATTGAGCATACATTGCACTCAATCATACAATGCCGACTTCACTCGATCGTATAGTCTTGAATTGAAAAATTACATCATACTCGGTCATATGATGCCGATTATACTCGATCGTTTAATCGATTGAGGATACATTGCACTTGGTCGTACATTGTCGACTACACTCAGTCGTATAGTCTATTTTGAAAAGGAACATCACACTCAATTGTATGATGTTGATTATACTCGATCATATAATCGATTGAGGATACATTGCACTCGGTCGTACAATGCTGACTACACTCGGTCGTATAGGCATTTCATTACTACACTTCCGACTGTTCTAGGCCGGTCTGACCGTTATTCTTTATTTGCTTTGATCGACCGATGGATGGATACTACCCATACTTTTCATACTCATGTGGGTGAGCTGACCATTTCATCTATGAGCTTCTCTGCTATCACCAAGATTGCCTTTGGAGGATCCCTAGTTCCATTTGACATCAGCTATTGTAGTCTTCTAGAGCATGCACAGAGTCAATACGTGCAAGAATTGATCAGGTTCATCCTAGCATGGAAGAATCAAAAGAATGTTCTTCTTTCATCATTAGTTAAGGGACTTAGACGTCTTCCTACTTTGACTCCTCATTAAATTATTCATAAGATGAGGTGTTTTCTTTTTATATTATTAGGCACAACCCTCTTTTTCGTGACTTGGATCGAGTTGCCATATTAGATTGGGGATCTGCTACACTCGCTTATATTTATTACAAACTGGACATTGTTTGTAGAGGTGCTATCACGATGTATGGCTTTTGGCACATCTTACATATTTGTTCTCCTTCATTTGATCTCTATAGTTTTTCTCTTCTTTGCTTTTTTTCTGATATGTTCTCTTTTTTCCAGATCTAGAGCATAGAGATCGGGCTGATTTGAGGCTTTAATGCTATCAGTTCTGATAGGACCTTTCCTCTGATGATGAGATGGGGTTCTTCTCACCTTACTAGCAATAAGAACACTTTGCAGATGTACTGTGATCAGTTGAACACTGTCGAGTGGCACCTGGTAAGGAAAAATAAAATCATTAGTATGTTACAGTTTAATAGAAATTTAATTTAATTTACATAAATTGTAGATAAGCTTTGATTGGTTGGAGGGTGCTGAAGACATCCAACGATATGATTTCATGGCGGCTGTAGTCCACTTAGAGCCTATGAGGATCCTACTCTCTAGTTATGGCTATCTAATGTGGTATTTAGGGGAGCGAGTGTATCACTAGTCTGCTGGCCCTTCTTGATGTCACATTCCATCTGATGTCCCCTCCTCTATGCTCCGCAGCTCGCATCTTACAGGTTCAGAGCTAAGAGATGCACTATAGGGATATGCTGCCTCAGATTTCCTTGAGCGTTCTCGACATTATTAGTAGTTTATCCATGAGAGCCTCCTGGAGCATGTTCCTATTAACGATGATGAGGTAATTTCACATTATTTCAGCTTTCATTTCTAGAACCTATGACTCACTCCTTCTCTTTACAGTTTGAGGAGGTTCGCTCTCCTCAAATAACTGAGTTTCGTCAGATCCATCATAAAAGGTTTTTGAGACAGCATCCCATATCTCCTTTGCTGTTGGAAGACGAATGAATCTCTGCATCAATGTCGGACTCATGGAGTCAATCAACCAACTTTTGACTCGATTATTATCAAGGAGCCAAGTTTCCAATGCTTGATCTCCTGCTGGTGGCTTTGGCATAGTGCCATTAAGAAAGCCAGATTTATTTCTGGCTCCAATTCGCATCTCCATGATTTGTGACCATAGAGTATAGTTTGTACCATCAAGAATAATTCTTGTGGGAAAGGGAGAATTATCTTGAAGGGTTTGAATAAAATTGGGTGTTTCATAGGATACGATGGATGTATTTTCGGTGGTCATAATTTTGAAGATTCAAAGAATTCAAAGGAAGAAAAAATACGATTTTAAGAATTCAATAAAAAAAATTCGATTTCAATGGATATGCTCTGATACCATGAAGAATAAAATTCAGACAAAAAGAGAGAAAATTCAAGGGAAATATTTTTCCATTGTATTCAAAGAAGGGTTACACCCCTTTATATATACACATAGGAATCATAATCACAACCTAATTAGGAATAGAATAACATCCTAATTGTATACAAATATTTACTTCCTAATATATACAATAAAAATATTTACTTCCTCAACATTATTGATATATATTGTTCTTATTTTCGTGCTTGAGGACAAGTAAGAAGCTAAGTGTGGGGGTATTTGATTATGTGTTAAGTGCAATACTTTTTAGGTTGGTTTGGTGCATGTTTATGGTGTTTATTATTTCATTTTTATTAGAATTCTTTTTTTATATATATATACTTCAAAGATTAATTGGTCTCAATGTAGAGATGGAAGAAAAAATGTAGAGATGGAAGAAGACATGCAATTATGAAAAAGACATACAATGATGGGAGACATGAAGACATGCAATGATGGAAGAAAACATAATTATGAAACAAAAATAAATAAATAAATAATGAAAGGAATGAATATAAAAGAAGTAGGAGAAGGCATTACTCAAGAGGAAGTCATTACTGGAAGAAAATTTTATTAAAGCAAGATGGGAGAGAGAGGCAAAAGAACATTGCTAGGAGAACGACTGCACTAAAAGAGTTTTCTCTTCCTCATTAATTTTCCTTTGTTCTTGAATATATTTCTTATTCGCATTTTTAGAATATTATGAGTATGATGTCTAGTTAATTTGTTTATGTTGGGGATTGTTAAACTTATTTTAATTTAAGTTGATTCATGTATTAGTTTTTTCTTTTATATTGCATTCATTGAGCTTAATTGTTTATGATTTGGCCATTCATAATAGATTTTTTTTATTAAGATTAATTATTGAGAAATATTAATCTTAATAGAAATATAAGTGCTTAATTAATTGATTTAAATCTAGAGATAGCTTAAATTATTTTAATTTCAATTGGTTGTACTTCATGATTTATTTACTAAATTTCATTATGTTTTCATTTAATAAGTATTATTTAAACCCTTCTCAATTGATAGGAATAAATTAAGTAATTTTTACTTGAAAAATATTAATTATTACCTTTGAAACCCCAAGAACTGCAATAGAAAGAAGACTTATTTCTTATGATCGACTTAATTATAATATAGCGATACAATCCCTAACATTATTCTATCATTTGCTTGTTAAAATTTAAGTTAATTATTTTATTATTTAGTTTCAATTTGGCAATTATAATTTAGCAATTATAATTCACTTAATATTTGATTCTTAAATAAGTTAAAAATAAAATTAATAGTTATTGAATAAACAATCAATCCTCATGGGATCAATTTATACTTATTCTATATTACTTGATGAACTTGTTTGCTTGCAAGAATCAACCAAACATTAAGACTTGATCTTTATCATCAACCTTGACATCAATGTCTTAAGATCCATAATAATTTTAGTGAATTCAGCAAGATGATCTTTAATAGGTGTGCCTTCTTTCATACAAAGAGTGTAGAATTTTTGCTTTAAATAAAGCCAATTGGTGAGAGACTTTGTCATGTAAAGACTTTCTAATTTTAGCCTTAAAGCAACAGTAGGCTTCTCTTCTGCAACTTCTTGTTGCACTTCATCTGACAATGATAACAGAAAATCGCTTTGTGCATGCTCCAGTAGATCAGATTCTTCTTGTTCTATCATCGACTCTGGCAAAGTCTCTCTGCCTTTCAACGCCTTTTGCAACCCTTGTTGGACCAACAAAGCATGCATCTTGGCAGGCTACAAATTGAAATTATTATTGCCATTGAATTTTTCAATCTCAAATTTTGCTGCCATAATTACACCAAGTCAAAATATCCCCTTGCCGTTAATTGAAAAATTCTCAAAAAATATTTTCTGATGTAGAAGATCAATCAAAACTGCAACCATAAAGCATACTCAGAATTTTAAGAGAAATTACAATTTCTGACACCAATTTGTTGAAACATAAGGGGCCTACAAGTAATTAATTGAGCAAAATAAATAAAATAATAGGACACAATAAATTAACATGGTTCGACAAAACCTATGTCTATGGTCAAAGACGGCAAAATAATTTTCACTATGATAACATAAAGAGATTACAAAATATGAATAGACAACACTTAAATTTTGACCACACCTAAGTGTTTAAACTATCCAAGTGTTTAAACCCCAAAAAAAAAAACTTAGCAAATCACTCACACTACTCATATAAGAAACTAAGCTTTGCTTGTGTTTCTATTTGTGTTGTGTTAAACAAATAGAGAGTAAGGCTATTTATAGCCAATGAGAAGCAAGAAAACATGGCCACAAATTAAAGAACTAATTTGTGGTCAGTAGCCATAATCCACTTATCTAAATTCATGTGGTCATTAGCCAATTATCCAAATATCCACTTATCTTCAAAGCACAACAAGTGATTGTCCAAGTCAAGAACAATCAAGACATAATTATCAAGTTTGATAGATTTTATTTATATATAAATGTCTTAACCAATAATTATTAGCATTAAGGGGCAGCGTACACAAATTTTGTTCCCTTCCGAGGTATTGAATCTGTAATTTATTGAGTAAGGCTCTTAAAATTGGTATCCAAAAAAATTTGCCAGTTGGAGCATGCAACTAAGTTATGTACAGAACTGAATGCTACACCGTGAGACTGGATGGGAGCTGTTTTCAGAATCTGCATGAAACGACCTCTGACGACTATGACTTGCGTAGTGAACTAAGTTTTTGGGTTGTTCTTACTAAAATTTGGTTTGTGCAGAACTAAGTGCTGCAATGTGAAGTCGGTGGGAGCCACTTTTAGAATTCGTACGAGCCACCTCTAATTAAGGTCCATAACTTGCCTGGTGGACTAAAATTCTGAGCTGTTCGTATTGAACCTTAGTTTGGGTCTGACAAGGATGTCATGCGTTCAACTAGAGAAATTTATAACACTCCAACCTCCCATCCGAAATGGAAATCACATAATATTCAAATGGAAATCACATAATATTGATTTCCTGAAGGATAAAGATATAATGAACGAAAAAAGAATACAAGTTGCAACATCAGCTTGAAGGTCAATTCTATAAACAAATAATTTTCAAGAAAAAAAAATTATCTTCCATCACTTACTGGCAATATAACATGGTTCCTCAAGCTATCATACCCTGCACTTGTACTAGAAATATTATCTCCATAACCAATGCTAAAAGCAGCCTTCTCTGATTCACCAAGCAAGTACTGTGTCTCTTCTGATGAATTCGACTCATCTCTAATCCATGGATGCTTTACCATCATTCTTAATCCTTCTAGTTCCATTGCTACTTCCTTCATTGTTGGCCTTTCTTCTCCTTTCACTCTCAAGCATCTCTTTGCAAGATTACACACTTCCTGAAGCTGCTCCATGTTGCCTTCGTTCGCTATGCAGTCTTCCACAACACTTACCAAGCGACCCTCATTCAGTGCAGAAAGAAAATACATTGCTAGATTTCTCTCCGCTTCAGGTCTTTCAAATGAAAGTGCCTTCTGCCCTGTTAGCAACTCCACAAGCACAACTCCAAAGCTATAAACATCGCTTTTATCAGTCAATTGGCTCGTCTGGAAGTACTCAGGATCTAAGTATCCTAATGTCCCTTGCACCATTGTTGACAGTTCATCTTGATCTAATGGAATTAATCTTGATGTGCCAAAATCGGACACTTTTGCTGTGTAGTTATCATCTAATAGTATGTTTGAAGACTTGATATCTCTGTGGATGATGGGAACATTAGCTGCAGAGTGCAAGTAGGATAGTACTCCTGCAGTTTCTGCAGCTATTCTTAATCGGAGTTCCCAAACTAATTCTGAAGCTTTGTTTTTGCAGTGAATGTGCTCGAAAAGGGTTCCATTCGTCACAAATTCATAAACCAGCAATGGAACTTCAGTCTCTAAACAACACCCCAAAAGTTTTACCACATTTCTGTGGTTGATTTGGGAAAGCACCACAACTTCATTGATGAATTGCTCGGTTTGGCTCTGATCAACTATTTTTGACTTTTTAATTGCAACAATTTTTCCATCTGTTAAAGTTCCTTTATAAACTGTACCATATCCTCCAGTTCCAATGATTCTGCTGTCATCATAATTGTTGGTGGCTTTCTGTAGTTCTTCAGTTGTAAAGATTTTCGTAGTCTGATCGGTAGTAGATCGTTGGATTTTCGAAAGCTGTTGTTGCAACATTATTCCCCCATTTTGTTGAAAGAACTTCTCTTTGAATTTCGTTAGCTTCCATTTTTTGTATCCCCAATAGAGCCAAATACTACCAACTAGCAACGCCGTCAGACCTGAACTAATTCCTGCATATTCCAAGAGAAACATTTGAAAGGACTTATTGCAATCATCAATTTCACTCTTGAGTAATTTTTTAAACAGAAAACATTTTTTCTTTTCCAGGTTCACCGTGATCAGTTGAACTTGAAGACTTTCAGCAAGAAACAAAGAATTTGTTGAAAATGGAATCATAGACCGTATATATACTTACCAATGGTGAGTGGAATCACTAATGAGTGATCACGGATGCAGCCGTCTCCATCTGTCTTTCCATCTCCGTGATAACCCTTGGGACAAGTACATATAAAATTCCCTTCAGTGTTAGTACAATCCTTTACGCATAGCGTTGAATTTTTGCACTCATCTATGTCTGCAAAAGAAGAAATAGAAACATTAGCAAAACAAGCTATTATAACGAAGAGACAACATGAAAGATCAAGAAGAGCTGTATTGTGTTTACCTTGGCAACCATTAGGCAGGTATGGGTTTCCCTCATAACCATCCAAACACTTGCATCTGTAGCCAGACCCGTTTTCGGAATCGACACAAGTGCTATTTCCTTGACAAATGTTAATGCCATTATCTCCACAGCTATAATTCGAAATGGTCCAATCCAATACCAAAGGGACATATCTATCGCTCCGCAGATCAGTAAAATTTGTAGAAGAAAATCTGAAAGACACTGTTTGAATAATGAAAGCATAGCTGCAGGGACTAAAGCTTGCGATGGAAGGGTTATTCTTATAATTACTGTAACTACCGACTGTTACATTGAAGTACCTTACTCTTTTGGCGAGTGGAGTTTGGCAGCAACCGATTCCTGAACAAGTATTATTGGGCACATATTCTAATCCAGTGCACATGGACATACATCCGACCTCGTAGGCGAAGTCTTGGATGCCTGTTAGATAACCTGTGACAGTTGCTCGAGTGTTGCAACCTATAGCAACAAACACGTTGTCAGTATCAGAGATGATAAATTTGCGTAACCGAAGCCATGCCCAATTAGAATTGTCATCAGCAGCTTTTCCTGACGAAGTGTTGTAGCAATAACGAGTAACAAATTGCAGGATTTGCAGCTTCCCTTCAAGTGTTATCTCCATGACACGGATATTACTTTCACCTAAAAATAGTCTCGGAGGATCAAATGATCTACTGCAATTTATGAGAAAATCTTTATCGTGATAGCAATTTTCCGTCATGCCAAACGGGTAGGGGATGCTGAGATCCCCACATCTATCTTCGCATCCTGGCTTCGCAATCTGAAATTCTTGTGTTGCTTCTGCTGCTACTACCTGCACAAGGGCTATTAACCCCAACCTGATGATCAGTTCTTGAATAATTCTCATGGCGGCTGCTCTTATTCTTTTGTTATTTTAATTTTTTTGTTTCACTTTCGGAAGTTTTGTTTAATTCTCGAATGCTAATTTGAAGAAAATTTCTTGTAGCAATTAATTTATGTAGTTATAGTCAGAAATATGGATTTAAGACTAATTCAAAGAGCTGGCGTGTGGTCGAATTAATATCTAAACATTGTTGATTTGACAAGAATTTGGAAATTATATATCAATGACTTCTGCTGACAAACATAATGTACCTAAGCATGATGTCAAAGTGCATCAGGTAAAAATAAGTGTAAAAAAATGATATGCATTGTCATTATCAAATTTATTTGTAGCCCGCCTTAACGCATAGATTAAATGCCCAAGGCGGAAGCTCTAAGACTTGAGGTTCTATGTTCAATTCTCGGTGGGGAGAACTATACTACAGAACTTTCATTTTAAGATTTTGGTTGCCATTAAAAAAATTGCAGTTATGTTGAGAAAAATAATTATCTCATGCTGCTGGAACAAAAACACTAGTTGCGATGGATTATGTCACAACAAAAATTTAATTTTTTATTAAATTAAAAAAATGTTTAAAAATGAATAACTTGTTCATAAAATATTTGTTATGTATGGTCATAAATTTGGATGAATTTTGAATCTATTTGATCCCCAACATAAGAGTTTTGTGCAAATTTGAATTAAAAAAAAATGGTTAAAACTCAGCCGGTTTAGTTTAAGGGGAAATTGACACTTGTCCTCAATTAATTTCACCTTAAACTAGCTAAAGTCTGCGTTGCTGGTATGAATTAACTGCTTGATTATTTCAAGTTCTTCTAGATTTAAACTTGCAGTCTTCTTCTAAACTCCACCCAAATTCCAAGGGAAAAATGCAAGTTTTACCATTCTTCGTTACCTTTTAGACTTGTCAATGTTTGCCGAAGTTGATTTGCAGTTTAACATCAATCGCTCTTACCAATAGAAACTGGGATAAAAAATAAAAATAAATTATGTAAATATGAAACAATATTTTATATGTTGGAATAAGTGAGTTTTACAATTTTTTTATTGTCCTTTTATATTATCAGCACATATATAACATGGAAAAAAATAGCTCAAATACATTTTTCACTATAAATCACTCCTTTAAATATCATTATTTATGTCAAAAGTTGAGTAATTTAACTGCATAACTCCCTTAAAAAAGTATATACAGATAAAAAGTTTGATTCTTACCTTTCCTCTTTCTATTATTAAATAAACATTAATCTAATTGTTATAATTTTATTTACATACGTACACATATTTGTACTGAAAAATGAGAATATAAATTTGGGATAACAACATTTTTAATCCCATAACTTATATCATTTTTTTAATTAAATTCTATAATTTTTTTTTTTACAATCAAGTTTTATAAGTTTTAAAAAAATTTTCCGTTAGTTTTATCCATTAGTCAGCCCTTAAAATTAAACAATATTTTTACATTTTAGTTCTAAAACATTTAAAAAATATATTATCTTTTATTTTAAATAAATATTTATTTATTTATGATTTTTTTTATTATTTAAGTTGCATATAAATATAACTCACTAAAATAATACCAAAAAAATTAAAGATAATATTTTTCTTAAATTACTAGTTTAATTAACAATATTAATAAAATTAATTAATTATTTTTAAATATATAAATTTAATTAATATATCATAAATGAATAATTTTTTTATATGAAAAAAACTCAATCAATTTTGTCAATATTATAATTTGTGTTGTATTTTAAATAATCTCTTAAACTCAATGAAATTGAAAATGGACAATTTTTTTTACAAGATATTTATTTAATATAGACTGTTTTATAATAAATATTTGAGCAATTAAATAAGTGAACACATATTTTTATAAAATAACTTAACATAAAGAAACATATTTTTTTGAGAATATCTAATTCAAATCTAATTGAATTTAATAGATATTTGAAAACTAACACAAAATATAATGTTGACAAAAATGAATAAATACTTTTTATTTTTTATTTTTTGATATTATTTTTAATGAGTTAATATAGTTATTATGAAAATTAAATGATGTAATAAATTATAAATAAAAATGAAAATTATTTATTTAAAATATAAAAGATTTTAAAGTTTTAGGACTGAAATGTAAAAAATAAATTTAATTTTAACGGTTAACTAATGAAAAATTGATTTAACTAACGGATAGGACTAATAGAAAGATTTTTTAAAAAAATTAAAGAACTTGATTGTAAAGAAAATTATTTGTAGGACTTAAATGAAAAAAATGATATAAGTTATATGACTAAAAATTATGTTATCCCTATAAATTTAGAATAACTAAGAAATCTAAAAATTGTTGGTTATTAAAAGGCATTATTTAATAATAGAGTAGTGATACAAGTCACTACTTGCGAAGTAGAGACAATGACATTTTTCTCCTTTTATTTTTTTAATTTTTTTAAATTTAAATTTTTTTCAATTTATTTAATAAAAATTTAAGTTGTACACAGACAAATCTATCCTGCAAGGATTTTGTAATGACCCTAATTTTTAAATTATTTTAATAATTATCAGGATATGCAGTGTTAATAAATTTTAAAATAATATTTGATTATTTTACTATTTTGTGAATAATTATTATTATTTTACGTTTAATTATAATTTTCTACGTAAATATGTATATATTGACGTGTATTATTTCAAACAATATTATTTTAATAATGTTTAATCTAGTGCATTAATATTTTAAGATTTTTTAAATTAATAAACTATATTATTTTATTGTATTTTATGTGTTAATATATATATATATATATATATATATGCACATAAATACTAGGTTGTCTAGTAATATTTTAATGCATGTTATTATTTTGTGTGTGTGTATATATATATATATTGGAATAAATGTGTGTGGTTTATATATATATATATATATATATATATACATTATTTTATTATTACATAAAGTTACTAACTGTATTATATAATAATATATACATATATACAAAAGCTTTTCCATTACTTTCTTCCCCCTCCCACCCCCCACCCCCCCCCCCCCCCCCCGATCTTCATCATCACTGCGCCCGTCACCATCCGTTCACCGACCGTCACTGTGCCTCCTGCTTCTTCGTCGGACCACCCACCTGTTTGTGATATGCACTAGGTCAATCATTTATGATTATGTATTGACTTTCTTAATTTATTAATAAAGAGGTATTTCATTATCATTTGATTTTACGATAATTATATGAATGGTTAATTCTTACTAAGGCCATTAAGTATATGACTTGATAGTAAAACCCTTAGATTAAAATAAGAGTTCTATTATAATTATCCCTAGCCATTTATTCATTATATAAGTATTAAAGTATTAAGGCTAGTATGATGTTGACTAATGGTTATGTTTTACTAATCATGAATATGAGATATTAAGTCAACTCATAGGTACATGAAGAGAGATCATGTACTCGATTGACCCACTATGAGAATACTGCATAGATTATTATCATAAGTATTTCTCATCACAATAATTTTATTTTGGTCCTTTGACCTTGAAATCATCATGGATTTCTACATAGCTATTTTATGTTTGGACACATTCTAACATTGTCTTTAACCGGACGATTAAATAGGATGTTGTTGGATATAAAATTAGTTATGTTAGGAATGTGAGTGATTTAGAAGGAATTTATCCCTCATTAATATGAGAAAGATATCTATGGGCCCCTTGATGAGATAAACTAAAGGAAAATGCATGGTCATGCTGAAATGAATTGATAAAGGGTTATCATTTTCAGTCTACTTGGAATCAAGTCATAATATTGAACTATATAAGGATGACATTCTATGCCTTATGTTCAATTAAGATATCATGTGATAAAGGGACGATAAAATTCACTGTAATTAGATTATGTCAGATTATTGACTTCACATGACTTAAGTAATCACAATGTCTTGCTAGAGGCCACTTATGACTTAGAGGCCTAAATAGAGATTTAGGCCCACTGCCAATGTTATGTGAACCTATAAGGTCACACACTTAGAACAAGCCCAAAACGAATATGGGTTTAATAAGCCCAAAATAAACTCTATGAAAATAAATAATTAAAGTATTTTATTTATTTATTTGTTTATTTATTTAAGATAAATGTTATTTTAAATAAATAAATAAGATATTATTTCTGATTTATTTTTTAAAAAAATTAGAATATAATAAATGGAAAATTACCAAAAGGTCATTGGTAGGTGAAACCTTAATTTAAAGTCTATAAATGTGTTATATTCTCTAGGGTTTAACTCACTTGTTTTTCCTGCTCCAAAAACAGTTTTCTGTCTTCTTAGAAAGCAAACACAGAGTTTTTCTTTTGTTCTTAATTTGTGAGACAATTAAGAAAGTTACTAGCACACACTCCAATTCATTTTATGAAGGTTTTTTGTGTGACACATCCTTTTGGAGACGTCTAGATCCGAACAACCAAAACAAAAAGCTCGAGGTAAGGTGTCACCGGTATGAACCTCCTCTCATCCTTCTAGAAAATATTGCCTCTTCTGCATTTTAGTGAGATTCTTAAAATCCTAGATTTAATCAAGTAGTCAAATTACATGGATCCAGGTTTGGGAACGTGATAAAATTTTAATTTTTCTGCTACATTTGTATTATGTATCCCAACAGTGGTATCAGAGCCACTTATAATTCGATTAATTGATTCTGTGTATATGTGATATATGTTAGGGTTTTATGATTCATTTTTTAAAAGGGTTTTCAAAATTATCAAAAAGGGTTTTGATTTGTTTTGTGACAATTCTTAGTAATCTATTTGAAAACGGAATTAAATATTAATTTGATTAATGTTTGTAATGGTTTAATATGATTAAACTAAAAGCAGTTTTTAATTTTATGAATTCAAAATGTTGTTTCATGAAAAATGAATTCAGTATGCTATTTTACTAAAAATGAATTCTGTATGATGTTTTTATGAAAAATGAATTAAGTATAATGTTTTATTAATGTGATTTAATGGGACAGAAATTCTATTTTCAAAAACCTAATCACTTAAGGATTTATATTTGTTATGTATTCTATTTTGATTAATATGATTAATTGAAACAGCATATTTATTTTTTGTTTTAATTAGGAAAAACATTTTCTATTTTGATCAAGAAAATTATTTTTTGATTAAATCTGAAACCGAAATTTTGTGATTATGCAGATTATATGTTAAGGGCAATCTGTTTAAATGTTAAACAGATTATGCAGAATGGATCTGTTTTATACAGATTTGTTCAAGCTGTAATTTTGATTATAGAAATTAGGGTTTTCTTAATGGATGCGTTTGTTTAAAATTAAAAAAAAAAGGTATTTTTGATCTGTTTTGAACTGATTTTTCAGACTGTAAGATGTTTACAGAAAGTGATGTCTTTTAGGCAACAGCTAATTTAGTAATATGATTACAAAAATTGGTTAGTTGCTTCCTTGACGCAAATTAGGGTTTTAAGGTGGCTGTTTTAATTGAGCATTTTTGTCTGTTTTTAAATAGATTGATATTATAGTAATTTGATTACAAAAATTCATTAACGTTCAGAAATTTGAAAAGCAATTCACCAAAGAGCTAAAGTAAAGTGTTTACCGTCGGACTCGCTGACTGGCCAGCGGGACCGCCACCTAGGGCACTACCCTTGGACCCCGCCAAGGGGTGCTACCCTTGGAACCCCACTAGGGGTGATGCCCCTTGACCCCGAAAGAATTGTCACATTATTTTATTTTTAACATAATAATTGGATTTGCCAACTAAATAGATTATTATGTTATACATGTTTGTTGTTTAATGCATGGTGTGTAGCATGGACCTTAGACCAATGTGATTGGATTTAATTTTTATGGGTTGTAATTTTAAATACGGCCTGCTAGTCATTTTTGTTTTATTGTATTTATTTTATTAGAATAGTGTAGAATAAATTACAATAATTTTTGTAAATCAAGACCCATGGTGCAATTTAAGTTAGAGGCCCAGGATAGAGATCCAAGTGGGAACCAAAGAAGGAGATCATGATAGAAGATGGAGATCCAAGTTGGAGGCTCAATTTGTAATTGTAATATTATAGGTTTGACCTTTGATCTTCATATTGGCTTATGAAGATCGACTTAAATTTGTGTCATGCTATGTCATATTTATTTTAGTTGTTTTGTATGTGATGCCATATGATGCCATGCAATACAACATAATAATAACTAAATAAGATTAAATAAAGACGAACCCTCATTTAATATTAAGTCATTATAATGCCTCCTATAAATTCAACATTTGTCAAGCCTTAGATTATTATATATGGGCCTGCCAAAGCAGGGTGTATAAATTTATTTAGGGAAGGCAAGTTAGATAATAGTGTTATCCAAACGCTTGATATGGTTTAACTTAACTATGTTATCAAAATAGTTTTGGACCTAGGGCATTAGATGGAATTTTTAGCCATGACATGTGATGTCAAATCCCATACCATCCAAGAGTTACATGAAATGTAATTGATAAGAGTTGTCTGCCTAAATAACCATATTTTAGGCGATGAGCCAAAGCTCACTTAGAGTATGGTGAAATATGGATCTTGCCCCACTAAAATTTATAAAATTAACTTAGAGGGTTATTGATTTAAGTGAATTTAGTAGGAGTTTTTAATTATGCCTTATACATATTTAATAAAATACTGAATGAACTTTGCATATATTTGTTGTAGATAATGACTTCAAACACTATACCTACCATGTCATTGTGAACCATCCTTGAGAAAGATAAGCTCAATGGGACTAACTTTCTTGACTGGTACAGAAACCTAAGAATTGTTCGTAGGCATGAGAGAAAGGAATACATCCTTGATCAACCCATCCCTGAGGAACCAGTTGCCAATGCTCCTAAAGCACAAAGGGATGCTTATAACAAGCATCTCAATGATTCTACTGATGTCACTTATGTTATGCTTGGATGTTTGGAGTCTGAGCTATAAAAGCAGCTGATGGAAATGGAGGCTTATACTATGATAGGCCATCTTAAGGAAATGTTCCAAGAGAAAGCTAGAATTGAAAGGTTCAATACCATCAGGGCATTACTTTCCTGCAAGCTGACTACTGGCAGCTCTGTCAGTCCTCATGTTCTTAAGATGAAGGGTTATCTTGATCACTTGGACAAGCTTAGTCTTAAGATTGAACAAGAACAGGCTGTGGATATTATTCTCCAATCTTTGCTTGAAGCTTATGATAGCTTCGTTATGAATTTCAATATGCATAGTATGGAGAAGACTATTTCAGAGTTGCATGGGATGCTAAAAACTGCTGAAAAGAACATCAAGAGGAACACCAAGGATGTTCTCATGGTCAATAATGGAAAAGGGATGAAAAGGGTTGGAAAGGGTAAAGGTGAGGTCTTTAAAGGCTTTCAGAAGCCCAAGCTAAAGCCCAAGCCCAAATCCAAAGCTAAACCTAAAGCAAAGGAAGGAATTTGCTTTTTCTATAATGAGTCAGGCCACTTGAAAAGAAATTGCAAGCTCTATTTGGATGATCTGAAGAAGAAAAAGGGTGGTGAGACTACCTCTTCAGGTATTCATGTTATAGAATTAAATTTATCTGCTTCTGATTCTAATTCTGATTCTTAGGTGAATTAAATTTATCTGCTTTTGATTTTGATTCTAATTCTTGGGTATTAGATACTAGATCAGGATCTCACATTTGTATAAATATGCAGGGTCTAAAAAGGAGTAGATCATTGGTAAGAGGCGAAGTGTACCTATGAGTTAGCAATAGAGCAAGAGTTATTGCTTTAGCTGTAGGAACTTATGAGTTACCTTTGCCTAGTGGACTTGTTTTATCTTTAGAAAATTATTATTATGTGCCTACTATGTATAGGAATATTATTTATGTTTCTTGTTTGGACAAGAAAGGGTTTGAATTTATTATTAAGAATAATAAATGCAATATTTATCAGGATAATATTTTCTATAGATATGCTCCATGCACTAGTGGACTTTATATTTTAGATGCTAAAGTCACTAATGAAATGCCAATTTATAACATGGATACAAATAAGTCTAAATCTAATGATTTAAACTCGACTTATCTCTGGCATTGTTGTTTAGGCCATATAAATGAGAAACGCCTTTCAAAGTTACACTAAAATGGGCTTTTAAATTCATTTGATTATGAATCATTTGATATATATGAATCTTGTTTACTTGGGAAAATGACTACAACACCTTTTACTGGATAGAGTGAGAGGGTTAATGACTTATTGGACCTAATACATTCTGATGTATGTGGACCATTAAGCTCAACTACTAGAGGAGGTTTTCAGTACTTCATAACTTTCACAGATGATTTTAGTAGATATGGTTATATCTATCTAATGAAATATAAATCTAAATCTTTTGAAAAGTTTAAAATTTTCAAGAATGAAGTACAAAATCAACTTGGTAAAAATATTAAAACACTAAGATCTGATCGAGGTGGTGAATATTTAAACTAAGAATTTATAGATCATCTTAGAGATTGTGGGATTGTTTCACAATTGACTCCTCCATGTACACCACAATGGAATGGTGTGTCTGAACGCAGAAATCAGACTCTATTGGATATGGTTTGATCTATGATGAGTCAATTTGATCTTCCAATCTCTTTTTCGGGATATGCTTTAGAAACTACTACATTCATTTTGAATAGAGTTCCATTAAAGGCAGTTGAAAAGACACCATATGAGACATGGACTGGAAAAACTCCCAGTTTGTCTTTTCTTGAGATTTGGGGATGTGATGCTTTTGTGAAGCGTCAAATCTTAGATAAACCAGCATCTAAATCTGACAAATGCCTTTTTATGGGATATCCTAAAGAAACTAAAGGATATTATTTCTACAATGCATCTAAGAACAAAGTGTTTGTGTCTCAGAATAGTGTATTTTTGGAAAGAGAGTTTATTTCTAAAGGAACCAATGGGAGCACAGTGCAACTTAAAGAAATTCAAGGCCCACAAAATAGCGTTATACCTGATATGGAACCGCGGCTGAATCAACAAGTAGTTGTTGAGCCTACACAAGTACCAGAAAGCCTAAAGAGGTCTGGTAAGACATGTCAAATCCCCATGAGATATGGATTTCTCATAACCGGTGATAATGATGTGTTAATTATGGATTAAAATGATCCCACATCCTATCAGGAGGCCATAAATAGTCCTGACTCTAAGAAATGGCTTGATTAACCCAAATGATGGTTTAAAAACTATTAGGTGCAAATGGGTTTTCAAAAAGAAAACTGACATGGATGGCAATGTGCATACCTTTAAGGCAAGACTGGTTGCAAAGGTTTCAAACAAACACATGGTATAGACTATGATGAAACTTTTTCACCAGTGGCTATGCTAAAATCTATTTGAATTCTCCTTGCCATAGTTGCATACTATGATTATGAAATATGGCAAATGGACGTTAAAATAACATTTCTTAATGGAAACTTACTTGAGGATGTGTACATGACACAGCTAGAGGGTTTTATCAATCCTGAGAATTCTGAAAAGGTTTGCAAGCTTCAAAGATCCATTTATGGATTGAAGCAAGCATCTCGGAGTTGGAATCTTCATTTTGATAAAGCAGTCAAAGAATTTGGCTTCCTTAGAAATGAAGATGAACCTTGTGTATACAAGAAAGTTAGTGGGAGTGCTATTGTGTTTTTAGTGTTATATATGGATGACATACTACTCATTGGAAATGATATCCCTATTTTATAAAATGTTAAATCATGGTTAGGGAATTGTTTCTCAATAAAAGACTTAGGTGAAGCTGCTTATATATTAGCCATCAAGATCTATAGAGATAGATCTAAAAGGCTTATTGGCCTAAGTCAAAGCACTTATATTGATAAGGTATTGAACAAGTTTAATATGCAAGATTCTAAGAGAGGATTCTTGTCAATGTTGCATGGTATTAGTCTCAACAAGACTCAGTGTCCTATGACCTAAGATGAGAGAGACCGCATGAGTAAAATTCCATATGCCTCTGCTATTGGATCTATCATGTATGTAATTTTGTGTACTCAACCTGATGTTTCATATGCCTTAAGCACAACAAGTAGATACCAGTCAAACCCAGGTGAAAGGCACTGGACAACAGTTAAGAATATCCTTAAGTACTTGAGAAGAACTAAGGATGCATTTTTACTGTATGGTGGTTAGGAAGATGAGCTAGTTGTAAATGGTTACACAGATGTCAACTTACAAACTAACAATGATGACTTTCAATTATAGTCATGATATATGTTTTGTTTGAATGGAGGTGTAGTGAGCTGGAGGAGTTCTAAGCAAGACTTTGTTACTGATTCTACAATAAAAACTGAGTACATAGCTACCTCAGAAGTAGCTAAGGAGGCTGTTTAGATCAAGAAGTTCATAACTGGACTAGGTGTTGTTCCTAGTATATCAGGATCCAATGAACTTGTATTGTGACAACAATGGAGCTATAGCCCAAGCTAAGGAGTCCATATTACATCAGAGATCCAAACACATACTCAGGCATTATCATCTCATTCGAGAAATCATTGAGAGAGGAGACATCAAGATATGCAGAGTATCGACAAATGATAATGTTACTGATCCATTGACTAAGCCTCTTCCACAACCTAAACATGAGAGTCATACTAGGCCCATTGGTATTCGATACAATGTTGATTGGGCCTAGTACAAGTGGGAGATTGTTAATGATATGCACTAGGTCAATCATTTATGATTATGTATTGACTTTCTTATTTTATTAATAAAGAGGTATTTTATTATCATTTGATTTTATGATAATTATATGAATGGTTAATTCTTACTAAGGCCATCAAGTATATGACTTAATAGGAAAACCCTTAGATTAAAATAAGAGTTCTATTATAATTATCCCTAGCCATTTATTCATTATATAAATATTAAAGTATTAAGGCTAGTATGATGTTGACTGATAGTTATGTTTTACTAATCATGAATATGAGATATTAAGTCAACTCATAAGTACATGATGAGAGATCATGTAGTGGATTGACCCACTATGAGAATAATGCATAGATTATTGTCCTAAGTATTTCTCGTCACAATAATTTTATTTCAGTCCTTTGACCTTGAAATCATTATGGATTTCTACATAGCTATTTTATGTTTGAACACATTCTAACATTGTCTTTAACCAGACAATTAAATAGGATATTGTTGGATATGAAATTAGTTATGTGAGGAATGTGAGTGATTTAGAAGGAATTTATCCCTCATTAATATGAGAAAGATATCTATAGGCCCCTTGATGAGATAGACTAAAGGAAAATGCATGGCCATGCTGAAATAAATTGATAAAGAGTTATCATTTTCAATCTACTTGGAATCAAGTCATAATATTGAACTATATAAGGATGAAATTCTATGCCTTATGTTCAATTAAGATATCATGTGATAAAGGGATAATAAAATTCACTGTAATTAGGTTATGTCGGATTATTGACTTCACATGACTTAAGTAGTCATAATGTCTTGCTAAAGGCCACTTATGACTTATAGGCCTAAATAGCGATTTAGGCCCACTGCCAATGTTATGTGAACCTACAAGGTCATACACTTAGAACAAGGCCAAAACGAATATGGGTTTAATAAGCCCAAAATAAACTTTATGAAAATAAATAATTAAGGTGTTTCATTTATTTATTTGTTTATTTATTTAAGATAAATGTTATTTTAAATAAATAAATAAGATATTATTTCTAATTTATTTTTAAAACAAAATTGGAATATAATAAATAGGAAATTACCAAAAGGTCATTGGTAGATGAAACCCTAATTTAGAGTCTATAAGTATATTATATTCTCTAGGGTTTAACTCACTTGTTTTTCCTACCTCCAAAAATGGTTTTCTGTCTTCTTAGAAAGCAAACATAGAGTTTTTCTTTTATTCTTGATTTGTGAGACAATCAAGAAAGTTATTAGCACACACTTCAATTCATTTTGTGAAGGGGTGTTCATGTGGATACCTATAGAGGATGCATCCTTTTGGAGACGTCTACATCCGAACAACCAAAGCAAAAAGCTCAAGGTAAGGTGTCACCGGTGTGAACCTCCTCTCATCCTTTTAAAAAATCTTGCCTCTTCTGCATTTTGGTGAGATTCTTGAAACCCTATATTTAATCAAGTAGTCGAATTACATGGATATAGGTTTGGGAACGTGATAAAATTTTAATTTTTTCGCTGCATTTGTATCATGTATCCCAACACCACCTTCTTCCTGCCAGCTCCGTTGCCTTCTTTTTCCTCTCCAGTCACCGTTTCCAGCTCTGGCAATAGCAGCGACAGTGAGTTAGTTTCTCGCCGTTCTTCCAACTCCGGCCTCCAAAGTGAGCTCTACCACTGCCATTCGACTCCTAGAGCTCCAGGGAACTTGATTCTAGCCTTGGTTCGAGCTCTAACTCCTCCATTTTGATTGTATCTCGATTTTTCTATTTCGGCCATTTTTGGATTTTTTATTTTTTTTCAAGAATTTTTGCTTGATTCATGGAAAATCCCTATAAAAAAGTTGATCCCTCTAGCTCAAGCTACATCCCTGAATTTTTTTGTGATTTTTGCGATTTATTTTAATTTTTGTGAATTTTTGAATATTTTATTATTATTTTATTATTTTTGTAAATTAATTATATAAATTATGAAATTGTGATTTTTGGTGTTATTTGTCGTTATTATTAATTTTATAATTTATTTTATAATTTTTGTGAATTTTGTGTAATTTTTATAATTATTTTTAGTTTATGTCAATTTTGAAAATATAGGTTATATATATTTTTTTGTTAGAAATAATTGGTTAATTATATGTTTTTGTTGATATTATTGAGAAATATGTTGAGAAAATAATTTTTGTTTATTTATATGATTTTTTATTGAATTTTGAGTATTATTAGTATTTTATGTGTATTTTTAAATATTAGGGGTAATTTGGTAATTTAGTGGTAATTTTAGTTAAATATTAAGTTTAATTGGTTTTAATATTATTTGAGATATAAAAATGATTTTTACAAATTATTTACTAATTTTAACTAATTAATACTAATTTTTGAAAATTATTTTCAAATAATATATAATATACTATTTTTGTAAATAAATGGATTTTTAGTAAATTTTAATATATGTTTGGACTAATTAAGTAATTTGGATTTATAAAATGAATTTTTATAAATATTTATGGAATTATCGAGAAAATGGATTTTTAATAATATTATATTATTAATTAGGGTTTTTAAGTAATTATTAAGAAAATAATTATTTTTGGTGTTTTAATGCTAAATATGCTATATTTTGATATTTGGAGGGCATTTATGGTATTTATTGATTTTTAATATATTTTACTGTATTACTGAATTGTGGTGAATTGTGGACCTCGGTTGGAAAATTTTAGTAGTTCGAGATCCCAACTAAGGGTTATGAGAATTTTTCTTTTCAAAGTGTATTTTCCTTGTAGGACCGGCTCTACTTTTTAGTAGAGAGATGTCCATTTTGCAGAGGAGGTTCTGTCGAATTTTTGATAAAATTCTCATAAAACGTGACATCGGGTCTAATTCTAATTCTGTGTCTGTTTGTGTTTAGAATTCTAGATCGAATCTCTAGAAGTCTAAGTTAAATTTATTCTAATGTCATGATCGCTTTTATTGTTTAGTTGCACCGAGATCGAGGCCTAGCAGACCAAACCCGTCGGATCAGTCTCGTGGAGCGCATCCCTGTGAGTTATTATTATATATATACATTATTTTAGGTTGCATGTTTTAGAATTATATGTTTTAAATGTTAAATTTTTCTTTATTAAATGCCTAAGTATATTTTAGGTATATTTTTAGTATATTATTGGTATATTTTAAAATAAATGCATGTTTTCTTTTTTATTTATATTTAAATTATGTTTAAGTATATTATTGGTTGATTTTCAGTCCATTTCATGATTTAATTGAATTTATTTTACGTATATATACCTGAAATATACTTAGTTTATTTTAGGTATGTTTCTGGTATATATATGATTTACTTGATCATTTTGAATGTCATTGTATATATTATTCATTCTCGAATTGTATGTTTTATTTTTTAAAATGAAGGATATCGATAAAACATGCTTCCTAGTGGGTAGCACTAGGACCGAGTATGTACTAGTGCGATAGATTATAGGTTGAATTACTAACTTAATTGTAGAAATTATGACTTGATTGATTTGATTAATATGAGATGTGATTGATGGTGTGATTGTTGGAGCTTGGTTGACTAAGTGTCTCGGGGCCAATCACACTGACAGTCAAACTGCTGGAGCTCGGTCGACTTAATGTCTCGAGGCCAGTCTACTGTCTAGTTGGATTAAGTGAATTTAATTGGAATTAAGTGATCCAGTATGGCTAGAGTGCCTTCTATTGATATTTGAGGTTACGATAACTTAGGGTTCTATTTAATCATTCATAAACTGATGTTTTTCAGTATTAATTATAAAGTGATTTTTAGCATCTGTGTGTGTATGCTTGTATATATATATTTATTAAATACTTATGAGTGTTTGCATTTGTCATTTAGAAATGCATATATATATATATATATATATATATATATATATATATTATAATAATTCACTCAGTGAGGTCTAACTCCCCTCAGTTGATATTTTTACAGGAGAGTCCTCTTCTTCAGACCTTAGCAGTAGGCCTATTCCCTGGAATTCTTCCGCCTTAGCTTTATTATGTAAATTACTTACTTAATTATTTAATATTGTATTCTAGAAAACTGCAGTAGTTGTGTTTGTAACAGTAGTGGGTTTTAATTATTTTGTTGTATGAGATTTTAATTCAGATGTTTAATCTGAATATTGTATTAAATTATTTCATGATATGAAGGAGTTATTTTATTATATTAAATCAAATTTTTTTAATTATGATATATTTATTTTAATTTTATTTATTGTATATTTTTATTTTTTTAAGGCTTGTTACGGGTTACGGATTCGAAAGAATTCCTGTTCCCTAACGTTGGTCATGGCCCCTGGTTTTTGGTCGTGACAAAGTTAGTATCAAAGAGAAGTTTTGTGTCAAGGCCTTAGTTTTTGAGTTGTGGCCCTAATTTTCAATGTTGTGTTTTCTTTTGAAACTACTGCAATTAATTAGGTTCGAGTATGTCTTGATGCGTATTCCTTGATTTAGTTTTCTATGTTACCATTAGTTGTCTGTTTTATCCGAATCTTTTTATTTATCTTTTCAGAATGAGGAGGCGAGCGTGTATCGCTCAACCGGTCATTGAGGATGAGGATGATGAGTCCTTCCAGGATAAGGTTTTATCTCCTGAGCAAACAGGTATGTTCAGAGGTCATGGCAAAAGCCGCAAGTCATCGTAGACAGAGAGAGCTACAGGATGAGGAACCTGTCGAGCCAGAGTTCGATGATATTCCAGTACCTCTTGTTGCATCGCCTATTCAACCTGCCTATCAGTAAGGTATGTCCAACCCTGAGGCAGCCCTGTTCTATGCCAGAGTTGGCAGGATCGCATTTGATGGGACTTCTGACCCTTTAGATTTTCTGCATATGATCGAGACAAGGACTCAGACTGCTTACACCGAGTACCAGCGAATCATAGTAGTCGAGCTATCAGTAAAGGGACTAGTTTTGGACTAGTTTATTCAGATGATCTAGCCATACATTATGACGATGACCTGGGCTCAGTTCAGAGAGCGATTCATGAGGAGATTTTGCCCAGAGCCACTTCGTATGAGCTATAGACTAGCATTACCCAAGGTGACAGATTTGTTAAGGACTACACCAGAGAGTTCCTTTGACTTGGCAGATATGCAGAGGATCTGATGTGAGATCAGTACTTCGCAGTCACCACTTATGTCATTGGATTGGGTTCTGCATTTACTGGTATGCCTACAGCGGGCCTTACTCTAGAGTCAGTGATAGAGTTGGCCAAGGAGATTGAGATAAGGCTAGTCAGGCAAGGAACTATGCCTGATTATTACCAGTTAGGTGTTCAGTCAGGTGGATTCCAGACTACTCCATACTCGAGTTTTCAAATTGGATCGAGTAGTCAGTAGAGGGGTCCAGCCCAGTAGAGTTAGAGACAGCAGTAGAGGGTACATAGGAGCAGTAAACATGGTTGTGGAGGTCAACACAAACTATTTAGACTTGGGTCAAGTGCTTCAAACAGCAGCAATAGTCGCAGTTATGGGTCAACTGCCATTGTTTATCAGATGTGTGGCAGAGTCCATTAGGGACCGTGTTATATGACACCGCTAATGTGTTTCAAATGCGGACAGATAGGATATTTTGCCAGATCATGTCCCTATTCTAGTTATCAGCAGTCGCAAATTTCACAATTCCCTCAACAGTCGATTGCCAGTGTAGCACCCATTCCTTTTCAGTTGCCTTCAACTCAACACTAGAGTTCTACTCAGATTATTCCTTAGCAGGGTCATGGTAGAGGTACCAGAGGAGTTGCCAGAGGTGTTGGCTAAGCTTCTACCAGTCAGCAGGGAGGTCAAGGTCAGGCCAGAGTCTTTCATCTCACTCAGCAGGATGCTCAGGCATCTAATGCAGTCATGGTACGTATTATTTCTATCTGTTACCTAGATGCATGGATTCTATTTAATCCGGGTGCCATGCATTCATTCATTTCTCCTATTTTTGCTTTCAAGTCTTATTGGTAAGCTTCGAGGATGGCTTTTCCTTTGTCTATCGCCACTCCTCTAAGTGACACTTTGGACACCGATGTCGTTCTTTCTGGTTGTCCAATTCTTATCGGAGGTAGAGAATTATCAGCTAATTTGATTCTGTTGAATGTGATGGAATTCAATATTATTCTAGGTATGGATTAGTTATCTCAGCACTATACCATGGTGGATTGTCGAAGTAAAGAGCTGACTTTCAAAATTCTTGGTGAATAAGAGTTTAAGTTTGTGGGTGATAAGAGTTCTGCACCTCATAATCTCATTTCTGCTATTACAGTTAGGAAGTTACTGAGGAAGGGTTGTCAGGGTTATTTGCCATTTTTCAGGGATACTTCAGTGAAGAAGTTATCACTCACAGATGTTCCTATTGCCTGTGAGTTTCCTGATGTTTTTCCTGAGGAGTTGTCAGGTTTACCACCTCACAGAGAGATTGAGTTTTGTATAGATGTGGTTCCAGACACTACCCCTATTTCTATGCCACCCTATAAAATGGCTCCTACAGAGTTAAAAGAGTTGAAGGAGCAGTTACAAGAGTTGCTAGATAAGAGTTTTATTAGACCCAGTGTTTCTCCTTAGGGTGCACCAGTCCTGTTTGTGAGGAAGAAGGATGGTATCCTGAGACTATGCATTGATTATAGAGAGCTAAATAAGGTGACAATGAAGAACAAGTATTCTCTCCTGAGGATAGATGACTTGTTTGATCAGCTACATGGTGCACAGTTCTTTTTCAAGATTGATTTGAGGTCAGGTTATCATCAGTTATGGATTAACGAAGCCGATGTTCCTAAAATGGCATTCCGCACTCGATATGGTCATTATGAGTTTCTGATGATGTCTTTTGGTTTGACTAACGCACCAGCAGCTTTTATGGACCTGATGAATAGGTTATTCAGACCATTTATGGATCAGTTTATGGTAGTCTTCATTGATGATATAATGGTGTATTCAAGGAGTATAGAAGAGCATGTATATCACTTGAGGATTATACTACAGACACTGAGAGAACATCAACTTTATGCTAAATTCTTGAAGTGTGATTTCTGGATGGAGAGTGTTGTATTTCTTGGACACGTGGTGTCTAAAGAGGGTATCCATGTGGATCTATAGAAGATTGAGGCAGTGTCTAAGTGGCCTAGACCAACTTCAATTATTAAGATTCAGAGTTTTTTGGGTTTAGTTGGGTACTATAGGAGGTTTGTATAGGATTTTTCCAAAATTACAGATCCTATGACTTGCTTGACTCAGAAGAATGTGAGGTTTGAGTGGTCAGAAGCTTATGAGAATAGCTTTCAGTTGCTAAAGGAGAAGTTGACCACAACTCTAGCATTGGCTTTGCCTAATGGAGTAGACAAGTTCACAGTGTATTGTGATGCCTCTAAAGTTGGCCTAGGTTATGTGTTGATGCAGAATGGTAGGGTAATAGCCTATGCTTTAAGGCAGTTGAAGAAGCATGAATAGAACTATCCTACCCACGACCTAGAGATGGCTGCAATGATCTTTGCTCTCAAGATTTGGAGACATTATCTGTACTGGGTGACTTGTGAGATTTTTATCGATCACAAGAGCCTTAAGTATATTTTCCAACAGAGAGATATGAATCTATGGCAGAGAAAATGGTTGGAACTATTAAAAGATTATGACTGTGAGATTTTATATCACCCAGGCAAGGTTAATGTGGTAGCAGATGCCTTGAGTAAGAAGTCTTTAGGCAGTCTTGCTCATATTAGTATGGAGAGGAGACCGTTGATCTAAAAGCTACATCAGTTAGTGGATCAAGGTCTGATGATGAAGGTGAGCATATCAGGTGGATTACTAGTTCAGTTTAAGGTGCAATCTGTGTTGAGAGATAGGATTAAGGCAACTCAAAGCTGAGATCCTATTCTATAAGAGCTTGCAGAGAATGTTCGAGTAAGGAAGTTCATTGATTTCACACTTAATGATAATGGTGTTTTGTGGATCAGTGGTAGATTTTGTGTTCCTGATGTGGATAATTTAAGAGAAGAGATCCTTGAGGAAGCACATTCTACAGCTTACAGCATACATCCAGGTGTCAATAAGATGTACCACAGTATCAAAGATTTATACTGGTGGGATGGACTGAAGAAGGATGTCATTGATTATGTTGCTAAGTGTTTGACATGTCAGCAAGTGAAAGCTGAGCATCATAAGCCTTCTAGGAAGCTTTAGCCTCTTCTTATTCCTAAGTGGAAGTGGGAAAGGATTGCTATGGATTTTGTGGTTGGTTTACCTCGTTCTAAGGATGGATATAATTCCATCTGGGTAATTGTGGACAGGTTGACCAAGCCTACACATTTCTTGCCTGTGAAAGCCATTTATTCTATAACTAGATTAGCGAAGCTATATGTGAAGCATATTATGTGCCTTCATGGGGTACCTATGTCTATTGTGTCAGATAGAGGTTCAGTGTTTACCTCTCATTTTTTGTAGAAGCTACAAGAAGCGATGGGCACTAGGTTGGATTTTAGTACTACTTTTCATCCTCAGACAGATGAGAACGATCCAAACATTGGAATATATGTTGAGAATGTATGTTTTGGATTTAGGAGGTAGCTGGGATGATCATTTTCCACTCGTAGAGTTTGCATATAATAACAGCTACCATAGCAGTATTGGAATGGCACCATACGAGGCTTTGTACGGAAGGAAGTGTAGATCCCCTCTGAGTTAGGATGACATTAGAGAGAGAGAGCTTTGACTGGACCTGAGATGGTTCAGGATGCTGCAGAGAAGGTTGTTGTGATCAAGAGGAGATTAGAGATCGCAGTTAGCAGACAGAAGAGCTATGCGGATCCTAGACACAGAGACGTGGAGTTCCAGGTAGGAGATTATATTTTTCTGAAGGTGTCTCCGATAAAGGGTGTTATGAGATTTGGCAGGAAGGCTAAGCTAGCACCAAGATATATAGGACCGTTCAAGATTATGGAGAGAGTTGGCACTATTGCATATTGGTTGGCTTTGCCTCCGAGTATGTCTCAAGTGCATCTAGTGTTTCATATCTCAAAGCTCGGTCAACTTAGTGTCTTGGGGCCAGTCTACTGTCTAGTTGAATTAAGTGAATTTACTTGGAATTAAATGAGCTAGTATGGCTAGAGTGCTTTCTATTGATATTTGAGGTTGCGATAACTTAGGATTCTATTTGATCCTTCATAAACTGATGTTTTTCAATATTAATTATAAAGTGATTTTCAGCATCTGTATGTACATGTCTGTATATATATTTATTAAATAATTATGAGTGTTTGCATTTGTCATTTAGAAATATGTGTATATATATTATAATAATTCACTCAGTGAGGTCTAACTCCCCTCAGTTGATGTTTTTACAAGAGAGTCCTCTTTTTCAGACCTCAACAGTAGGCCTATTCACCGGAATTCTTCCGCCCCGGCTTTATTATGTAAATTACTTAATTATTTAATATTGTATTCTAGAAAATTACAGTAGTTGTATTTGTAACAATAGTGAGTTTTAATTATTTTATTGTATGACATTTTAATTCAGATGTTTAATCTGAATATGGTATTAAATTATTTCATGATATGATGAAGTTATTTTATTATATTAAATCAAATTTTTTTAATTACAGTATATTTATTTTAATTTTATTTATTGTATGTTTTTATTATTTTAAGACTTGCTACGGGTTTTGGATTTGAAAGAATTTTCATTCCCTAGCGCCGGTCATAACCTTTGATTTTGGGTTATGACAGATTTAAATACTCATGACCTATAAATTTTTTTAAAATAATCTAATGAAAAAAAAACTAAAGGGTATTAAACTTTTTGTCGCATCCCGCGAACCTCACAAGACAACATAAAACATTTCCCTTAATAATAAATATAAATGATTAAATTTTGAATTACATCAACAATAAAAACAACAATGATTCTAATTAAAATAAGTAGTCCATCACTATTCATTAAGTTATTAATCACATAGTGAACTTTCAGATAACATAACACATTTATTTATTTCTTTTCCATTGGAAACCAAAGTTTTGGGACAAAAGTAAATTGAAACAAAAGCATTCGAAGTTGTGATAAAAAAAGATAACAATCATATAGCAATAACATCACCTACCATGATATTTCATGGTCCCTTCTTTATGCTATCGTAACTAGCAATTGAACTGCTAGCATCACCATTGCCAAAATTAGTGGTTGGCTCACCAAGCAAGTGTTGTGTCTCTTATTGATTCACCAAAAGCCATGGATGAACCTTAATTCTCCTCAAGCCCTCTAATTCCATTGCAACTTCCTTCATGTGAAGCCTCTCCTCCCCTTTTAATGTCAAGCGTCGCCTAGCTAGCTTTGCCACTTCCTCAATCTGTTCTTTATTTTCTTTATTCACTATGCAATTGTCAAGAATCCCAATCAATTCACCCTTTTTAAATGACAAGAGAAAGTACAAAGCCAGACTTCTTTCCTCGGGTCAATTAAAGGAAAGTGCTTCCATGCTTGTTAGTGTTGTGGGTCCCTTCTAATGGAGTCCATGAGTTAAAAAAATTAAATTTTACAGCACTGCATTTGTTGAAAATTTTGGATGAAAAATTGGCCACAATGGCTATATAAAGCCATGGACATGGAGTAAGGAAGCCACAAGTAAGTAGCAAGAAAGGCTATAGAGAGCAAGAGAAAAGGCTCTATAAGTTGTGTGCTTGTAAGGGTGGCTAAAGTAATTTTTGCTTCGATGAGTGTGAGAGAGTTTTAAAGGTTTGAGAAATTTTTTCTCAAAGAGTGAGTGATAAAATAGCGAGGTAATTATTTTTATGGTGTTTGGGAAATACTTTAAGTATCACTATTTTGATGAGAACTCTTTTATTATGTACCTCTACTGTCAACCTAGAGAAGACTCTCTCTTATACCTATTATTTTTATAGTGGAAGAAAATGTTAGATTTTGTCCTGTGGACGTAGCTCAAGAATTAAGGGTGAACCATTTTAAAATATTTGTGTCATTTTTATTATTTGTACAACAGGTTTTAATGCCTATTTTATTTACCCATTGGCTAGTTTAACTGCCTCCATTTATTTATTTGTTTAATTATTTTTGTAGTAATTTTATTTTATCTCTGTGAACATTATTTCATTGCGCCAACTCTATTAATTTTCCCAACAAAAGGTATTAGAGTTATTGGTTCTTGTTTTGGAGGCATTATTATATACTGCAATGATAGAGGCTAAGACTAGCAAGATTGTCAGCTTAAATGACATAAATTAACACATATGAAGAAACAAGATGAAGGATTTCCTATTTGTGATGAAGTTGCATCTACCAGTTTTTGCTACAACAAAACTTGAAGGTAAGGCGGATGAGGAATGGGCAATTGAGCATGAGCAAGTATGTGGCGACATCCGACAATTTATTGAAGACAATGTGTACAACCACATTTGCAATGAAACTCATGCACGGACATTGTGAAACAAGTTTGAAGAGTTGTACCCTTCAAAGACTGACAATAACAAATTATTTTATCTAACAAAATTAATGAAGATAAAATATTGGGAAGACTCTTTTGTCACTGATCACTTGAGTGAAATACAAAGGATCATGGATCAATTGTCGGGAATGAGCATAAATTTTGATAATGAAATTCTTGCTCTTATGGTGTTGGCTTCTTTGATAAAGTCATAGGAGACTTTAAAGATTTCACTTACAAACTCTACACCAAATGGTGTGGTGAATATGAAATTTGTCAAAAGTGGTATTCTAAATGAAGAGATGAGACGCAGATCAATGGGTGCCTCTTCAACATAGTCAGATATCTTTGTTGCAAATTTTAAGGGGAGAAGTGAGACTCAAAGCTTAAAGCAAAGAGATAAGAGCAAGGGAAAGTCAAACTACTATGCAAATATTGAATGTCATTACTGCAAAAAAAAAAAAAGGCTACATCAAGAAGTTTTGTCAAAAGTTCAATGACAAAAACAAAGGCAAAGATGTGAGAAAAGATGACAACAGTGATGATAATGAAGCAAATCTTCTCAGAGAATTCAATGTCTTTTTTAATGATTGTACTATTAATCTTACTACCCATGAGACTAGCTGGGTGATTGACAGTGGTGCTTCCATTCATGCTACATCTCGAAGAGAATTCGTCTCATCCTACAGTCTAAGAGATTCTGGATTTGTGAAGAGGGAAAATGGCAATCGAACAAGAGTTACTGGTGAAGGAGATGTGTGTTTGGAAATGGCGAATGGCACAAGACTAATCTTGAAAAATGGCAAGCATGTACCAGATATTCGTCTAAATTTGATCTCAATAGGCAAGGTTAATGATGAAGGTTTCTACAACACCTTCCATAATGACCAATGGAAACTCACTAAAGGCTCCCTAATGGTGGCTAGAGGTAAAAATGACTCAGCATTGTACTTTATGTATGCAAATATCTCCAAAGAAATGGTGAATGCTGTGGAGAAAGAGTGAGAAAGGGATGATAGTCACTATAAGAAAACTGATCTATAACAGAAGGAAATCTCGTCACCAAATGTATAAAAACTATCATTAAAACTCTTTAATGACTGTAAAAAGCCTGTCACGGCCTTCTGTTATTGCCTCTCTAGTTAAAGGTAATTAATGATGGGAAATAATTCCCCTCATTAAATGTAATAGGGATGATATGTTTACCGTCACTAAAATGTATATTTAACAATGAAGTTTCCTATCACTATAGTATCATAGCTGTAACATTAAAGAGATATTTAGTGATGCAATATCTCCTCATTATTTCTCTCAATTATTGGCACTTTAACAATGAATTTTTCTGCAATAATAATATAATTTGCACATCACTACAAATACTTTATTGGCCAAATCTCTCTTGCTATATCAAATTTTCCCCTCACTAAAAAGCCATTTTATCAACTGGAATTTCTCTCATTATATATATATAACATTTGATTTACAGAAAACACAGTTAATAATTGTAATACATTCCTTCAACTGAAATATTTATAATTACAAGAGTTATATCTGTTTTAGTATCCATAAATGGTATATGAGTTCTATAAATACATGGATGTCAAAATATGAAATATTGTCAAAAATTCATCTTTTAGCTTTCTATTGCCTAGTATTAATAAAACAAAAAGCTAAAATGACGATGAAATTTTAAGGTCGTAGCAACTAAAGGCATCTCTGCAACCTTTAATCCATGAAATCTGAAAGCCAAATGAAGTACTTGTTAAGATTAACAAAACCATGCCATAAAACGAGATAAATAGTAAAACTATCTTTTACAAGTAATAATAATAACAATAATAACCTTGAATTAAATGATAATAATATTAAAAATTAAAAATTAAACTAACTAACTAACAACAGTATTATTATTATTATTAAAAATAATAATAATAAAAACCCTCCTCCATAGGCCATGCATCAGGCTCTTTATCTATATTCCCAATATAAAAACCTTTTTATCCAAACACTATAAGGTTGTTATTCAATCACAATACAGAAGCAAGTAAAAAAAAAAAAAAACCTTAAAAATGTAATCCATTATTCTCAGTTTAAAATTACAATCAAAGAACCAAAGTACTTAATCAAGAACAATTGAAGTATAAGTCACCCTAACCGTTGCCATTCATCTTATGTACGATGACCGTTTCCCACCTTTGAAGTGTCATTTCTACAACATTTTAAGCTAATTTTCTCTAAAACATGTTCAATCATTACAAATAAGTTCAATCCCATATTCTCAGTGTTACAGCTGAGACATTAAAGAGGACATCTTTGGCTAAAAAATAAACAATATGCTTAGCAATCCAAAAGTTCTAGATAGGGCAAGTAGCTATTAGATGAACTCCACCTTTTTTCTTATTGACCACATAAAAAACATAAGCAAAAGAAAAAGAAAACACTAAAGAATGCTTATAGGGATGGAGAAAACAGAGGAACACTAACATGGATGGTGATTCTTCTATCATGAAAACCTACATCAAATATGAGGTATAAATCACCAATACATGATCCTTTTGCTTGCAAGCAGTAAATTTCAGACAAAATGAAATTATTGATTATTACTTTATAAGAGAATATAGACATGCTAAAACTCTCATAATGTCTATTAAAAAAATGCTACAATCTTTCCAATACTAGCAAATATATTGATTAACAACTCAGACCCAAAACACTAATCTTTTACCTCATTATGTCATTATATCTAACCATAAATAATTAACAGCAATCTAGACTAAAATGGGAGAAAACATAGTACAAGGAGTGGACAGTTAAATAAACAAGGATAATGTGAAATTTAACCAAAAGTCCAAGGAGAAGAGCATACTTTAAAGCCACCAGAAGTGCCTGCATTGATTATTAAGTCTAGTTGTAATGCTTGGATAGCAGCATACATCACAAGAGACACAGACATTGTGCCTACACTATCAACCCCTGAAAATATGCAATTCATATAAGGTTAAATCCATGCAAACTGAACTGGGAGCTGAATCAAAAAAACCCAGAAACCAGATACCCACCAAAATGAAAATAGGCATAATCTTTTAAATCAACATCAGCCCATATGCTCCACTTTAACTAAAAGCACCAGCCTTTTCTCTTACACAAAATAAAAAATGTAAAGAAGCTTTAATGGAAATTGGGAATAGAGCTGGCTCAGGTTCCAGTACTGGGAGAGAAAGCTTAAAGTACCCTTTTATTCACTCTTTGTGAGAGATTAATAAAGATTATAGAGAATTTATTTATAGAACAAAGCATAAACAATTAGGGTTTGATAGGAAAATAATTAACAAACATGAAAGCATCCATGTGATAGCAACAATACACTTAAAGGAAGTGCTAAATTAAACTTTACTTCTGCTTATCGAAGATCACACAGGTAGAGCAAAGTAGACAAAGGTGGAAACAAAAGTACTAATTTCGCTTGTTTGGGTTATGCACATCAATCTAGTGGACAGCTTATGCAAATCCTTAGGTAACAACTTCAGTTTTTAATTGAAAATAGAAAAAAAAGCAAGATCCCTGAAGCCATAGTAGCAAAAAGTAAAACTCACTAATTTTTTTAATTCGGCAAGATAACAACAAGAACAATTATGTAATAATTATTCTTCTTCTCTTTAACTAATACAACTAGCTATACAACATTTGCATGCTCTGAAGAGAAGGGATATTGGTCTTGCATTAGGAATAGAGAAATGTATGTGTATGTAAGTATATGCACAAGAATTACTTACAGATAATTGGTTCCTCATGTTTGCTGATGCAGTGCTCAAGTATGGCTGAATGATTTCTTTGGTTCATATGACACAGATACCCCTGCATAATACAGTGATCTCCTGCCTAAGCATGCTTTTATACCATTACACTGCTGCAGATTACCAACTCTTGCTCTGACAAAATTGAACTTCAAAATTCTAATGAATGAAAAAGATGTCTAGATCCCAATATCAAAATCCTAATACAATATATACACAATAGAACAAGAAAATAGAATCGTAACTCTGAAATTGCATTTCTTTCCTGTAGTTCTAAAGTACGTGTAATGCACAAAAATTTCAAATTAAGAAATAATAAATAAAATCTAAATTAAAAAGAAAAGTCCAGATGCGAGAAAACAAATTCTAAATATTAGTAAAATAGAGGAACTAGATGCAAATATCACTTATTAGGACTCAAAAGATTGCTGCAGTGTTAACTAAAAATGCAAGGCATCATCAAAATACTTCATCATTTGAAATTAATTCATCAATCTAGCAAATCAGTAAATCAAACAATGAAAAGAAATCAATAAATCTATCATCAAATAAAGGACGTAGACAGTAAGATGCAAAGACCATTTATTTGGCACTCACAAGATCAATGCAAGTGTTAACAGCAAATGCAAGACATGATTGAAATAGTTTATCATCTGAAATTGGTACTTATCTCTAGCAGAAAAATTAACCAAACTAAATAATTCACCTTGAAGAATATATCAATAGGAATTTGAAGCAGCTTCACAGTCTTGTAAGCAACTTTATCGATTAAAGTCTTAGGCACATGATGCTTACTCAGATCTATTGATACGTTCGACTCATATGTTTCCCATGGCTGCACCACAAAAATCAATTTCTAAACAATCACAAACGCAAAACAATGAAAACATTATGCAATAATAAATCAATTATTTACCATAAAACAATTCCAAGGCCACTCGCTTCCATCTTCTCTGATAATCTCAGGCCTCACTATTCCCCAATTTATTGAAACCACCGCACCTTCACTCGCTTTCCTCACCAACTTCTCCTCCTTCTCCTTCTCCATCTGTTGAGAAGCCACCACTTTCCCAGATCATAATTGTGATTTTTAATCAAGAAAAGTATGCATCTGCAACTCTAGGCACAATGTAAAATATGAATAATTATGGGGCATTGAATACCACGTAAAATGAGAAATTTGCATTTTCAACTGAAGAAAGAGCAGTTTCTAACTAAATTTAACATGATCCTTTAGCATTGCTCGACTGCAATTCCCTTCTATAAACTACTACTACTCATAAAATTAATAATCTGGCTCAAGGGTAGCATGCTGCCCTATATACAAGATTTTCTTGAAAAATATTGAGGGACTGCTTTCTATTCTCAAAGTTATATTTTAACTAGGATAAGTAAAAATGTGGGAATCTGATGAATGAGAACAACTATTTGTTCGACTAAAATCAACTGTCAAATTTCTACTACAAGCAAAGCCTTCAAGCATTTGATCTATGACAAAATAAGAATTGTGCAAAAGGATCAGGCATCAGTGCAAGTGTGGCTTCATTAAGAACTAGTGCAATTCAAAAATACCTGAGTAACCTAATCCTTATAAATGCTTATGCTCTCAGTTGACGGTGCCTTCTTTCTATATTTCTATAATGAAAAGGAAACAACAACAATAAAAATCAGAAAATTATGCCAAAAAGTAAAATAAAAGCATTATAGATGTAAACTTATGATGAATTAAAAGATACCTGTTTATCAAAAGAGAACGGAAGATATTTATACTTGATCATGTGCATTATCTATCGCCTCACAGTGAGAATAAATAGCAAAATCCAGTAAAAGAGGAGTATTGGCCAGAAGACAAGTAAGTCGAATACATCAAAGAATGTACAGAGAAAAGCCAAGCAGAAAGCCTTTTTAATAGAGAACCTTACATACAGTATTGACTAAAAAAAAAAAAGAAACAGAAAAGATCAGGGAAACTTCTATAAATTGAATCAAATACAAAATATGTCAAAAGGTCTCACAATTCCACTCACGACAAGGGCAAAACATAGAAAAAAGAATATAAAAAATCATCACCAAGTAAGTCAATTTAATTATACTCTTAAAATCAATCTCCAAGAAACATTTAAATTTAAAAGGTGAATTCCATCTCCACTACCTCAGCCAATCTACGACACCAAGCTGGGCTACAATCTATCCTTAACTGATTCTAGAAATAATTATAATTTCTAGCCTTACATGTTCATATTCTTTGTGTTTGCTTTTGCTTTTTCTTTTATTTTTCGCATATTAATCATAGAATTGCTTGGAATAATTCATTCACTTGCAAATCATGTAATAAAATTCCATTTTTTCACCAAACATGAGAATTGACAATTGATTAAATTGAATTCTTTCATCAAATTTCTGAATAATCCATCCATGTTTTTGAAAATGATCATCAACTAATTTTCACCATAGTCAAAAAACAAAATTAAGCACTGCACACGAATTTCCCTCAATTTTTACTCTAAAATTAAATTCAAAATCCCTAAGTAACACAATTAAATTTCCCCAAATTGCATACGATAAGTATTATCACTGAATCAAGAAAACCCCAACATTGAACCAACAATAGCATCAACATCAGCAGCAACAATTAAAATCAAGAATAGTAAAAGAAAAATCGACGAATAATAATTAGTACCAAAACTTAAATTCAGGGAGACGGTGAACAAAGGGGCAGAATTCATCAGATCCACGAGTAGGAAGGGTGGAGCCATCACTGATCTCAGGATCAATCTGGGGAGACAGAAACGCTATCAAAAGATTAAGAAGGTAAATACCCAGAGCGTAGGTGATTATGAAAAAATCATGTAATATTAACACGTGAATTGCGTAGATTAACGCGATCATAAGACAAGTAATCCAACAATGGAGGACGCGATGTACAGCCTTATCAAGTAGATGCTGGAAATGTACCTTCGGCTTCCGTTCACCACTAAGCCTTGCAGCACCGACCTCATTACAATGTGTTGTTTTGTTACTAATTAGACTTTGTTTGTAAGGGTTTAAAAATGGAGAGAACGAAAAGAAAAGAGGGAAATTGTTAGCGGTTCTAGTAGAGAATTAGGTGTTTGATTATAGAAAGAGCTTTACAATGTAGAGAGAAATAAAGGGCTTTACAATTAGTCCGTTAGGTTTTTCCTTTTTTTTTTTTTTTAATAATGAATAATATAATTTTTTGGTGGGAAAGGGTTTAGAGCTAAAACATTTTCACCAAAAATGACGGTATGGCAATTTAATACGTATAAAATTAAAATTTTATCACTAATAACTAAGCCTTTTAATTAAGGCATATTTTACCCTCACAAATAATTTTGTAAATTATATATCCAGTGAGAGGTTTTTCTTACCCTCTTTAATTTTCATCACTAATGAATGTTTTTCTTGTAGTGAGTGCTAGCAAAAAAAAAAAGTGTTATCTGGAGTAAATCTTATGCGTTTGGAAAAATGTATCGATTGTCTTGCAGGAAAGCAAAATAGGGTTGCTTTCAAGACTACTTCTCCATCCAAAATGAAGAATGTGATGGATTTAATTCATTCAGACTTGTGTAGGCCAATGCCAAAGTCACTTGGTGGTTGTCAGTACTTTATGACTTTCATTAATGATCATTCTTGGAAGACATGGGCATACACCTTGAAGTCAAAAGATCAACTGCTAAATGTCTTCAAGGAATCTCATATACTGGTGGAGAGACAAACTAGCAAAAAGTTGAAGTGCATCCAAACATACAACGGTGGAGAGTATTTTGGACCATTTTATGCTTATTGTAAAGAGCATGGTATATAACATCAAATGACACCTCCAAAGATGCTACTGCTGAATGGTTTAGCTGAGAGGATGAATAGGACTTTGATTGAGAGAGTCAGATCTTTGCTCTCACATTTAAAGTTACTTAAGACATTTTGGGGTGAACCTCTACTTATAGCAATGCATATGTTGAACCTTTCACCATGTGTTCCTCTACAATCTGACACTCTTGAAAGGGTGTGATCAAGAAAAGATGTTTCCTCTGGTCATCTGTGGGTTTTGGGGTGCAAAGCCTTCGTGCATATTCCTAAGGATGAGAGGTCCAAGCTTGATGTCAAGACACGATAATGTGTGTTCATTGGCTATGGTCAAGATCAACTTGGCTATAGATTTTATAATCCAGTCTAGAAGAAGCTTGTCAAAAGTCGTGATGTTGTGTTTATTGAAGATAAGATAATTGAAGATATTGCTAGAGTTGAGAAGAACATCCCCAGCTCTGAAGATGATTCAAATTTGAAGTTAGTTCCTCCAACAATGGTGCCAAGGGCAGTTGGAGATGAAAATGAAGTTATTCCACCAGATGTGATAAAGATGCTCTCATTGAGATTCCATTTGAAAATAATAATAATGGTGTTCATGATCAACCACCAGCAAATGAGGCTTCTCCAGTGCCACTAAGGAGATTTGATAGAAATAGATAACCTTCTATTAGATATCATAAAGACCAGTTTATGTTACTAACTGATAAGGGAGAGCTAAAAAGCCTTAAATAAGTTATGAATGATGAACACAAGCATAAATGGTTTGAAGCCATGCAGGATAAGATGAAATCTTTGTGTGAGAACAAGACGTTTGAGTTAGTAAAGTTGCCTGAAGGCAAAAGAGCTTTGAAGAATAAATGGGTGTTTAAAATCAAGCATGAAGAACACAATCTTCAACCATGATTCAAAGCTAGACTTATTGTAAAAGGATTTAACCAAAGAAAGGGGATAATGCCCTTAATAAGATTTTTTCTCCAGTTATAAAGATGACATCTATCCATACTGTGTTGGGTTTAGCGGCAAGTTTTAATCTAGAGATCGAGCAAATGGTTGTTAAAATTGTCTTCCTTCATGGTGATCTGGAAGAGAAAATATTTATGGAGCAGTTAAAGGGTTTCAAGAAAAGGGAAAATAGGACTATGTTTGCAGATTGAAGAAAAGCTTGTACGACTTAAAACAAGCACCAAGATAATGGTATAAGAAGTTTGAGTCTGTTATAGAGGAGCAAAGCTACAAAGAAAACCACTTCAAACCATTATGTATTTGTTTAGAAATTTTATGATGATGACTTTATTATGCTATTGCTCTATGTGGATGACATGTTGATTGTTAGTCAAAATGTTTCTAAAATTAATAACTTGAAGAAATAGTTAAGTAAGTCTTTTGCCATGAAAGACTTAAGACCAGTAAAGTAGATTCTTGGCATAAAGATTATTAGAGAAAGAGGCATCAAGAAGTTGTGGTTGTCACAAAAGAAGTATATTGAGGAGGTACTTCAAAGGTTTAACATGTACAATGCTAAAGCGATTAGTTGTCCTCTTGTTAAACACTTTAGATTGATTTCTTAGTAAAGTCCTTTCATTGATAAGAAGAAGGAAGAGATGGATAGAGTTCCATATGCTTCAACGGTTAGTAGTTTAATAAATGTCATGGTATGTACACTGCCAGATATTACACACTCAATTGGAGTTGTGAGTCGCTTCCTATCAAATCTTGGAAAGGAGCATTAGGCTGTAATGAAATGAATTTTTAAGTATCTTCATGGAAAATCCAAAATATATTTGTATTTTAGAGATGCCAAACCTATATTAGCTGGATACACAGATGCAGATTTGGCAGGAGATGTTGATTCAAGAAAATCAACCTTTAGTTACTTAATTACATTTACAGGGGGAGCTATGTCATGGTAGTTAAAATTACAAAATTGTGTTGTTTTGTCTACCACTGAAGTAGAGTTTATTAGAGTAATGGAAGCTTGTAAAGAGTTCCTATGGATAAAGAAGTTCTTAAATGAACTTAGTTTTCAATAAGATAAATATGAGCTATTTTGTGATAGTCAAAGTGTCATCCACCTTGGTAAGAATTCCTCTTTCATTCAAGGTCAAAGCATATTGATATGAGATATCATTGGATATGAGATGTATTGGAGAAGAAGTTATTGTAGCTTGAGAAGATCCATACAGATGAAAAATGAATCAAATATGTTAATAAAAACTCTACCAAAGGAGAAGTTCAAATTCTGTCAATTAGCCACTGAAATGGTGATGACCTCCACGTAGTTTGGAGGGGGAGAATTTTTATGGGTCCCTCTTGGTAGAGCCCATAAGTTTTTTTTTAAAAAAAAGGTCAAATTTCGCAGCATCAAATTGTTGAAAATTTTAAATGAAAAATTGGCCAACTGCAATGGCTATATAAAGCCATGGTTATAAAGTGAAGGAAGCCATAAGTAAGTAGCAAGAAAAGGCTATAAAGAGCAAGAGAAAAGGTTGTGTGAGGTGTGTGCTTGTAAGGGTAGCCAAAGCAATTTTTGCTTTAATAAGTGTTAAAGAGTTTTAAGGTTTTAGGAAATTTTTTCTCAAAGGATGAGTGACAAAATAATGAGGTAATTATTTTTAGGGTGTTTGGGAAACACTTTGAGTGCCACTATTTTGGTGAGAACTCTTTTATTATGTACCTCTAGTGTTGATCTAGAGAAAACTCTCTCTTGTACCTATTATTTTTATAATAAAAGAAAATTTTAGATTTTATCCCTTGGACATAGCCCAAGAATTAATGGTGAACCATGTTAAAATATTGATGTCATTTTTATTATTTATACGACAAGTTTTACCACCTATTTTATTCACTATTGGCCAATTTAACCACCTCCAGTTATTTATTTGTTTAATTATTTCTACAGTAATTTTATTTTATCTCTGTGAACATTATTCCGATGTGTCAACTCTGTTAATTTTTCTAACAATTAGTACCTCAATAAGGACTACTTCGAAGCTGTAAACATCACTTTTCTCTATCAATTGATTTATGTGCAAGTATTTAGGGTCCAAATATCCCCATGTTCCTTCCACCATTATTTTTAACTCTATTTCATCTGTTGGAACCAACTTTAAAGCTCCAAAGTCAAGTACTTTTGCTCTGTAATTAGCATTTAAGAGGATGTTGGTAGTTTTGACATCTCTGTGAATGATTGGTGTTGAAGCTGCATAATGCAAATAGGATAGCACTTCTGCCATTTTCAGTTGCTATTTTGAGGTAGTCTCCTAACAAAGACATGATTCATTGCTTTTATTATGAATGTAGTCAAAAAGTATGCCATTATTGATGAATTCATAAATTAGCAAAGGACCTTTTGTCTCTAAATAGCTACCTAAAAGCTTAACAACATTCTTATAATTAATTTGGGATAGCACGACTACTTCATTAATGAATTGCTCTACTTGGTTTTTATCTATTGTTATTGATTTCTTGATGGCGACTACTCTATGATCATTTAAAACTCCTCTATGGATAGTGCCAAAACTTCCTTTACCAACCACGATAATGTCATCATAATTGTTAGTGGCTTTCTTCAACTCCTCTGCACTAAAGATTTTTACTGTAAAGGAATTTCCTGCTGATTCTCTTCCAGAAACTAGTTTGTCTCTCAAAAGGAGGCCACCATTTTGCTTGAAAAATGTTTCTTTAATATTGATGAGCTTTCTTTTCTTAAAGAACAAATAGAGGTAAATGGTGCCAAAGAGCAAGACTATAAAGCCTATTCCAACATCTGATCATGAACCATCTTGTATGTGTTTTATATGCAGTCATTTTGTTTTGAAAGGAAAAGAAATTCATATGCAATTAATTAAGACATTATCATATTATATGTATTTATTACCTAATATTATAACATTTAGTTGCAATTCTTTTTTATTAGTTTGGCAACCTTCTTCATTTCATCTTCCATCGCAATGGTAACCATCCAGGCAACGGCATGTATAATTTCCATCCTTTTTTACACAATGGAAAATATCCTTACAGTTATGTTTACCCTCTTCACATTCATTAACATTTACATATCAATTTAGGTACAAGTAATTGAAGATTATAGAAAGCAAATATATTAATGATCTATATTTTTAACTAGATAATTAAGAAAATGATGAAAGGATATTTATTTTAAGGTTTTCAATATTAAGTTAAAAATTCAAAAATAAAAATTTAATTGGCTAAAAAAGAAAATTATAAGGATTTAATTAGTGTAAATTAAAAATTATAGGGATTCAATTATATATTTTATAAAGATTTAATTAGATATAATATTAACATATAGGAATGGAAATTTTGATGGAATGATTCAATAGATTAAAAAAATAGAAGTATGGGATCCAACAGTGTGAAATTGAAAAAAAGAGATTCAACGAAAAAACCAAATAATTTCGGGACAAAAAATTCAAAACTTTTATTCCAATATGCCTTTGAAGAAAAGTGGGTGAAAATAACAGACATGGCCTCCAGTGGGCTTACAGATATAGCAAAAATTTTATAGTCTTCTCTAGTGCATGAGTGATTGAAACACACTAATGGACTAGATATTTTTAACAGTAATCTTTTTAAAACAAAATCAAAATTTAATGACAAAAAAATAAATTGAAGTTTAATACCTAACTTTCAATAAGTGTAAAGTTTGATGACTACCGTTATATTTAACCCATGAATTGCATATAAAATATTTATGCGTATAAAGTTATAGAATGGAAGGCTATAAAGCATGTACCTGTGCAACCAAGGTAGGGATTCACATGATAGCCATCGTCGCATTTACAATGATAGCCCTTAATGTTTTCTTGTTGATATTTTGTGGCGTGGTCCTTACAATAGTTGGTTTCATTGTTAATTGTCCATTCAAGCACCATAGGAAATTCTTCTGGAATATTTTGAAGAGAATCAATGGTGAAAGTGAATTTACTTTCTTCCACAATTAAAGCATAGGTGCAAGGGTTGAAATCTGATACATTAATATGCTTATTGAAGCTATATATAGTGATATTTGTAAAATATAATCCTTCATGAATTTATATTTGGCAACACTTGCTACCTGAATAAGACTTATTGTTTAAAAACTCTTTTTTAGCACAACGAGATAAATAACCAGAGCTATAATATTTATATTCCCCTTCAGATAATCTGTAGCCATTGAGCTATGCATAACTATCACATCATATGATTGTAAACTTATTAGGGGATTTAGAGTTAGAAAATTTATGCCTGAGAGACTGATATACCATCATCTATATCTTATTTTCCTTAAAGTATTATAGCAATCTCCGATAGTGCTCCTAATGATTTCTAGCTGCCCATATATAGTTATGTTTATAATCTCGATATTTGATTTCCACAAGAATGGTGATGAGATATTTTAGGCTTAAGTTACAGCCATCTTTTGCAAAATGGGTATGGGATCGACACATTTCCACAATATTGGTCAGAGCATTTATCACATCTAGGGCTATAATCGAGTCGAGCCAAATAATGAGAGGTTTGGGCTCGACTCGATTTATTTGAAGTGAGGTCGAGCCGAGCTTGAACTTAGTTAATTTGAAGATTTCATGTTTGAGCTTGAGCTCAGCTCGTGATTGTGGGACTCGTGCTCAATCGAATTTAGCTCACTCAAGGCTTGTTTATGTTAAGTTGGAGCTCATTCGTTTAAAAAGCTCATTTGTTTGAAAGCTATGGCTCATTTAAAAGATCATTTGTTTAAAGCTCGATTAAGTGCTTGTTTGTTTAAAGATCAATTAAGGCTTGTTTAAAGCTCGGTTATGAGCTCAATTTTAAACTAGTTGAGCTTGTAATAAGCTCAAAAATTATAAAAAATAATCAAAGTTTAACATTAAAAGTAATATCTTAAAAAACCTTACAACAACCCATCTAAACAAACTAAAAGGTATAAACAGAACAACATAAAAATACAAAATTACAACCCAAAATAAGAAATTTAATGTCTACATTTAAATGGATAAAATAAGTAAATAACAACTTCAACATCTTACAACAACCTATTAATCCTACAAAAATGACAACAAAACACAATTAGAAATCTGAGCATAAAAAGCTTATATTAAAAAGATTTTATTCATATACAACTAATAAGATTGCATTAAGAAGATTTTATTTAGCTGCAATCAACAAGATTGTATGGCATATTGGCATGAAAGTTGGCCTTTCTTTGTTGGCCATAACTAATTAGCAAAACCAATAGCACAACCAAGTAAAATTCTGCAATATTAAGAAAAGCATACTACAAAAAATTAAACAAATTAATACATCTACTTGCACACTAAACCTGAAGAAAAAGCCATTTGAACATCATACCTCAATAAAATGCAGTCTTCATGAGGTAAGTATTGAGGAAATTTAGATTTTATGACACCATAGAATTGTATAATATGCAACATCAAAAGGCATAAAATATTTAATAGTGATCAAACATTGGCAACAAGAGTTCTATCCAGTATACATCTCACATTTAGTTCACTGGATATTTTACTATTGGCTAGAGCCATAACAAGTTTATAATTGTTGCCTCCACATGCTTTAATATCCACATCAAACAAAACTGGCATATCTTGATGGGATATTAAAGACTATTACATTGTAAGAAATCAATTTTTTTTATAAAAAGATGATTATCCAATTTAACATTCATATTTATTTACATATAGTTTCCTAAGCCTAATCAAACTGTAAAAATGATATACAAGCTATTCCCAAGCTAATCAAAAGAAGGAAAAAATTCATCAACATCAAGCCAATTATTAGACTCCTTAGAACTAGAGTTGCGAGTACTTACCTTATTAGAGTCAAACCCACCATGGTTAATATTCTTCATTGAGTTAGCAGAGCTTTCTCTTAACTGAACCTAATCCTGTGAGTCATTCGATGAAAACAAGAGTCAAATTTTGGTAGAAACTAAAACATATGGAGTGGAATTGGATGAAAATAGCAACACAAATAGAGTTTAAGTATGTTAGAAAAAATAAATGGGAATGGTAATAGATCAAGAATATGTGAAAAAAGCTTAAGAATACATATACCTTAATAACGACATTGTTAATTGAAGAAATGATGCAGTGATATAGAAAGATTAATGAAAGAAACTTAAAGACCTGCTTGTTATATGTTGACAAATACTTATCACAAAAGAAGAAGAGAAGAGGAATTGATGTTGGTGCGAGCTAGGTAGTGACAAACAAATGAAAGGTGGTGCGAGATGTAAATGAAAAAGGCTTGGGTGAAGATGATGATGGTGCAGCTAGAGTGAAGATGAATAGCAGTGCGAGATGTAAATGAGGAAGGCTAAGGAGAGTAGGTGGCGAAGGAGCAAGTGACGAAGGCTGACAGCTAGGGCGAAGATGCTGGTTGTGTAGGAAGGTTGGGGAGCAGTGGCGACAGAGAGAAAGAGGTGTAAAATGAAGAAATTAGGTTAAATTTTAGACTTTAGATATTAGGTTGAAGGTTATTTATGTCACTTAGGGTTTTTTTGACACCAAAACTATGTAGTTTTGATGCAAAACTACATAGTTTGTTAAAACTACATTAATTTTAATTAATATTATATTTATTTAATTAATAAAAAATGATATTGATTTAATTTAAATTTAGTAATTAATTTAAATTTAATTATTTAATACTAATATTGATGTTAATTTAAAATACATATATTTACAAATATAAACATATAATTTATATTGTGATTAGATAATTGTAAACTATGTGATTGTGTAAGTTATATATTTAATTATTGTATAACCTTAAATATATGTAGTTTTATATTGTGATTATATGAATATAATTTATATCACAGATATAACTTATATTGTGATTAGATAATTGGAAACTATGTGATTGTGTAGTTAGATATTTAATTAGTTTATGACTTTAAACATATGTAGTTTATGTTGTGATTATATAAATATAATATATATTTTGATAATTTAGAGGCTATTTGTATTTTCAGGTTTTGACAATCAAAACTACATAGTATATAGTTTTGATATGAAACTACGTAGTTTTGACATTATATAGTTATAATGATCTAGTATTTTAAATAAAATAATATTATTTTGAAATATGCAGTGTTAATAAATTTTAAATTTTATTTATATATATTTATGGTTATTTGCTAATATTATTTATTTATTTTATTCTAAGGAATTAGTTATGTAAAATAAATTGATAATAATAATAATAATAATAATAATAATAATAATAATAATATTATTATTATTATTATTATTATTATTATTATTATTATTATTATTATTATTATTATTATTGTTATTATTATTATTATTGTTGTTGTTGTTGTTGTTGTTATTGTTGTTGTTATTGTTGTTGTTGTTGTTAACATTATTGTTATTATTATTAATATTACTTTTATTTTTATTATTAAATTAGCTGAAGTGCATTTTAGTAATTTTATAATTAAAAAAATAGAAAAGTCGAAAAATCAAAAGTGGGTCAAACTCTTTTTTCTTCTTCTTCTTCATCTTCTTCATCTTCTTCTTCTCACCGTGACCTTGCAAGCCCATGTTGGACCGCCAGCCATAGCCACCACCAACCGCCACCAACTCCAATCGCCTTCAGCCACCACCCGACATCACCAACAGCCTGAAGTCACCACAAAATCGCTAGAAACCGAAGGTGATCGAAAGTTGAGCTCCATAATTGCCGATGAGCTTCCGGCCATCATAGGACTTCAAACCGGACTCTTTTGAATGCTCTTCCACCTGTGAGTCCATTTCCAAGCTCCTTTTTAGCTCAAATCCTCTCAATTTTTAGATATCTTTAATTTTTAGTTTATCTGTTTTAGGGTTTTTTTTTTTTTAAACTTGATTATGTTTGATTCATGCAAACTTGCTTAAGAAATGTTGATTGTGGTAGCTTAAACTTCTCAAATATATTTTTTGTGAATTTTTTTGAATTAATTTGATTTTTGAATAATTTTTTATTATTTTAATATTAAATATTAAATTTTTGGTAATTATGTTAATTAATTATTTTTAATGGAAATTTAGTTAAATTGGTGTTAGTAAATTGAGTTAGTAATTTTAGAATTTATAAAATAATTTTTGGTGAATTTATATAATTTTTGAGAATATTATTTATATTATGTGAATTTTGTATTTATGAGTTAATTGTGTAATTTTGTGGAAATTATAGTTAAATAATATGTTTTAGATGATTTTAGAATTATATGGGGTATTAAAATGATTTTTATAAATTATTTACTATTTTTAACTAATTAATACTAATTTTCAAAAATTATATTTAAATAATATATTATTTACTATTTTGGTGATTAAATGGATTTTTAATTACTTTTAATATATATTTAAGCTATTTGAATAAATAAAAGTGAATTTTTTTACTATTTTATATTGAATTATTGAAAAATTGGATTTTTATTAATATTATATTATTATTTGAGATTTTTATTTAATTATTGTGAAAATAATTATATTTAGTGATTTAATATTTAAATATATTATATTTTGGTATTTTGTGGACATTTATGGAATTGAATAATTTTTAATATATTTATTATTTTATTTATATTTTTGATGAATTGTGAATCTCAGTTGGGAAATTGTGTAGTTCGGGGTTCCAACCTAAGGTGTTAAGCCTTGTGTGATAGAAGTGCATTTTTCTTGTAAGATCAGCTCTACGTTTTAGTAGAGAGATGTTCATTTTATAGAAGAGATTCTGTCAAATTTTCGGTAGAATTCTCATAAAACGTGACATCCAGTTAATTTTAAATTTCTGTGTTTGTCTGAGTTTTATATTCTTAGATCGAATCTCTTTTAGAAGTATAAGTTAGGAATTTATTATGATTTATTATTTATTTATTTTCTAGTTGCGCCGAGACCAAGGCTTATCGGAGCGGGCTTGTCGAGCTAGTCTGGAGGAGCGCAAACTTGTGAGTTATTATCTCATATATGCATTGCATGTAGAATGCATAAAAATTAGCATCCATGAATTTTATAATGAGATTGAATACAAGTATTTCTTTAAATGTAAAATACATCTTTGGTATACTTTTAGTATATTTTAATATACATGTGACGTATATACTTTATATATTCCTAATATGCAATCGGTATATTTTGGTATATTATGGTTTATTTTGGTATATATGTAGCTTATATATGCGGAATATTTTTAGTATATCTCCAGTATACAATTGGTATATTTTCTGTATATGATGGGTATATTTTGCTCTGAATGGATGCTATTATATTTAAATTATGAATTTTTATTATTTTAATAATTATTAAGTTTATTTGAATGATATCAATAGAACGTGCTACCTAGTGGGATGCACTAAGACCGTATACGTACCAGTGCGATAGATTTTAACGTTGAGTTATAAATCACTTGTGGTGACTTTTATTTAATTGATTATTTGAAATTGATGTGATTAAATAGTGTAATTGTAGGAACTTGGTTGACCTAGTATCTCGGGGCCAATCACACTGACAGTGACACTACTGGAGCTCGATTGACTTAGTGTCTCAGGGCCAGTCTACTATCCAAAAATGGAATAAGAGAATCTTGTTGGAATTAAGTAAGCCTACATGGTTAGTGAAACATTTGTTTGAGATTATGAATATTTTTAGGGTTCTATTTGATCCTTCACCTAAATTTTATGTATTTATTATACATAAAAATGATTTCAGCATCTATGTGAAATGTCTCTCTCTCCCTCTCTCTCTCTCTCTCTATATATATATATATATATATACTGGTACTTGATTGCATATAACATTAGGAAGTGCATGTATATATAATATAATAATTCACTCAGTGAGGTCTAACTCCCCTTAGTTGTATTTTTTTTAGGAAATTCCTCGTATTCAAACCTCAGTAGTAAACCCCTATGTCGGACTTCTTCAGCCCCAGCTAGTTTATATAAATTATTTATCTAATTTTTATTATATTTTAGAAAATTACAGTAGTAGTGTTTGTATCTGTAGAATGTTGTTTATGTCAGAGACCTTTCTCTGAATATTGTATGCAAATATTTTATTCTTATGATATGATATTAAGTATTTATTTTTATATCGACTTAAGTTTTAATTTTGGCATATTTTTATTTATTTATTGCATGCCTTTTATTTCTAAGGCTTGTTACAGGTTTCAGATTCGAAAGAATTCCTATTCCTTAGCGCCGGTTATGACTCCCGGTTTGGATCATAACAAAGTTGGTATCAGAGCCCTAGGTTTAGTGTTGTGGACCTAGGTTTTCAGAGTCTTATTTTCCTTGAAACTACTGCAGTTGATTTAGGTTCGAGTATGTCTTCAATAAGTTTTTCTTGATCTAGTATTCTGTGTAATCCTTAGATTATCAATTTTATTTGAATTCCTTTGGTTTTGTCTTTTCAGAATGAGGAGGCGAGCACGTGTCACTCCACCGATCGTTGAGACCAAGGATGATGAGTCCTTTCAGGATGAGGTTTTACCTCCTGAGCCACTAGCGAGGCACAAAGGTCGAGATAGAGGTAGACCTCGAGGAGTGGCAGGTCACCTTAGACAGTGAGAGCTACAGGATGAGGAACCTATAGAGCCAGAGTACGAGGAAGCTGCAATACCTCTAGTTGTGCTACCGATTCAGCCTGCCTATCAGTGGGGTATGCCTGACCTTAAGGTAGCACTGTTCTATGTCAGAGTTGGCAAGATAGCTTTTGATGGGATGTCAAATTCATTAGACTTTCTGCATGCTATTGAGACGAGGACTCGAACTGCTCACACCGAGTACCAGCGGATCATGATCATCGAGTTATCAGTAGAGGGACCAACCCTGAATTGGTTTATTCAGGTGGTTCAATCGTACATGATGATGATGACCTAGGCTCAATTCAAAGAGAGGTTTATAAGGAGATTCTGCCCAGAGCCACTCTGGATAAGTTACAGACTTTGACTGATGAGCATCACTAGAGGTGATAGATCTGTCGAGGACTACATCAGAGAGTTTCTATGACTTGGAAGATATGCAGAGGATCTAATATGAGATCAGTATTTTACTATCACGACATACGTCACTGGTCTAGGTTTTGCATTTTCTTGGATGCCTACTACAGGCCTTACTCTGGATTCGGTGATAGAGTTAGCCAAGGAGATAAAGTTAAGGTTAGTCAGACAAGAAGCTATGTCTGATTACTATCAATTGGGTATTCAATCAAGAGGATTCCAGACTACTCCATATTCGACTTTCCAGATTGGTTCTAGTAGTCAGCAAAAAGGCTCTGTACAACAGAGCCAGAGGCAGTAGTAAATAGTGTATAGGAGTAGCAGACATAGTTGTGGAGGATAGCATAGACTAATCAAATTTGGATCAGGTGCTTCTAGCAGCAGTAGTGGTTAGAGTTCAGGATCAGCAGCCAGTGCCTGTCAGACTTTTGATAGAGTCCATCAGGGGACCCTGTTATATGGCGCCGCTGACATGCTTTAGATGTGAACAGATGAGAAATTTCACTAGATCATGTCCATATTCTGGTTTTCAACCACAATAGTTTTTACAATTTTTACAGCAGTCAATTGCTAGTGCAATACTAGTTCTTTTTCAGTTGCCTCCAGCTCAGCACCTGAGTTCAACATAGATAGTTGCTCAGCAGGGACATGGTAGAGGTACTAGAGGAGGTGCTAGAGGTTTTGGCTAAGCTTTTACCAGTCAACAGGGAGGTCAAGGTCAAGCTAGAGTTTTCCACCTCACTCAGTAGGATGCTCAGGCATCTAATGTCATTGTTATAGGTATTATTCATGTCTGTTTCTTGGATACTTGGGTTTTATTTTATCCGGGTGCCACACATTCCTTTGTATCTCCTGTTTTTGCTTGGAAGTCATGTTGGCAAGCTTCGAGGATGACTTTTCCTTTGTCTATTACCACTCCTCTAAGCGATTTGTTGGACACCGACGTTGTCCTTTTTGGTTGCCAATGTTTGTTAGAGGTAGAGAACTGCCAGCAGAATTGGTGTTGTTGGATGTGATGGAGTTTGATGTGCTTTTGGGTATGGATTGGTTGTCTCAGCACTATGCTATTATGGATTTCAGAGTAAATAGGTGATTTTTAAAATTCTTGATGAAGAAGAGTTTAAGTTTATGGGTGATAAGAGTTCTGCACCTCATAATCTCATCTCCACTATCACAACTAGGAAGATGTTGAGGAAGGATTGTCAAGGATATTTGGCATTAGTCAGGGATACTTCAGTGGAGAAGTTTTCACTCACAAGATATTCCTATTGCTTATGATTTTCCTAACATTTTTCCTGAGGAGTTGCCAGATTTACCACCTCATAGAGAGATTGAGTTATGTATAGATGTGGTTCCAAGCACTACTCCTATTTCAATGCCACCCTATAGAATGGCTCCTATAGAGTTGAAAGAGTTCAAGGAGCAATTACAGGAATTGCTAGATAAGGGTTTTATCAGACCTAGTATTTCTCTTTGGGGTACACCAGTCCTGTTTGTGAGGAATAAGGATGGTATCCTAAGACTGTGCATAGATTATAGAGAGCTTAATAAGATGACAGTAAAGAAAAAATATCCTCTCCCGAGGATAGATAATTTGTTTAATCAGCTTCAAGGTGCACAGATCTTTTCTAAGATTGATTTGAGGTCGATTATCATCAATTGTGGATCAGTGAAGTCGATGTTCCTAAAATGGCATTGCGCATTCAATATAGCCACTATAAGTTTCCAGTGATGTCATTTGGGTTTACTAATGCACCAACTGCTTTTATGGATCTGATGAACAGGATATTCAGACCATTTATGGATCAGTTTGTGGTAGTCGTATATTCAAAGAGTATGGAAGAGCACATATATCACTTGAGGATTGTATTGCAGACACTGAGAGAACATCAACTTTATACTAAATTCTCAAAGTATGATTTTTGGTTGAAGAGTATTGCATTCCTTGGACATGTGGTGTCCAAAGATGGTATCCAGGTTAATCCACAGAAGATTGAGGTAGTGTCTAAGTGGCCCAAACCGACGACATTCACTGAGATTCAAAATTTTCTAGGTTTAACTGGGTATTGTAGGAGATTTGTGCAGGATTTTTCTAGAACTGTAGCACCTATGACTCGCTTGACTTAAAAGAATATGAAGTTTGAGTGTTCAGATGCTTATGAGAATAGTTTTCAATTACTGAAGGAGAAGTTGACCATAGCTCCAGTTTTGGCTTTGCTTAATGGAGTAGATAAATTCATTGTGTATTATGATGCCTTTAGAGTCAGCCTAGGTTATATATTGATGCAGAATTGTAGGGTGATAGCTTATGCTTTAAGGTAGTTGAAGAAGCATGAACAGAATTATCCTGCTCACGACCTAGAGATGGCTGTAGTGATCTTTGCTCTCAAGATTTGGAGACATTATCTGTACGGAGTGACTTATGAGATTTTCATATATCACAAGAGCCTTAAGTATATTTTTCAGTAGAGAGATATGAATCTGAGGTAGAGGACATGGTTAAAACTCTTAAAGAACTATGACTATAAGATTTTTTATCGTCTATGCAAGGCTAATGTGGTAGCAGATGCCTTAAGTAGGAAGTCCTCAAGAAGTTTTCCTCACATCAATGTGGAGAAAAGACCGTTGATCCAAGAGTTGCACCAATTAGTGGATCAAAGTTTGATGATAAAAATGAGTAGATTTAGTGGACTGTTAGCTCAGTTTATAGTTCATCAGTGCCAAGAGATAGGATTAAGGTAGCTCAAGGCATAGTTCCTATTTTAGTAGAGCTTGCAGAGAATATTTGTGCAGGGAAGTTCACTGATTTCACACTTTATGAGGAAGGTATTTTGTGGATCAGTGGTAAGTTGTGTGTTCCTAATATGGATAATTTGAGAGAAGAGATCCTTAAGGAAGCACATTCTATAACCTACAACGTACATTCGAGTGTCACTAAGATGTACCACAGTATCAGAGACTTGTACTGGTAAGATGGACTGAAAAAGGTTGTAGTTGATTTTATTACTAAATATTTGACGTGTCAGCAGGTGAAAGCTGAATATCAAAAGCCTTCTAGGAAGATTCAATAACTTCCTATTCCTAAGTGGAAATAGGAGAGAATTACTATAGATTTTATGGTTGGGTTTCCTTATTCTAAGGATGGATACGATTCCATCTGGGTAATTATGGATAGGTTAACCAAGTCTACTCATTTCTTACCTATGAAAGCCACTTATTTTATAGCTAAATTGGCAAAGCTATATGTTAAGCATATTGTGTGCCTTCATGGAGTATCTGTGTCCATTATATTTAATAGAGGTTCAGTGTTTACTTCTCATTTTTTGGCAAAAGTTGTAGGAAGTAATAGGCACCAGGCTTGATTTCAGTACTGCTTTTCACCCTCAAATAGATGGTCAGTCTGAGAGGATGATCCAGACATTAGAATATTTGTTGAGGATGTGCGTATTGGATCTGAGAGGTAGTTGGGATGATCATTTACCGCTTGTGGAGTTTGCATATAATAATAGCTACCATAGTAGTATTGGGATGGCACCGTATGAGGCTTTGTATGAAAGAAAGTGTAGATCCCCTCTGAGTTGGGATAAGATTGGAGAGAGGGAGTTGACTAGACTTGAGATGGTTCAGGATGCTACTGAGAAGGTTGCTGTGATTAAAAGGAGATTAAAGACCACAGCTAGCAAATAGAAGAGCTATGTGGATCCAAGACGTAGAGATGTGGAATTTCAAATTGGAGATTATGTGTTCCTGAAGGTATCTTCGATGAAAGGTGTGATGAGATTTGGCAAGAAGGGTAAGCTAGCACCGAGATATATTGGACCGTTTGAGATTCTGGAGAGAGTGGGCACAATTGCATATAGGTTGGTTTTGCCTCCGAGTTTATCACAAGTGCATCTAGTGTTTTATATCTCGATGCTGAGGAAGTATATTTCAGACCCTTCACACGTGTTGCAGTCTGATAGTGAGGAAGTGAATGAAGACTTAATGTACGAGGAGGAACCTATTGCGATTGTAGACTATCAAGTTCGTCAGTTGCATTTGAAGCAGATTCTGATGGTTAAGGTGTTGTGACGAAGCAACAACGTAGAGGAGCACACTTGGGAGATTGAAGCAGAGATACGAGCTTCTTATCCATATATCTTTCCTCGATGATTCTTATTTCTGTTCTTTTCTTTGAATTCGATGATGAATTCTTATAAGGAGAGAAAATTATAATAACCTAGTATTTTAAATAAAATAATATTATTTTGAGATATGTAGTGTTAATAAATTTTAAATTTTATTTATATATATCTATGGTTATTTGCCAATATTATTTATTTATTTTATTCTAAGGAATTGTTTATGTAAAATAATTTATTTTACGTTGGATTAATTGATAATATTAAAGTTAATAGTAATATTATTATTATTATTATCATTGTTATTAATATTATTATTAATATTATTATTATTATTGTTAACATTATTGTTATTATTATTAAATTACTTAAAGGGCATTTTAGTAATTTCATAATTAAAAAAATAGAAAAGTCAAAAAATAAAAAATGAGTCAAACTCCTTCTTTTTCTTCTTCTTCTTCTTCTCACCATGACCTTACAAGTCCATGCCAGACTGCCAGCCACAGCTACCATTGACTACCACCAACGCCAACAGCTTGAAGTCACTACAGAATTGCCGAAAACTGAAGGTGACCGAAAGTTTAGCTCCATAACTATCGGTGAGCTTCCAACCACCATAGGACTTCAAACTGGACTCTTTTGAATGCTCTTCCATCGATGAGTCCATTTCCAAACTCTTTTTTAGCTCAAATCCTCTTGATTTTTAGATATCTTCAATTTTTAGTTTATGTGTTTTAGGATTTTTATTTTTTTAAACTTGATTATGTTTGATTCATGCAAACTTGCTTAAGAAATGTTGATTGTGGTAGCTTAAACTTCTCAAATATATTTTTTGTGAATTTTTTTGAATTAATTTGATTTTTGGGTAATTTTTTATTATTTTAATATTAAATATTAAATTTTTGGTAATTATGTTAATTAATTATTTTTAATGGAAATTTAGTTAAATTGGTGTTAGTAAATTGAGTTAATAATTTTAGAATTTATAAAATAATTTTTGGTGAATTTATATAATTTTTGAGAATATTATTTATATTATGTGAATTTTGTATTTATGAGTTAATTGTGTAATTTTGTGGAAATTATAGTTAAATAATATGTTTTAGATGATTTTAGAATTATATAGGGTATTAAAATGATTTTTATAAATTATTTACTATTTTTAACTAATTAATACTAATTTTCAAAAATTATATTTAAATAATATATTATTTACTATTTTGGTGATTAAATGGATTTTTAATTACTTTTAATATATATTTAAGCTATTTGAATAAATAAAAGTAAATTTTTACTATTTTATATTGAATTATTGAAAAATTGGATTTTTATTAATATTAAATTTTTGTTTAATTATTGTGAAAATAATTATATTTAGTGATTTAATGTTTAAATATATTATATTTTGGTATTTTGTGGACAATTATGGAATTTAATAATTTTTAATATATTTATTATTTTATTTACATTTTTGGTAAATTGTGAACCTCGGTTAGAAAATTGTGCAGTTTGGGATTCCAACCTGAGGTGTTGAGACTTGTGTGATAGAAGTGCATTTTTCTTGCAGAATCGACTTTACTTTTTAGTAGAGAGATATCCGTTTTACAGAAGAGTTTCTATCGAATTTTCAATATAATTCTCGTAAAACATGACGTCCAGTCGATTCTAAATTTCTGTGTGTTATCTGAGTTTTGTATTGTTAGATCGAGTCTTTTTTAGAAGTATAAATTAGAAATTTATTATGATTTATTATTTATTTTTTTTTAGTTGCGCCGAGACCAAAACCTATTGAACTGGGCCCGTCGAGTCAGTCTCAAAGAGTGTAAACTTGTGAGTTATTATCTTATATATGCATTGCATGTAGAATGCATAAAAATTAGCATTCATGAATTTTATAATGAGATTGAATACGGATATTTCTTTAAATGTAAAATACATCTTTGGTATACTTTTAGTATATTTTTAGTATATTTTAATATACATGCGAAGTATATACTTTATATATTCCTAATATGCAATCGGTATATTTTTGGTATATTATGGTTTAATTTGGTATATATGTTGCTTATATATGCAGAATATTTTTAATATATCTCCAGTATACAATTGGTATATTTTTTGTATATGATGGGTATATTTTGCTATGAATGGATGCTATTATATTTAAATTATGTATTTTTATTATTTTAATAATTATTAAGTTTATTTGAATGATATCAATAGAACATACAACCTAGTGGGCTGCACCAGGACGATATACGTATCGGTGCGATAGATTTTAGAGTTGAGTTATAAATCACTTGAGATGACTTTTATTTGATTGATTATTTAAGATTGATGTGATTAAGTAATATGCTTGCGGGAGCTCGGTTGACTTAGTGTCTCAGGGTCAATCTACTATCCAAAAATAGAATAAGAGAATTTTATTGGAATTAAATAAGCATGTGTGGCTAGTGAGACATTTGTTTGAGATTGCGAATAATTTTAGGGTTCTATTTGATCCTTCACCTAAATAAATGTTTTATGTATTTATTATATATAAAAGTGATTTTTTAAGCATCTGTATGAAATGTCTATATATATATATATATATATATATATATATATACTGATACTTGATTGCATATGACATTAGGAGATGCATGTATATATAATATAATAATTCACTCAGTGAGGTCTGACTCCTCTCATTTGTATTTTTTTAGGAGATTTCTCATCTTCAGACCTCAGTAGTAGACCCCTACGCCGGACTTCTTCAGCCTTGGCTAGTTTATGTAAATTATTTATTTGATTTTTATTGTATTTTAGGAAATTACAGTAGTAGTGTTTGTATATGTAGAATGTTGTTTATGTCAGAGACCTTTCTCTGAATATTGTATGCAAATATTTTATTTTTATAATATGATATGAAGTATTTATTTTTATATCGACTTAAGTTTTAATTCTGGCATGTTTTTATTTATTTATTGCGTGCTTTTTATTTCTAAGACTTGCTACGGGTTCTAGATTCGAAAGAATTCTCGTTCCCTAGCGCCGGTCATGACTCTCGCTTTAGCTTATATATTATTTAATATCAATTATAATTAATATTATATTTATTTAATTAGTCAAATATGATATATATTTACTTAATTGTTAATTTAAATTTAAGTATTTAATATTAGTATCAATGTTAATTTAAAATACAAATATTTACAAATATAAGTATATAATTTATATTGTGATTAGATAATTGGAAACTATGTGATTGTGTAGTTAGATATTTAATTATTTTATGACTTTAAATATTTGTAGTTTATATTGTGATTATATAAATATAATATATATTTTGATAATTTGAAGTTTATTTGTGTTTTTAGGTTTTGACAATCAAAACTACATAGTTTTGATATGAAACTATGTAGTCTTGATGTTATATAGTTATATTACTGTATATTATATATTATTTAATATCAATTATAATTAATATTATATTTATTTAATTAGTCAAATATGATATGTATTTATTTAATTGTTAATTTAAATTTAATTATTTAATATTTTCCCAATATTAATGCTAATACTAATACTAACTTATAACTATATAATTTTTATTTCACTTAATTATTTTTTTACTATATATTTAATTAGTATTGTACAATTTTTATTCTTAATATTAATCATAATCTACATTATAAAAAATGATGTGATTTTATCATAAATGTATAATCATGTCATATCTAATATATGTATATTAGTTAATACTAATTTAATTAGTATTATCTTTACTTAATATTAAATTAACATTATAAAATATTTACTTAATAAATTATATTATCTTAATTTAAAATTAATATTTAAATTAAATTATGTCTATTTAGTGCTATCCCATATATATATATATATATAAACAAACGATTTGTGAGTCTGTTTACGAACTTAAACGAGCCGAGCACTATAATATTTAGGCTCGATTTGTTTATTATTTATCTTACAAATCTCAAAATTTTATTTAATCTTAACTCATTGAATTTAACAAATAAATTTTTCCCGAGCCAATCTCTGATCAGCTCACGAGCGGTTATGTTACTTTACAGCGCTAATCATATCTGCCTTGAGCTACTGCTGTTGATGGGAATGATAACAGCACTATAACAATATTAAGCTGCATGAGCATATCCATGGCCTCAGCCCATTTTTTTAAAAGAAAAAATTCTGTCTCTTTGGTTAGAGTTTTTTTCTGGACTGTGAATCAGTAATCGAGTTTTTTTCTGGACTGTTCAGTCTACGTTGATTCCTGCAACAAAGACTATTGGGCTTTAATTTGTTTAGGCAAAGAAAATATTTTATATTTTTATTTTCTGAATTTTTAATTTTTAGTTTCCTTTTATTTTTTTTTTATTGTTGTTAGAATGTAATGTGTGATTGAATAAGTGGATATTGTAACTGGTTATTTAATTTTTTAATTAGTAACTAAATATAATTTCTTAAAATATTAATTTTAAATTTAAATAAAATATAATATATTGAAATATGAAACAAACTTCATTTGAATAAAAATAATTTTTTTTAATAAAACTGAACAAATATTATAAATGAATTTAATTGCTACTTTTAATAATATTGATTGGATCATTTTATGTCTACATGTATAATTTTTTCAAAAGAATTTTATAATAATTTTTAATTATATTTAGATCTTGATTAGAAAATTAAATTTTTTGAAATAATTAGAAAAATTAAATTATAAATTTATAAAAAGTAAAATAAAAATTTAATTACTCATTCAAATAAAATTGAAAATAAATAAGACCATTAATCCTGATTTTTCTTCATTCGTTCAGTCTTCTGCCAAGTGAAGAGAAGTATTGCTTTTTTTTAAAAATATTTAGCTGATGTTTCAGTAAAAAAATATTGCTTTAACGAGTCAATAAGAGAAATATGAAATTTCTTTGATGTATAGCTGAGTTTTGGGTTAAATATAGATGCACATCAGCAGAAATGCCTTTGTTTTGTTGTAGCTGTCTTTGTACCTTGCTCAGCCCCACGCATCGGCTTATCAATCTACTAGATTATAATTACAAATATTAAGCTTATCTTATTTTAGACTTATTCAAACAAAAACAAAAATCAAATATTTACGGTATTTGATAATTTTATCTTAAAAAATTACTATCAATAAAAATATCTCAATTTGATTAATTTCTTATGATTTTTTACCCATTTGATTATAAATAAATAAACATTGATGTAACATATTAAAAATTAAATTTTTCTTGATAATTATTAAATTTATATATAATTTTTTATAACTTTAATGGCAACTATATATTTATAGAGTTGATAACTTTATTAAAAGTAAATTTATTTTTTAATAAATGTTATATAAGTACTTTTTTATTTGCTTTTGAATAAAAAGCCATTCATGTTAAAATTATTAAAAATTAATAAAATAAATATTTTATTTAAATTAAAATATATTTAATTTATTATACACATTTACATTTAAATTTTTAATACAAATAATTTTAATGTTAATTTTAACTAGTTCAAATCATAATATATAACTTTTTTTTTATTTCTTTTGTAATTGAGACATTCAAATTTAAAGTTTCTAATTAATCATATCTATAATATATATATAAATGTAATAGGTGTAAAATATAAAAAAATTTATTAAAATATATATTTGATAATTTTTTATAATTATGAATTTAAAAATTTTTTAATTTACTTATGAAAAACGTGATTATTTGCTAATATAATCAAGGGGGTGGTTCGTTGGGAATTTTTACATCTTTTTGTTTATTTCAATGCAAATTTATTATTGGAATTCTCTAAAATTTTTTTGTTTGTTTGCGATACATGCATCGTTTGACTTTTTTTTTTTAGGCACAATTTATAACTTCAACTTTTTTTCATATAATTTTTCAACTATAAACTTTAATGTTTTTTTATTTATCTCATATTTTCCTGGTACATATTTTCAAACTTTAAATTATTTTTCTATTTCTTTAAATACGTTATATAATTTTTTACTTTAAAATTTAAAATTTGTGTAAACTTCCGTTTTTGCATGTTTATATTATAATAAACCTTTTTATTTGATATTTATTAATCAACACACTAAATTATTATTTTTTAATTGCAATATTCACTTTTGATAAGACTCCATCTCGCATACATATTCCTCTTGTTATTATCTTGTTATTTAGTTACAATTCCTTATCATTAGAATACTGTTGTAACAGCCTACTCATATATATTTGTACCATTCGTTACTCAATAATATATGAAAGGCATTACTTTTGTCCATTATTAATTTTTATATGGTATCATAGCATTATGACCAACAATACCCAACTTGCTCTTGCCTTCTCTTCAACCTCTATTCCTTCCCATTCTACTACAACTCATACCTTTTCTATCAAATTAAACAATAAAAATTATTTGGCATGAAAACTCAGTTTATTCCTCTCCTAAACTATCAAAAATTGATGGGTTTTGTTGATGGCACACAACTTCCTCCATCAAAAACAATTCTTAATACTGCTAATTCTCTAGTTGAAATTCCAAATCCTGAATTTAAAATATGATTTCAACGTGATTAAATGTTACTTTCATGGATACTTTCCTTCATCACTGAGGAAGTTTTCCCATACAATCATTGGCATTACATCTTCACAATCCGCTTGGACAACCCTTGTCAATACTTTTGGTTCAATTTCACAAAACAAACAACTCCAGTTGAACATTGAGTTACAAGAATTAAGGAAGAATGATATGTCTATTTCCCAATATCTACAACAAGCAAAATCTCTTGCTGATGAGCTTGCTACTGCTAGAAGGACCATGACTCCTGCTGAGTTTAATGCCATTAATTATTGCAATATTGGTGTTGAATATCATAACATTATCATAGCTCTCAATCTCAGACCTAAACCGGTATCTCTCAATGAACTCTATAGTCATCTTCTTGCACATGAAATACTCTTAAATAGTATAATTTTGATTTGTACAACTTTGACAAAGGTAGATATTAAACCACTTTCACACTCTTACATTAAAAAATTTAAATATAATCTTAAGGTAAACTATATAGATAATCACGAAATATTACGTATTGTGACTTTATTTAATTCTTGAATGCTGATCCGAAGAAATTTTTTTATAGCAATTAATTTATATAGTTACAGTCAGAAGTATGGATCAAAGAGGTTGCATGTCTTTGAAGTAATATATAAATATTTGATAACTGGTTTCCGGGACTCCTGGGCTGAGCGTCCTGCAAAGCACTGAACAGAGGGCAAGGTGAGAGGTGGGGGGAATCCCCACAAACACTTCGATGCCTAAATTAGAGAATAGAAAGCGGGTGACTGAAAGATAGCTTGAGTATGTGTGAATAAGATAAGATGTCCTCTAATGAGTGGTATATGGTGTTATATATATTGATACTCAAACCTGGGAGTAATAGGAATCCTTGTGGAAGAGTGTTCCTACTTCAGTTAGGATTCCTCTTTGAGGTAGTTCCTTGGACGAATTTGTCTTTTCCTTTGTCCATGTGTTCCTATTTAGGGGGGTGGATGACCCCTAATTAGGTGGGAACATTCTAGATGGTATCAAGAGTCCCCCCCTGGAGTATGCGGATATTTATGTCCGTCGCGTCCGAGTAAGATACAGTGGTGCCTCTATACGGGTGATAAGATGCAAGTAAGCTAAGGTGGCTAGCCTTCTTCGCAATAAGCAGAGCTTAGTGCTGAGTATTTTTGGTTGATTTGTCCTTGAATCGTAATATGCAGAACTGGGGTACATACTTGGATCCTCAGTACTACGAAAGCGACCTGAGGGTGCCAGCTTCAGTCACTGGACTATGTGAGCGTCTTAAATGCTCGGCACAGGGGCGCGAGGCTTACATGCTCGGATCCTCAGTACTACGGAAGCAACCTGAGGGCGCCAGCTTCAGTCACTGGACTTTATATGAGCGAGACTTAGATGCTCGGCACAAGGGCATGAGGCTTACATGCTCGGATCCTCAATACTACGGAAGCGACCTGAGGGCGCCAGCTTCAGTCATTGGACTATGTGAGCGTCTTAAATGCTCAGCACAGGGGGGCGAGGCTTACATGCTCGGATCCTCAGTACTACGGAAGCGACCTGAGGGTGCCAGCTTCAGTCACTGGACTTTATATGAGTGAGACTTAGATGCTCGGCATAGGGGTGCGAGGCTTACATGCTCGGGTCCTCAGTACTATGAAAGTGACATGAGGGCGCTAGCTTCAGTCATTGGACTATGTGAGCGTCTTAAATGCTCTGTACATGGGCGTGAGGCTTATATGCTCGGATCCTCAGTACTATGGAAGTGACCTGAGGGTGCCAGCTTCAGTCACTGGACTTTATATGAGCGAGACTTAGATGCTTGGCATAGGGGCGTGAGGCTTACATGCTCGGATCCTCAATACTACGGAAGCGACCTGAGGGCGCCAGCTTCAGTCATTGGACTATGTGAGCGTCTTAAATGCTCGGCACAGGGGCGCGAGGCTTGCATGCTCGGATCCTCAGTACTACGAAAGTGACCTGAGGGTGCCAGCTTCAGTCACTGGACTATGTGAGCGTCTTAAATGCTCGGCATAGGGGCGCGAGGCTTACATGCTCGGATCCTTAGTACTACGGAAGCGACCTGAGGGTGCCAGCTTCAGTCACTGGACTTTATATGGAATGGTCTGGGAGTGATGCTTGGAGCGTTTCCCGATTCACTTGATGGAGCGGCCCATTTGAGAATGTGAGTGGGCCAATCACAGGGTGACTTCATTTCAACTCTGGTTGATGCGTCATTTCGAGTGTCAATAATCGAAACGCTCGTACAACCATCATCGCGACTCTTCGCCTAATAGGTTTTTTTATGCCCAATAGGCCCTTGGTAGTCTAGGGAGGAGCGCAGTAATAATGGGGGCAGTTAATGGCGTGCTTCCAGTTCCTTCCATGTCTCTATAAATACTGTTGCGTTTGCTAACTAGCATATTTTGCTTTCTTTCGCTCTTTCATTATGTTTTTGCTGCGTTTCTACTGCATCCACCATTTTTATTCCTTCCTACCATAACTCTCGCTTGAGGTTGCCAGGTGATTCTTTCATCATTTCTTCCTTCTCTTTTTTGCCCCTCTCCTTTTTTGTCATTAGATTTTCGTTCCCTTCTTTGCTATGGCTCCTTGGGAAGAGATTAGCTCTGACCTCTTTATGTCCAATGTAGATAGTGAATTGCTAGGGTGGTACCAGCGGTTTTGCATCCCTACCGATTACGCCCTCCACACCGTAAATAGAAGGTTTAGGGCCCATACTCCTATATCAAGGCTAAGTAGATTAGTGGTATATTTTGACAAGTTAGAGGGGGGTCTGAAATTTCCCTTGGATCCTTTTATCAAGGATTTCCTTAATAGAAATAACATAGCGCTTGGTCAGCTTCATCCAAATAGTTATCGGATACTGATCGGGTTCATCCAGTTGATGCATGAGGAGGGTAGGATTCCCGATCTAGATGTCCTCCGGTATCTGTACAGGCTGACTAGGAAGAAGGGAGAGCTGATGTTCTCCCTTTCGACCGTACCAAACCATTCAATTTTTGTTAAATTGTTGGATCTTCACAATAAGTGGAGATACCATTTTTTTATCGTGGAGCATCAATCGGACTTCTTGGATGTCCGGAGGATGTGGTCGGACGAGTGTCACAAAGTAACCCGTCTAGTGAAACTTTCCAATCCGGATACAGAATTAGTTTTATGGCTACATCTAGACGGACTCGCTAAAGCTCGATCCGCAGAGGATGCATCCCGGAGATATCTGTGGAGAGTCTGTCCAAGTCGCGACCATTGCTCTGGTATGATTTTTGTTTTGAGTTTTGTTTTGTCTAACTAGTCTTATCTTTTCATCTGTAGATGGCTGACTTTTTTGATTTTACGGGTGGGATTTCCCTAGTAAATGAGCCAGCTGCAGTGGAGGAGTGCCGGGATTATCCTTCCCCTCAAGCAGAGGCTCCCACTGCTCCGGAGGTTGTTCCTGCCGACCCAAAGGGCAAAGCAACAATGGAAGGTGATCGGCCGGAGCGGATCAAACGACGAAAAAGGTGACTGATCGAAGCAGAGTCAGATACGGAGGGGCTGGACGAAGAGATTTATGTCCAACGGCCCTGACTATCTGGTTGTCCGGATATGCGCGGCTGGATATTAAAAAAGATGAAGCACTCGAGCATCTCCAACAGTCAAGTACGGGACCAATACATCGAGTCGCTACAGTTACCCGGAGACATGCAGCGTTGGTCGGACGAGGGGCCAGACGGATTGCTCGATTCTATAATCGGTCAGTCACTGGAGGTAATGAAGTTTCTGGTTTTTGATATAACTGTTTGTGGTGGGATTTTGGCTAAATTATTTAGCTATTTTTAGCAGATGACTCAGGCCTTGCTGCTAGCTAAGGATCGGTACTTCTATTTGAAGAGCCAGTACAGCTTGAAGGAAACGGAGGTGGGGACGATTGCCATAGATTTTAAGAAAAAACTCAATAGCGCTAAAGCGGCTCTGGAGCATTGTCAGACAAGCTACGCGGAGGCTAAATCTAACACGGAGGTGAATAAAAAGAAGGTTTTCGAGCTGAAACATAGCCAGGCTCAGCTGACAAGGAGGATCGAGGAGTAGGATCTTCAGATTGTTGGACTTCATGAGAGGCTAGCTGAGCTTAAGAAATCTCATGCAAATGATAAGAAGGCATATCAGAGCATGGTAGGGGGGTTTCTCAAGGCGTACCGGGCAGAATGCAAAAGGATCCTGCTCTCTTAAGACGCAGGATTGGATCTGGGGGCTTTGGATCGGATAACCCCAGCCGATCTAGCAAGGCTTGCTGTAGAGGATGATGCCCGTCGAAAGGTCGGTTCCTTTGCTGTAAGGGAGTCTGAAGAGGTTGTTGTGACAGCTAGGTCTGGCGAGCATCCAGAGGCTGTTAATGATGATTCCCCCTCAGTTTTTGGGTCGGGGGGTCCGGGTGTAGAGATACTATAGTAGATAGGTTTTATGTATCTCTTTTTTTTTTAACAATCAGCTGTAAAGATATTCTTTGATCAATAAAGATAGTTTTGCATTGAATCAAATTATGTGCTCGTATACAAGATTACTGATAATATTTTCTGAGGGAGTCTGAGTTCCAGAACCTCGGTAGTTCTTTGCTTCCCCTCTCTCTTAGTTTATACGCCCCCTTTGTTGTGCATTCTGAGATATGATATGGACCTTCCCAATTAGGACCTAACTTGTCGGTACTGGAGGTGCCTTTACCTATACTGCTCTTCTGAGTACCCATTCACCTGTCTTGAAATTCTCTGTTGCTTTACGCAGATGGTGGTACCGAGTTATCCTTTACCGATGTGCCTCTACCGTTGCTGCCACTTGTTCTCTTCGTTCTTCTAGTATGTCAAGGCATATTCATGCATTGACGTTATTGATGGCGTGGTCGAGGTCTTGGCTTACCCGGTAACTTGGGGATCCCACCGCTACTGGAATTACTGCATCCATGCCGTAAGTTAGTCTGAACGACGTTTCCCTAGTGGATGATCGGGGTGTGGTTCTGTATGCCCATATTACATTGTTCAGCTCTTCGACCCAGTTCCCTTTCTTGTCATCGAGTCTTTTCTTCAACCCTTGCATGAGGATTTTGTTTGTGACTTCAGTTTGTCCGTTCATCTGCGGGTGAGCTACTGAGGTGAAGCGTAGTTTTATGCCAAGGTTTGAGCAGAAACTTCTGAATTTATTGTTGTTGAACTGTTTGCCATTGTCTATAATTAAGGTGTGGGGGATGCCGAATCTACAAATGATTTCTTTCCAGAAAAAGTGCTGTATCCAGGCTTCTGTGATGGTTAAGACTGCTTCTGCTTCTATCCATTTCATGAAATGGTCAATGGCCACGATTAAGAACTTTTTCTATGAGGTAAATAGAGGAAAAGGATCCAAGATGTCCATCCCCCACATGGCAAAAGGCCATGGGCTGCCAATGGGATGCAGAGGCTGAGAAGATTTATGGCTAAGTCGGGCGTGGTGCTGGCATTGGTGACATGATTATGTTAGCTGCTGGGCATCCTTGGACTTGGTGGGCCAGTAATATCCCTGGAGCAAGGCCTTTCTAGTGAGCGAATAGTGGGACTCGTGTGCACCACAGATTCCTTCATGAATTTCTCTTAGTATGTAATTTCCCTCCTCTAGGGAAACACATTTCGACCAAGGGTGTGAGAGGGATTTTCGGCTCGATGGACAGAATAGTGTGCTGCTTTGGATTTGAGTTTTTGAGCTTGCAGCTTATCTTTCGGAAGTGTGCCATGTTCAAGATATTGGATGATGGGCTGCATCCATTCTGAGACTGCTTGTGTTTTGAAAATTTCATTGTCCTCTGTGCTAGGATTGGTGAGTGATTCAGTGAAAGCCATATCCCTAAATGCTTGACTTTTCTCGACTGCGGATTTAGCAAGGTAATCGGCCTCATAGTTGTCTTCTCTGGGAATCTGAACGATATTCCATTGGCCTCCATCTTGCTTGATGTGTTACAAAAGTCGCCTGGCTTTATCTACGTACTTGGCGATGCAGGCATCTTTGACTTGAAATGCTCCGCTGACTTGGTTGACTACTAGTTGGGAATCCGAGTGTATAATGAGGTGTTCAGCCCTAACTTCCGCTGCTAGCTTTAACCCTGTAATGAGTGCTTCGTATTCAACCGCATTGTTGGTGGCGTTATACTCTATGCGGACTGCGTATTGAATATGAACTTTATATGGTCCCCTAAGGATTATTCTTGCTCCGGAACCGTGAGCTGAGGATGCTCCGTCAATATAGAGCTTCCATTCTAGCATTTTGGTCAAGGTTATATCTTTCGGAGCCATTTCTTGTACAAAATCCGCTAAGGCTTGTGCCTTCATCTGCTGTCGAGGTTCGTAATCAATATCAAACTCGTTGAGTAAGATCGACCATTGCACTAGCCTGCCTGAAGTCTCTAGTCTCTATAATATTTTGCGCAGTGGAAAATGGGACCGGACCATGATATGATGAGCCTGGAAGTAGTGACGAAGCTTTCGAGAAGTATGAACCATAGCTAAGGCTAACTTGTCTAGCATGGGATATCAGACTTCAGGTCCTCGGAGCATCTTGCTGACATAGTAGATAGGGCTTTGCTGGCTTCCCTCTTCCCTTATCAGTACTGAAGCGATGCATTCTCGGCCAACGGACAGGTATAAGTATAAGGTCTCATTCGGTATTGGACGACAGATTAATGGTGGGGAAGATAAGAATCTTTTAATGTCTTCAAATGCTGCTTGGCAATCAGTAGACCACTGAAATTTGCCAGAACTTTTGAGAGCTCAGAATAATGGTAGACATCACCTAGCTGAGCAAGAAATAAAGCGCCCTAGTGCGGTTATTCTTCCGTTTAGCTTTTATATATCCCGGATGCTCTTTGGTGCGGCCATGTTGAGTATGGCTTCCATTTTTTCTGGGTTGGCTTCAATGCCTCGATGGGAAATCATGAACCCCAGGAATTTACCGGCTTGAACTCCGAAGACGCATTTATCAGGATTCAACTTGATCCTGGATTGGCTTAGTAACTGGAGGACTTGATCCACGTTCGTTGGGTGGTCCTCAGAGTTTTTACTTTTGATGATGATGTCATCCACATATACCTCCACGCTGGTCCTAATCTAGCTCTGAAGGACTTGGTTCATCATTCTTTGGTATGTGGCTCCGGCATTTTTCAGTCTGAAGGGCATCACCTTGTAGCAATACAGCCCTTCGTGTGTGATGAAGGACGTTTTCTCCTGGTCTTCTTTCTTCATGGGGATCTGGTGATAACCTTGGGCCACGTCCACGAAGCTATACAGGCCATGGCCAGCCATGGAATCGACGAGCTGATCAATCATTGGTAACGGGTAGCTGTCTTTGGGGCATGCCTGATTGAGGTCGGTGTAGTCTACACACATTTTGTACTTCCTATTTGCTTTCTTGATGAGTACTATGTTTGCTACCCAGTCCGGGTGAGTAACCTCTTTAATGAATCCGGCTGCTAAAAGCTTTGCTGTTTCCTCAGCAATGATCTTTTGTCTTTCATAGGCGAAAATTCTTTTCTTCTGTGCTACTGGCTTGGCCCCTGGTTTGATATTTAGGCAGTGACAGTGTCACGACCCAAAACAGGGGCCATGACCGGCACTAGGGAACGGGAATTCTTTCGAATCCGGAACCCGTAGCAAGCCTAAAAATAAAATAAATCATGCAATAATAACAATAACAATATAATATGCAGCGGAAGATAAAAATCATAATATCATAATATTATTCACATCAACTGGATTTAAATCAAAATCTTATCTCATAGATACATAATCTCTTTAATACAAATCCAGTTTCAATATAATACATCTCTTTAAATAAAATACATGAAATCCAATACTTTAATTCACAACTACTGCAGTGTCTAGATAAAATAAATAAGCCTCAAGTAAATAATTTACATAAAGAAGCCGGGGCGGAAGAAATCCGGCGTATCGACCTGCTACTGAGGTCTGAAGAAGTTGACTCTCCTGAAAAATAGTCAACGGAGGGGAGTCAGACCTCACTGAGTGAATTACTATAATATATATACATACACACTATGTGATAATGCATACAGTCAACAGTATATGTGTATCTAATATATATACAAACAATTTCACACAGATGCAGAAAAATCATTTTTTTTTTATATATTTTCATTAAAATCATCTTTTATGAAGGATCACATAGAACCCTAGAATATCGCAACCTCAGAAAATAGTGTTAAACAACACTCTAGCCATACAGGCTCACTTATTCCAAATATATCCACTTAATCCATTTAGACAGTAGACTGGCCCTGAGACACTAAGTCAACCGAGCTCCAGCAGTCTGACTGCCAGTGTGATTGGCCCCGAGACACTTGGTCAACCGAGCTCCAGCAACCACACCTCCAAACCACATCTCACATATCAATTAATCATATCAAATCAATATCCACAAATAGTTAGTAATATAGCCTAAATACTATAGGCGTACCGGTACGTACTCGGTCCTAGTACTGTCCACTAGGTAGCACGTTCTATTGATATCCTTCATTAATAATATAAAACATTCATTCACAAAAATAAATGATGCATGAATGTAAATGAAATAACTATATAATCCATATATATACCAGAAATATACCAAAAGTAAACCAGGTATATTTCGAGTATATATATGTCAAATAAATCCAATCAAATTATAAATTAAACTAAAAATATATTTAAAAACATTTTAGATATATTTTATTAACAAACATGCATATAATTTAAAATAAACCAAAAATATACTTAATGTAAACTTAAGAAATAATCAAATTATTTATGTATATTTAATCAACATAAAACATGCATTTCTAAATCATGCATCCTAAGCATATATATATAGTATAGTAACTCACCTAATGCGCTCCACGAGACAAGTCCGACGGGCCTGGTCCACTAGCCCTCGGTCTCGGCGCAACTAAACAAGTAATAAATAATCGACATTAGAATAAACCTAACAGAAATCCTAGAATTCAATCTAGAGTATTAAAATATGGAAACAGAATTAGGGTTCGACTGGATATCACGTTTTACGAGAATTCTACCAAAAATTCGGCAGAACCTCCCCTGTAAAACGGACATCTCTCTACTCAAAAGAGTAGAGCCGACCCTGCAAAGAAACACACTTCAAACAACAAGCTCAACACAATCAAAATCCCACGGTCGGACTTCAAACTACAGTCCACCGACCGGGGTCCACAAACACATAACATATTCCAGGTATACCAAAAATATCCTTACAGCATAGAAATACATTTTATACGTAGAAATTACATAATTAACCTTGAAACACTGTAAAAACCGATTAAAACTCATTTTATTAGAAAAACCGTATACTATATATATAATTGAAAATAATTCACGAAAAATAGTTTTAATTAGTTAAAAATACTAAATAATTTATAGAAATCATTTTTATACCTTAAATAATTATTAAAACCAATTAAATTACATTTTTAGCCAATTTAGGGTAAAATTACCAAAATACCCCTATATATATAAATATACTATAATTACTTCAAAAATTCACCAAAAATTATACAATTATCCAAAATTAATTTTCTTAACATATTTATCAATAATATCAATAATTAAACTCAATTAACCAATTAAATTCAATTTAAAACACAATTAACCCTAATTTCTCAAAATCACATAAACTTCAATAATTCAAAATAAATACTTAGAAATTCATAAAAATTCCAAATAAATTCCTATAATTCATTTCAACACCTAATTTAACCATAAACTCCAATTTCATAATTTACATAATTAATTTCCAAAAATTAGAAAATAATATTAAAATATTCAAAAATACCCAAAAATCCAAACAATCTCCAAAAATTCTACAAAAATTCATACATGTATATTGAGCTACTAGGAACAACATTTGTGAATGGAGTTTCCATGAATCATCCAATTTGAAGCTCAAAAAATCGAAAACCCTAATGTGATCGAAATTGAAAAATCGAAACCTAAGCAAATCTAGACCATTTTAGCTCAAACCAAAGCTAGAATCACACTCACCGGAGCTCATGGAGAATAAAGATACCGGCGGTGTCGAAAATGGTGGTCGGAATCGACGTGATCGACGATGGATCGATTTTCGGCTTCTCCGGCCAAAATCGACTTCCAGGCGCCGGAAACGGCTACCTCAGGCGGCGAAAAAGGTTGGGGAAGGCGGTGGCACACTGGACGGCACACCCACGGTGAAGAAACGACAGTAGCAGAGACCGGACGGTGAAGGGAACGGGCGGGAGGAAGAAGAAGGCTCGGGGGCAAATGTGTAATTTTCCAAACTTTTGATTTTTTGATGTATATATGTATATATATATACTTTATACTATATATTAAAATAATATTAAATTACACACATCAAATATACACCACACACATAAAATTTAATATTTTAATAATTTATACTAAATAAAAATAATTAAATAACAATAAAACTAATAAATAATTAATAAAATATTAGGGTAATACTAAACCCTAATTAAATAAATATACACACACAGACTTTATTTAATAATTTAAAAATATGCATGAGTTCATGCAAGTCCGAAAATATATTTAAAATAATTAATATTACATTGTTTACGTGAAAATTTCCCCGAAAATGCAAGTCCCGGGAAAATTTTACGTAAAACACTGAAATTAATACACAGTAATAAAAATAGGTTTTAAATACATATTAACTCATAAAAAAATATCATATAATATATAGAAATTATTAACACTGCATATCCCGGTACAGTGTAAAAATATTTAAAAAAAAACACGGGATATTACAGACAGGCAACCCGCGGGTCCACGCCGATGATCTCGGAAGCTTGAGAAGCAAAATCTTCTGAGTGTCTAATAAGGACGTTCCTTAATGTGTCTTTGATGTCTTGATTAAGGGCATTACCAATTTTCATGGATTTTCCTCCCTTGATTTGCAATGTCTCCGTGTCTTCCACCGATTGTGGATTAGCACCTTGCTTCTCAACTTCCCATGCTTACAAATGAAAAGCTTCCGCCAGAGATTTCATGGTCATCTGATAGCATTGTTTGGCCATCTGCTGATCTCCCATGATAGTAAGGGTCCCCGTTCTGATTAGGATTTTCATGGTTAATTGTCGGATGCTGGTGACTGCATCTGCTTCATAAAGTGTCGGTCGCCCTATTATCCTATTATAGGCTAGTGGTATGTCTACCACGTTGAATGGGGTCCTGACAATTTTTGTTTCCTCATCCTCTTGGTTTTCGAATTCTAGATCCAGATTGACAGTCCCCATTGGTTGCACTGTTCCTCCATAAAAACTAGTGATGGGGTTCTGGATGGCCATTAAGTTGGTGATGGAGCCGCCCATAGCTTTATACGCATTCCAAGATAAAACATTGATAGCACTCCCGTTATCGACCAATAGCCTTTTTACTCGATACTTATTTATGCATGCAGTTATCACCAGGGCATCACTGTGAGGGTGATGTATAGGCGAATCATCTTCCGAGTTAAGAATGTTGTTGCTTTTACCGGGTATCATTTTTCCTCTACTGCGTTTTAATCGTTTCTCGATGTTTTCTCCTCCTACAATCATGTTGATCATTCCGATTGGTTCTTCCCTAGCTTTCTTTGCCTTGGCTTTATCACGATCATGGTCTTCCATGTTTCCTCGTCTCCTCGGTGCATCAGTGAAATTATCAAGCTTTTCTCACTGCACTAGTTTTTCTATGGCACTCTTCAGTTCTCTGCAGCCTTCTGTGTTATGGCTGTATTCCATATGGTACTCGCAGTACTGGCTTCTATCACGAGTAAATCTCCGGCTTGGGCTAATTCTTTTGGCTAGCATAATTTCCACTCCATTCTGCTTGACCCACATGAGGATCCTTGATCGAGAAGTGTTCAGGGGTATATATCTATCTGCTTCCCTATCAAATCTGTCTGCCGAAACTCTGAAATTTATTTTTAGGAAGCTTACTCGTCTCTGCTTTGGCTGTTCATCTCTAGTTGGTGGCCTATCTTCTTCCCGATGCATCCTCCTGTCCTTGTCCATCTTTATCATCCGGACTACTATCGCCATTGCTTCGGCAAAGGTACTTGGTTCTTTAGTCATTAATTTGTCTTTTAGCTTACCGAGTCTAGTGCCATTTTTTAAAGCTTCTATGACGACTTCATCAACGAGGTGCTCAATCTGCATGGCTGTTTTGTTGAAACAGTCGAGGTAACTCTGTAGAGACCCGTCAGCTTCCTGCCGGCACACCCGGAGGTCGTTGATGTTTTTTGCAAGAGGGATATTGGTGATAAATCTGACACGAAACTACTCAGCTAAGTCTTCAAAAGAAGTGACAGTATTCTCCGGGAGTCGATGAAACCATTTTTGGGCGCTTTTTGTGAGTGTACTTGGGAAGACTCTGCATATGATTCCATCGTTCACATTCTGGAGCAGCATCTTTGTTCGAAAAGTAGATATATGACTAATAGGGTCTCCTGTCCCATCGTACTAATCGAGCTGTGGGATTATGAACTTACTAGGAATCTCCGTTTGAATTATTCTGCTGACAAACGGAGTTCTGCTATCCATCACCCATTCTTCTTCCTTTTTAGGTTTAGTCCGGGCCTTGTTCATTACTTCTTTAACCTTTTTTGCTAATTTTGAATCATCGAGAGCTGGGATGGATGAACTACACTCCCCTTCTGGTGCTTTACCCTTCCCCGTGCTTGTCCCTGGAACCTGTCGGGGTGCTGCATTATCATTATTTAGAGCTAGTTCAGTATGCTCGCTCTGTATTATAGCACTTAGCTGTTGTTGCATCAGGGTAATTTATGCCTGAATATTTTTTATCATGGCATCTTTCCTTGCTTGGTCAAGGTCGAGTGTTTGGGTTACTGTGTTTAGGTTTGGAGTGGTTATTGTTGGCGTTTCTAGTAGGCTTGGAAAAGGTATTGAGGGTATTGATCTATGGTGCTGCAGCGGAGCATAATGTGGGAGATCTGTTCCCAAGGACGGGTATCTCAGAGTGTTTTTTGAAGGTAAAGATGTATGGCCGGATGTGGCCCCAACAAGCTGCAAGCTGGGTGGTGGTATTATTACTGGGAAAGGGCTTGAAAGGTCAGTCAAAAGGATGGGTGCGGAAGGATTAGTGCCGCCTTCAGGAATTTGGGCCGGAGGTGGACTGGAAGTCATGGTGAAAGTGTCTTTAGCTTAGCAAGTGAATGAATGGCTTTTCCTAAGGAGTTCCCACAGACGGCGCCACTTGATAACTGGTTTCCGAGACTCCTGGGCTGAGCATCCTGCAAAGCACTGAACAGAGGGCAAGGTGAGAGGTGGGGGGAATCCCCACAAACACTCCGATACCTAAATTAGAGAATAGAAAGTGGGTGGCTGAAAGATAGCTTGAGTATGTGTGAATGAGATAAAATGTCCTCTAATGAGTGGTATATGGTGTTATATATAGTGATACTCAAACCTGGGAGGAATAGGAATCCTTGTGGGAGAGTGTTCCTACTTCAGTTAGGATTTCTCTTTGAGGTAGTTCCTTGGACGAATCTGTCTTCTCCTTTGTCCATGTGTTCCTATTTAGGGGGATGGATGACCCCTAATTAGGTGGAAACATTCTAGATGGTATCAATATTCTTGATTTGAGAGGACTTTAGAATTTATATATCAATAACTTCTGCAGACAAATATGTTTTACCTAAAATGATGTGAAAGTGCAACGGGGCCAATTTGTTTACAATTTACTAGGTAAAAATGAGTGCATACAAATGATATTCATAAGCATTAATCAAATTTATTTACACTTATTTTTATGATTGAGGCTGCATTGAAAGAAAATTCATGAGTTTAATTTGAAAAAAAAATAAATAAATAAGAGCTGTCACATTGATGCGAGTCTGAAAATAGGCAAAATGAATTATTAATTGTAGAAGGGATAGGAGTCAACAAAAATTAAGAAATGTGAAAGAACAAGCTAGGAAACATGCTTTTGAATTTTGATTGATCTGAAATTTATTTTCTAAAATAACATGACAAGTTGCTCTCAATTTCGACTTTTTTTTTTAATCTATAATCAATTATATCAGAATGCTACAAGAGGGTTTACAATGCCAATCAATCAAACACGGAGACAATTTGCTCTTTCGAACCCCGCTCTTTCGAGCACTTTTTAGCACCTCTTGCCATTGAACATTTCAAAATAAAAGTATTATTCCATACTTGTAAAATTCATTGACTTAGACTTGTCACCGTTTGCTGAAGTTGATTTCAGTTTAATATCAATTGCTAATCTCTTATTAATACAACTGGGAGAAAAAAAAATGTTTCTAAATATGAAAAAAATATATATATATTTTGAGGCAATGCAGCTTGAGCAATTAAAAAATTTTGTTTATTGTACTTTCAATATTATTACTTTTTTATATTTCAAATCTCGACACCAAATAATATTATTTATATTCATATGTCAATAATATAAAAAAATAATAAACAAATTTTATATTATTCATAGCAATAAAAGAAATTTTATTTTATTACAGCAATAACTATCCAGTATTTTTATAGACGTCGTTTCTAATATATAAAAAACAAGGTGGACACTGTCTATACACAATTGGATGATTTTTTATTGGTGTCATTCATAGTACTGTGATAAAAATAAATGTGCGTGTGTGTGAATAATTTTTGTAGCCATGCAGCCAAAATAAAAGATAAGTAATTGTCAAAATTTTTGTTTTGTACCATAGGCAAACTTATTGACTTAAATTAAGAAGGTGGGACACGGACAAGGATAAAAACAAACACAATTGACAAGAGAAATTCAAGATATTCTTCTACAAGAACATTTAATTATATACAATAACTATTCTTTCATTCGGTGGTATTATACGTTTAAAAGGGAGAAAAAAAAAATTCTTCTCGTACCATTTGATGTACCCAAGAATCTATAACGCATCCATTTCAGTGCAGCTTTCTTTATCTTATTCGAAGGCAAGTTCTGATAGCCTGCCCAGTTTCAGGTGCAACAGAGAGGTCATCTTGGGCTTTGAATTTCACTTAGGATCAACGATCTGCCCAGTACTACCTTCATCCTCAAGAAAAAAAAAATATATAAATATATATACATGCACATACAATCCAAATATATAAATAAATTTTTTCAGATAAAAACTCTTTTCATAGAATTACAGTTTGCAAGTTCAATTCCTAATCATTGCTTTTGTCTATTATTGAGTTTGTGACGTGAATTTTATGGTGATTTGATGGTTTTGAGGTTTTAAGTCATGCCACAACAATGGTTAGGCTATGTTGAGGTATTTATTATGTCCAGAAACAAGCACAATCTAAGCATAGGTATATTGGTGCCTGTATTAGTATCTGTCATTTTGTCTAAAAGGTGACACAATTTAAAACATGGCCGTGTTGGGATCTTCCAATTCATCCAAAAAGCAGCACAACTCGAAGCAGGGACATGACGTGGTCATGTCATGAGAAGTATTATTAACCTCAATTTCGAAAGCTATATTTCTCCTTGTTTTGAATCCACTTTTACCCTGTTTGTATAAATAGCTATTTTTAGGGTTTGGCAATTGATGTTCTCAATATTGTTAGCCGCCTTAACCCTCCTTTGTAAACTCTTTTACAATATATATAGTGAAATCCTCTCCTCTGCCCATGGTTTTTCTCCGTCTTGGGGTTTTCCACATAAATTCTTGTGTGTTGTTTCTCTACTTTTTTATTTTGCTATTATTCTTTATGTTTAATTATTTGTTTATGCACTCTGATTGCTTCTGTTGTGCAATAAATTAGTATCAGAGCTAAGATTCTGTTGGGCCTATTAATTTTGGCATTTCAAATTTGAATAATGGCTTTCATGAAGTATGAAATTCCACTATTGGATTGTAGTATAAGATTTTCGTTATGGCAAATAAAGATGTGCATCATACTTATGTAGATGGATTTGGATGATGCTATTCTAGGGGTTGATCATATGCTCGCCTTATGGACAAATGAAGAAAAGCAGCATAGAGATTGAAAATCCTTAACTCAAATACATTTGCAATTGTCTAATAATATATTGCAAGATGTATTGAAAAAGAAGACCATCGCTTCATTATGGATAAGCTTGAGTAGTTGTGTATGAAGAAGACGCTCACCAGTAAAATGCATTTGAAGCAGTGTTTGTACTCTCATTGTATGACAAAAGGTATGTCCCTTGAGGATCATTTAATTATTTTTAAGGAGATAGTTTTTTACCTAGAAGGTCTGGAGCTAAATATAGAGAATGAGGATTTGGCATTAATTCTTCTTTGTTCCCTACCTTTGTCTTATGCAACTATTGTTGATACCTTATTGTATAGTCACAATAAAGTTTCTTTTGAAGAGGTGTATGGTGATTTATTTTTTAAGGAGAAAATTAAACAGTTAATGGTTATTCTTAAGACTCAAGAAGAGGGTCTTGTGATTCATGGTAGGACGTTTGAGAGAGGTATTAGTGATGATAGAAAGGGTAAATCAAAGACTAAGAATAAGACTATGAAATGTTACTACTCTAAAAAAAAGGTCATAGTAAGGCAGAGTGTTCAAAGTTGGAGAATAGAACTGAGAGAGGTGATCATAAAGGTGGTGAGGCTAGTGTTGTTGAATATGTAGAAGACTTTACTAATTAAAGGGATCTTCTCTTTATTGCTAACAACAGGGTCAATTTAATAAATGACTAGATTTTAGATATAACCTGCATATTCCATATGACAAGCAATAAGGAATGGATTATAAGCTATGAACCAAAAGATATGGGCACTCTTTTGATGGAGAATAATGCACCTTGAAAGATTGTTGACGTTGGTTCAATTAAAATAAAAATGTATGATGGGATCATTAGGACACATGAGGGTGTTCAACACATACCTGACTTAGGTCAAAATCCTATTTTTACTTCTACCTTTGATAGTAAAGGCTACAGTTACTCAGGTGGAGGTAGAGTGTTGAAGATCACTAAGGGCTCTCTCACTGTGATGAAGGGGTGTTTGAGACATACCAAGTTACACGTCTCAGAGGGTTCAACCATTACAAGTAATGCAGCCATCACTTCCTCTGAGTTGCATAATACTACAATTTGGCATTTGCCCATAGGCTATATGAGTGAGAATGGCTTGATGGAGTTGAGCAAAAAAGGATTGATTAATGGTCGAATTAGGAAATTAGAGTTTTATAAGCACTGCGTATTTGGGAAGTAAAAAGGGTGAGTTTCAGTAAGGGCATTCACAACACTAAAAGGACACTTGATTATGTTCACTCAGACATATAAGGGCCATCCAAAGTTCCTACTAAGGGTGGTGTAAATTATATGTTGACGGTCATTAATGATTTCTTAAGAAAATTTTACGTGTTCTTTTTGAAGCAAAAGAGTAATGTGTTTGCTACTTTTAAGTAGTGGAAGACCATGATTGAGAAACAAATTGGGAAGTATGTAAAGCTTCTCCGCAAGGATTGTAATATCCCGAGTTTTTAAATATTTTTATTCTGCATCGGGATATGCAGTGTTAATAATTTTTGTATATATTTATGATATTTTTATGAGTTTGATATTTATTAAAGCTAATTTTAATTATTTTATATTATTTTAAGTATTTTACGTAAAATTTTCCCAGAAATTATATTTTCGGGAAAATTGATACGTAAATAATTTAATACTAATTATTTTGACTAGTTTTATAAATTTGCATGAACTCATATATAATTTTTAAAGTGCTAAAATAAATTGTATATATATGTATTTATTTAAATTAATTAGAGCTTAATTAATTTCCTTAATTTTATTATTTAATTTTTGTAGCAATTAATTAATTTTAAGTGTATAAATTATTAAATATAATAAAATATTTGTGTGATGAGAATTAATTGTGTGTGGGAATATATATTATTATAATACAAGCGTGGATATATATATATATATACATATATACATAATTTATTATCAAAATTATAAAGTTTGTATTATTTATCAAAATGTCATTGTCTTCTTCATTTTTCCTCCCTATCGATTTCCACCATTTCTGTCCATTTCCAGCTGATTTCTTTGCCATCACTGTGCCCCTCAGCCTTCCTCCTCCCTTTCCAGCCATTCCCGATGCCTGAAGCACCCATTTCCGGTGTGTTTTGGCCGAATTTTTTAAGAGAGGTCGAAACTTGAAGTCAACTCCGATCAAGCCGTTTTTGGCCACCAAATTCGACGCCACCAGTCTCTATCTTCTCCTTGAGCTCCGGTGAATGTGATTCCAAGCTTTTTTTTCACTTGATTTGGTCTAGAATTGCTTAGGTTTCAATTTCTTCATTTCAGCCTATTAGGGTTTCTGAATTTTTTTTAGCTTCAATTTGATTGATTCATGAAAACTTTTTTCACAAACTTTGTTCTTGGAAGCTTAATCTACATGCTGTAATTTTTGTAGAATTTTTGGAATTTATTTTGATTTTTGTGAATTTTTGATTATTTTATTATTATTTTCTAATTTTCGAAAATTAATTAATTAAATGATGAAATTGTGTTTATGGTAATTATAGGTGTTGAAATGAATTATATAAATTTATTTGTAATTTATTTGAATTTTTATATATTTATGTGGAATTTATTAAGTTTATGTAATTTTGAAAAATAGGGTTAATTATGTGTTTAATTGAAATAAATTGGTTAATTAAGTATATTTATTGATATTATTGAAATATATGTTGAGAAAATTAATTTTGTGCAATTATATTATTTTTGGTGAATTTTTGAGTAATTTTAGTAAATATATATATATAGGGGTATTTTGGTAATTTTACACTAAATTGGCTAAAAATGTAATTATATTGGTTTTAATAGTTATTTAGGGTATAAAAATGATTTCTACAAATTATTTAGTATTTTTAACTAATTGAAACTATTTTTCGTAAATTATTTTCAAATTATATATATAATATACGATTTTTCTAATAAATGAGTTTTTATCGATTTTTAATGTGTTTTAGGGTTGATTACGTAATTTGGATTTATAAAATGTATTTTTATTATATAAGGGCATTTTCGGTATTTCTGTAATATTCTGTGAATTATGGACTTCAGTCGGTGAAATGTAGTTTGGAGTCCGACTGAGGGGTTTTGGTTGTGAATTTTGTGTCTATTTTGAAGTGTGTTTCTTTGCAGGACCAGCTCTACTCTTTGAGTAGAGAGATGTCCGTTTTACAGGGGAGGTTCTGCCGGATTTTTGATAGAATTCTCGTAAAACGTGATATCTGGTCGAATTCCTACTTTAATTCTAATTCCGTGTCTAAGATTCTAGATCGAGTCTTTGAAATTTTGATAGATTTATTATGATATTTTGTAGTCGTTTGTTTGTTTAGTTGCACCGAGACCGAGGCCCAGTGGACTAGACCCGTCAGATCCGTCTTGAGGAGCGCAATAAATAATGAGTTGTTATTATATATATATATATATATATATATGTATTCTAGGATGCATGATTTTAGAAACGTATGGTTTATTTTGATAAATATGCATAAATGATTTAATTAGTATTTAAGTTTATTTTTTGTTTATTTTCGGTATATTTTAAACTATATGCATGTTTTATTAATGAATTATGCTTAAAATGTTTTTGAATATATTTCTAGTTTATTTTGTAATTTAATTGGATTTATTTGTAGTATATATACTCGAAATATACCTGATTTACTTTTGATATATTTCTAGTATATATATGGTTTATGTTGCTGTTTATTTCAAATTCATGCATCATTTATTTTTATGAATGTATGTTTTATATTTAAAATGAAGGATATCAATAGAACGTGCTACCTAGTGGGGCAGCACTAGGACCGAATACGTACCGGTACGCTGATAGCATTTAGGCTATAATACTAACCTAATTGTGGATATTGATTGAATTTAATTAATTGATGTATGAGATATGATTTGGGAGTGTGATTGCTAGAGCTCGGTTGACCAAGTGTCTCGTGGCCAATCACACTAACAGTCAGACTGCTGGAGCTCGGTTGACTTAGTATCTCGGGGCCAGTCTACTGTCCAAATGGAATAAGTGAATATACTTGGAATAAGTGAGCTTGTATGGCTAGAGTGTTGTCTAACACTATTTAAGGTTGCGATTTTCTAGGGTTCTATTTGATCCTTCATAAATAGTGGTTTTCAATAAAAATATATAAAATGATTTTATTACATCTGTGTGTATTTGCTTGTATACATACATATTATATATACTTTTGACTATGTGCATTGTCATTTACTATGCATGTATATATATTATAGCAATTCACTCAGTGAGGTCTGACTTCCCTCCGTTGACTATTTTTCAGGGGAGTCATCGTCTTTAGACCTCAGTAGCAGACCCATACGCTGGATTTCTTTTGCCCCGGCTTCATTATGTAAACTGCTTATCTAAGTTTTATTTTATGATCTAGACACTGCAGTAGTTGTAAAATTGTTAAAGGGTGTTGTATTATATTTGTGTGAGTTATGTATTTTAAGGATTTGAACTGGATTGTATTAAAAGTTTATTTATATATCTGAGATGAGTTGTTGATTTAAATCCTGTGGTGGATTATTATTTAATTATTTATGATATTATTTCCACTGTGCAATTTATTATTTATGTTATTATTATTATTGCATATTTTATTTTATTTTTAGGCTTGTTACGGGTTCCAGATTCGAAAGAATTCTCATTCCTTAGCGCCGGTCATGGCCCCTGTTTTGGGTCATGACACGGATAATGGTTTGGAGTTTTATTTAGATAAGTTTAACTCTTATTGTAAGTCCGAAAGGATCGTTAGACATTTGACAGTTTTGGGTATTCCACAATAAAATGGTGTGGCTGAGCGCATAAATTGGACATTAATGGAGAAAGTCCAATGCTTGTTTTCAAATTATGGGTTGTCAAATTCATTTTAGGCTAAAGCTATTGTTACAACCTGTTTTCTTTTTAATTGTTCTCCCTTAACTGCAATTGATTAGAAAACTCTAGAAGAGGTATGGTCTGGTACTCCTGCTAGTTATTCTGACTTGAAAATATTTAGTTGTCTTGCCAATGCTCATATTGATAATGGTAAATTGGAACCTAGATCTAGACAGTGTGTCTTTCTTGGGTATATGTTTGGTGTTAAGGGTTATAAGCTTTTGGAGTTGAGAAAGGTCATTGTTAGTTATAATGTAATCTTTGATGAAACTTCTATGCTATATAATTAGTCTCTTAATGACAATTATGATAAGTCTATGTAGTAGTAGAATATCAATATAAGGGTGGAGTTTTAGATTGGGATAGAATCCACACCAAAAGCTACATTAGATGAGAGTTCAAAGATGTCTAATGATGATAAAACTACCATACATTAGTACTCTTTTCCGAGGGACAGATCTAAGAGGACCATTAAACCACCATAAAGATATGTTGAAGTAAATATAGTGGCTTATGCATTGAATGTGGCTGAAGATATTAAAGTTGACGAAGAACCATTTATATATAAAAAGGTAGTCAATTGTGAAGATTTTAAAAAATTAGTGATTGCCATGCATGAGGAGATGGAGTCTCTACATAGGAATGGCATATGGGAGTTAGTGAAGTTACCCAAAGGCAAGAAAACTATTTAATGTAAGTGGGTGTTCAAAATGAAAGAAGGCATTCTGGGTGTTGATGATGCAAGATACAAGGCTAGACTTATTGCTGTAATATCCCGAGTTTTTAAATATTTTTATACTGCATCGGGATATGCAGTGTTAATAATTCTTGTATATATTTATGATATTTTATGAGTTTGTTGTTTGTTTAAAGTTAATTTTAATTGTTTTACATTATTTTAAGTACTTTACGTAAAATTTTCTCGAGAAATTGACACGTAAATAATTTAATATTAATTATTTTGACTAGTTTTACGAACTTGCATGAACTCATACATAATTTTTAAGTGCTAAAATAAAATGTATATATGTGTATTTATTTAAATTAATTAGGATTTAATTAATTACCTTAATTTTTATTATTTAGTTTTAATATTAATTAATTAATTTTAAGTGTATAAATTATTAAATATATTAAATTATTTGTGTGGTGAGTATTATTTGTGTGTGGGAATATATATACTATTATAATATAAGGTGGACATATATATATTTATACATATATACATTATTTTATAACAAAAATAAAAAATTTGCATTATTTACCAAAATGCCCTTTTCTTCTTCATTTCTTCCCCGTTCGGTTTTCCATCAATTCCGGCGTCTGTAACTCAGTTTTCTTGCTGTTGGTGTGCCTCTCCTCCTTCCTCCTCCCTTGTCAGCCATTCCCGACGCCTGAAGCACCCATTTCTGATGTGTTTTGGCCGGATTTTTCAAGAGAGGCCGAAACTTGAAGTCAACTCCGATCAAGCCGTTTTCGGCCACCAAACTCAATGCCACTGGTCTCTATCTTCTCTTTGAGCTCCCATGAGTGTGATTCCAAGCTTTGTTTCACTTAAAATGGTCTAAATTTTCCTAAGTTTCAATTTTTTCATTTCAGCCATTTAGGGTTTTGAATTTTTTTTAGCTTCAATTTGATTGATTCATGAAAAATTCCTTTATAAACTTTAATCCTGGAAGCTCAATCTACATGCTGTAATTTTTGTAGAATTTTTGATTATTTTATTAATATTTTCTAATTTTTAAAAATTAATTAATTAAATTATGAATTGTGTTTTATGGTAATTATAGGTGTTGAAATGCATTTTAGAAATTTATTGGTAATTTTTGTGAATTTTATATATTTATTTGGAATTTATTTAGTTTATGTAATTTTTGGAAAATTAGGTTAATTATGTGTTTAATTGAAATTAATTGGTTAATTGAGTGTATTTATTGATATTATTGAATTATATGTTGAGAAATTAATTTTTGAGTAATTATACAATTTTTGGTGAATTTTTGAACATTTATAGTGAATTTACATAACTAGGGGTATTTTGATAATTTGATACTAAATTGGTTAAAAATGTAATTAAATTGGTTTTACTAGTTATTTGAGGTATAAAAATGATTTCTACAAATTATTTAGTATTTTTAACTAATTAAAACTATTTTTCGTAAATTATTTTCAAATTATATATAATATACGATTTTTCTAAATAAATGAGTTTTTATCGGTTTTTAATGTATTTTTAGTATTAAAGGGCATTTTTGGTATTTTTGTAATTGATCTGTGAATTGTGAACCTCGGTCGGTGAATTGTAGTTTGGAGTCCGATCGAGGGATTGTGGTTGTGAATTGTGTTATTTCGAAGTGTGTTTTTTTGCAGGACCATCTCTACTCTTTGAATAGAGAGATGTTCGTTTTACAGGGGAGATTCTGTCGGATTTTTCGGTATAATTCTCGTAAAATATGATATCTAGTCAAATCATGATTCTAATTATGTGTCTAGTATTATAGATTGAGTTTCTAAGAATTTCCATTAGATTTATTCTGATTTCCTGTATCGTTTGTTTGTTTAATTGCGTTGAGATCGAGTCCTAGTGGACTAGGCCCGTCGGACCCATCTCGAGGAGCGCAATAAACAGTGAGTTGTTATTTTATATATATTTGTTAGGGTGCATGTTTTAGAAATGTGTGGTTTATTTTGATAAAATATGCATAAATGATTTAATTAGTACTTAGGTTTATTTTTGGTATATTTTTGATATATTTTGAATTATATGCATGTTTTATTAAACATTTATACTTAAAATGTTTTTAAATATATTTCTAGTTTAATTTACAATTATATTGGATTTATTCGACGTATATATACTCGAAATATACCTGGTTTATTTTGAGTATATTTCTAGTATATATATGGTTTATGTTGCTATTTTATTGAATATCATGCATCATTTGTTTTAATAATGTATGTTTTATCTATTAATGAAGGATATCAATAGAACGTGCTATCTAGTGGGTAGCACTAGGACCGAGTACGTACCGGTACGATGATAGAATTTAGGTTATATTACTAACATATTTGTGGATATTGATCGGATTGAATTATTTGATGTGAGATGTGATTTGGGAGTGTGATTGCTGGAGCTCGGTTGACCAAGTGTCTCGGGGCCAATCACACTGATAGTCAGACTGCTGGAGCTCGGTTGACTTAGTGTCTCAGGGCCAGTCTACTGTCCAAATGGAACAAGTGAATTTATTTGGAATAAGTGAGCCTGTATGGCTAAAGTGTTATCTAACACTGTTTGAGGTTGCAATTTGCTAGGGTTCTATTTGATCCTTCATAAACGGTGATTTTCAGTGAATATATAAAAATGATTTTGTTGCATCTGTGTGTATTTGCTTGTATATATATTTATTATATATACTATTAACTGTGTGCATTGTCATTTAGTATGCATGTATATATATTATAATAATTCACTCAATGAGGTCTGACTCCCCTCTGTTGACTATTTTTCAGGAGAGTCATCGTCTTTAGACCTCAGTAGCAGACCCATACGCCGAATTTCTTCCGCCCCGGCTTCATTATGTAAACTGCTTATTTGAGTTTTATTTTATAATCTAGACACTGCAGTAGTTGTATACAGTTGTGGAGTTTATGTATTATATTTGTGTGAGTTATGTATTTTAAGGATTTGAACTGGATTGTATTAAAAGTTTATTTATATATGTAAGATGAGTTATTGATTTAAATTCCGTGGTGGATTATTATTTAATTATTTATGAATTTATTTCCGCTGTAAAAATATATTGTTTATGTTATTATTATTATTGTATACTTTTATTTTATTTTAAGGTTTGCTACGGGTTTTAGATTCAAAAGAATTCTCGTTCCTTAGCACCGGTCATGGCTCTTGTTTTGGGTCGTGACAATTTCTAAGAGCTATAATCAGATTTTGGGTGTGGACTTCACAAATGTGTTCTTTCCTGTTGTAAAACATAGCTCTATTCGAGCTTTACTTAGGATTGTTGCAAGACATAATCTTGAGTTGGAAAAATTAGATGTGAAAATAACATTATTACATAGGGAGCTTGAAGAGGACATATATATATAGTAGCTAGAGGGTTTTATTGCTACAAGCAATGAAGACCATATGTGTTTATTGAACAAATCTCTCTACAAGTTGAAGCAGTCTTTAAGGTAGTGGTACAAGAGGTTTGATGCTTTTATGATTTCTCGTGGGTTTAGTCATAGTAGCTATGACAATTGTGTTTATTTCAAGAAGAACCATGATGGGTCTTTTGCATACCTTCTTCTCTATATTGATGATATATTGATTACAGCTAGAAATAGAGGAGAGATTAAAAAGGTTAAAGCTCAACTTAGTGCCAAGTTTAAGATGAAAGATGTGGGTAATGCAAAGAAGGTCCTTAGCATGGAGATTATGAGAGATAAAAAGGTTGACTCATTGTATCTTAGTCATAAGGGGTATATTGAGGAAGTTTTGTGCAAGTTTAACATGAAAAATTATAAACTTGTAAGTACCCCATTGGCTTTATGTTTTAAACTTTTAGCTTTATTGTATCAATAGTTAAATAACAAGATTGAGTATGTGTCTCAAGTTCCTTACTCTTATGTAGTGGGTTCCTTTATGTATATTATGGTTTACACACGTCTAGATTTATCACATGCTCTGAGTTCAGTTAGTAGATACATGGAAAATTTGGGGAAAGAGCATTGAAAGGCTATTCAGTAGATCCTTCATTACTTACATGGCTCTTCAAGGGTGTGTTTGCATTTTAGGAAAAGTAAGGATAGGATTGTAGGTTTTGTGGACTTTGATTTTGCCAGTGATTTTGATAAAAGAAGATCATTGACTGAGTTTGTGTTTTAGATTAGTGGTTGTGCAATTAGTTGGAAGGCAACATTGCAAGCTTTAGTTGCATTGTCTACCACAAAGGCTAAGTACATGGCCATTACTGAAGCAATGAAGGAGGCCATTTAGTTGAAGGGCTTGTTTAGTGAGCTTTGTGATGATTTGAAGCTCATGACATTGTTTTGTGATAATCAGAGTGCTATTTACCTCACTAAAGATCAAATATTCTATGAGAGGACCAAGTATAATAATGTTCACCATTACTTTGCTCGAGAAATTATTACTAAAGGTGACATTATTGTAGAAAAGATCAATACTCTTGATAATCCTACTAATATGATGGTCAAGTCAGTCCTTTTATCTAAGTTTATGCATTTCTTGGACTTGATTGGTGTTTCTCATTAATGATGCCCTTAGGGGCTTTGTGGGAAAGGTAAAGTTTTATGTTATTATTGCTTTATGAAGTGTTTTGCGTTTTGGGGTTAATTCTAGTACCTTAGGAATTCATGTTAAGGTAGAGATTATTGAGTTTGTGACATGATTTTTATGGAGATTTGATGATTTTAGGCCATGCCACGGTCGTGCATAGGTCATGTTAAAGTGTTTGTTATGTCTAGAAGCAAGCACGGCCTAAGCATGGGCGTGTTGGTGCTTGTGTTGGTATTTACCATTTTGTCCAAAATGTGACATGGCTTGAAGCACAACTGTGTCATAGTTGTGTCAGGATCTAACAATTAATCCAAAAAGTAGCACGACTTAAAGCACGGACATGACACGGCCGTGTTATGAGAAGTATTATTAACCTCAATTTGGAAGTTATTTTTCTTCTTGTTTTGATTCTACTTTTACCCTATTTGTATAAATACCTACTTTTAGGCTTTGGCAATTAATGTTCTCAATATTGTTAGCCACCCTAACACTCCTTTGTATGTTATTTTACAATATAGTGAAATCCTCTCCTTTGCTTATGGTTTTTTTCCGTATTGGGATTTTTCACGTAAATTATTGTATATTGTTTTTCTAATTCTTTATTTTGTCATTATTTTTTTGTGTTTAATTATTTGTTTGTAAACTTTAATTGCTTCCACTACGCAACACCAATTATGGAATTTGGAGAAAAAAAGAAAGCATTTTGTTTAAACAGTATTATCTTTCCATGATAAAGTCCAGAATTTGTATCCCCCAAGATTAGCTATGTGGCTCAAGTCTTTGTTGGACAACATAGAATGAATATTGAACTCCCAACACAAATAATTATTATCAAAATATATATTCATTTCTTCATGCTATTAAATGGACTATCTATAATATATAAATATATGAAAAGAAAGATAGATAAAATTATGAAAAAAAAATTCACTCATTAAATAAAAATTAAATAATATAGTCATTTATAAATAAAATAAAATAAAATTAGTTAAAATGTAAGTTTAATTTGATTGAAAGTTTATTTTTTATTTTAATTGGGTCAACTTCTATTTTATCTCTAATAAAAATTAAATTAATTAAAATATAATTCTAATTTAATTGAAAATATATTTTTTACTTTAATTAGGATAACTTTTATTTTATCTGAAATAAAAATCAAATTAATTATAATTTTTTTAATTATAATTTTATTAAAAATATATATTTTTTATTTTAGGTATTTTATCTAATATAAATCAAGTTAGATGATAAAATTTTATAAGTCTTACAAAAGTAAATTAAATTTAATAAGTAAACAATTCAAATCAAAATTAAATAAATTTTTTAAATAATTAATTATGAAAAAAATAAAAACATAAAAAATGTTTGAAAAATTGTTGTATAATTATTTGAATTGAAAATTTAAAAAGAACACAATAAATTATTATATCTTTTTTATTTTAAAATTAATTTTAGAGTTAAAAAATAATTATAAAAATGCTGAAATTTTACGTTGTTTACATTGGACTGTGGTTTGTAAGAAACTAAGTGCTACACTATAAAACTTGATGGGAGCCACCTCTAGAATTCGTACTAGCCACCCTTTAGGTCCATAACTTATCAGGTGGGCTAAGGTTTTGAGTTGTCCGTATTGCGCTTTGATTTGAATATGATAAGGACTTAAAACATTTAATTGGGAGAGTCTGTAGCACCTCAGTCTCAGGTATGAAAAAAATGATGAATTTGATATATTTATATATATGGCCAAATTTGATTTGTATATATAGATAGGTCTTACTAAAATTTATTAGTAGTATTGAGTTGTTGACTTTTGGACTAGGGGGTGTTTGATTTAGCTAATTGGAGTAGCTGTAAGGGGCGTTTGATTTAATTTATTAGGGCCGCTAATAAAATTTTTTCTTTAATCAACTAAAATTTAGGTGTTTCGTAAAATATTAAAATCAATAGCTATTATTTAATTTTATTCAAAACAACTAATGATTTGAAAAGCTCTATTTTGGAGCTTTTTAAAATTAGCTTATAACTTATTTGTATTTATTTTATATATAAACTATTTTAAAATAATTTATATTAATTATTTTAATAACATAAAAATTAAAGACAATAAAATATTATTTATAGATATGTATATTTTTAAATAATTTGCATAACTAAAAAAATATATTATAAAAAATATATGAAATTATATTTACAAATAAATTATACTTTTAATGGTCATTTGACATTCAAATAACAACAGTTAATAAAAATTTATCAAACATTTCATATTTATCGACTAATAGTTATTCACTATCAATTATCAACTCTGTAAAAAGCTAAATAAAACATGCCCTGAGTGGACAGGTCCCACTCCAATTTGCTAGGCTAGTAAGTTTGTTTGGTAGGATTTTGTGACATCATATAAAAAAGGAATTTTCCCTTTCCAGTTTACAATTGCTAAGTTAGTATCTTATATATGTTATAGCTAAAAGAGTAGTTAAATGATAATTTCTCTTTAAAAATTCATGAGGTGAAGACTTTAATTTTTGTCATCATCGATTTAAAAGAGATAATTGTTCCATGTTGTGCAATCTATTAAAATTTAGGTCATATAACCTTCTTATTGGATTTCAAATATTTAAGTAGAGATTTTTTTTTTATCTGAACCACAGGTATATAAATCCTATTGAACTCTGATAAGAATAGAAATTTATAACACCTCAATTTTACATTAGAAATGAAATAGTTTTGACTTCTATATAAAGATTTTAATAAACTACTGATTTTTGAACTATGTAAATAGATTTCCCATACCAAAATATTCGGCCAATAATTTGCTAGTTAGAATCTTACATTTAAGCCAATAATTTTGATTTGGGTGCCCATTAAAATACGGGAATGGTAAAACATAAAAGAAATTTTCTTTTTATAGTAATTTTCAAAATATTTTCTTTTTTTTTATGATGAATTATAATTTTTTTTTCTAATTTGTAATATTTTGGCTGAGTTAGCAGACTGTATTAGAATGGGTCTATATTCCGTCATTGGAGCTAGTGGAATGAATATTCCACCAGTCCAAATGGCAGAATGCACATAATAATTTTTTTTTATTGTTTTGTCCATTCCGCCAAAATGAGTAGCGGAATGGACAACCGCTCTCTACAACAATAATTGATGGACAATAGTCCTTTTGTGAAATTTGCATTCTCATAAACATACATGCATTGCATTCTCATGTGCATAACATTTTGATTTATAAAATGTTAAATTGCATTAACTTGAGGCTACGAATATTACATAAATACAAAAAAAGGTCAATAAGGAAATTTTTATTAATTGTTAGGTTAAAGTGGTAGTTTTCCATAAGCATAATTTTCTAGTGCTAGAATAAAAAAAAAAAAAAGAAGAAAGAAACATAGATGAAGGAGAACAAAAGCGGGAAAAGAGAAAAACCTAATTCCTAACCATTCTTCCTTCAATTTCAATCTCAAATCCTAACCAAAAACCTATCACCCAATTCAAATTAACCTTGATACACCCTAATTATTTTGTTTATTTGAAGATTGAAGATTGAAATTAAAAGAGAGAGAAAGCAGAGCTAGCTGAATTCAAGAACAATTCAGCCATGTTTCAAATAAAATAAGGTAATTAAGAAGCAATCTTCTCTATTTTTGAGTAATCAAACATATGCATGTGATTTATGTTTAATTAAAACCCTTGATTTCAAGTATAGTGAAAGTTATTTGTGTAAATTGTATGATTTAAGTGGAGAATAACAATGCATATGGCTGATTTTAAGAGCATTGAACATGAAAAATTAAGATTTAAGATGTTGATTTGCTACAGAATTCTGTTTTATGCTGTGCAAGACTGGTTCTATTTTTCAGTGTTTTCAGACCCTTAACTCCATTATTTTGACCCCATTTTCGAGTTGAAGACACTTTTATGTGTTGTTTATCATGGGGTAAAATTTCATGACAAAATACATTCGTTTAGTTAGCTAATTAAATTGATTTTCAAGGCTATTGCAATAGAAAATTCTGCAGGTGCTAGTTCTAAAATTTGAGTCTTTGAGGCCCTTGAACCTGGTGTTTTGACCTGATATTTGGTATGCATATACTACAATATGCTGATCATATACCTATAAAATTCCATTTCAAAGATTAAATAAAAATAAAAAAAAAGTAAAGAAAAAAGAAACAGAAAAAGAAAAAAAATACAAAATAAAATAAAAACACAATAACCAAATAGTAAAGAATATGAGAAGAACAAAGAATAAGATAAAATTAAAAAGAAAAAATAAAAGTAGAGTAAATCATGTAAAATTGAAAAGGAAAAAAATACATGCAAAAAAGAAAAAATAAAAAGTACTATAGTTTTAAAAACATTTTGGAAAAGATGTAAATTTGTCAATTTTATTTCTAATGGATTTTTTATGGTTTATTGATTATGGATTTTGTTAAAGGTTCTTTACAAAAAAGCTAGAAAAATAAAAAGAACCATTTACATCAAATTAGCCCTTTTTATCAATAAATTACACTGTGTTTTAACTTTTTAAAAAATTACACATGTGTCCTAAAATCGCCGTTATTGCCATTCTTCGCATCTTCTTCATTTTGTTTCTTCGTCATTATCATCTTCTTCTTCATCATCATTATTCTCCCTCCACCACCAACCTTGTCCACCTCTATCACCGACCATTTTCTAGGCTCCTCCATTCCTATCTTCACCACCATCATCTGACCACCACCATCATCATTCTATGTGAAAAGTGGAACTTTTTTTTGCACTTTTAACGACAATAATTTTTTTTCTCTTTTATTGTCATATGCATTTTGGGTCTCTTATTAATTAATCACTTGGTGACAATCAAAGGGATCTACTCGTTATCACTGACACTAGGGTCAATTCAACAAATGACTGAATTTTAGATATAGCCTGCACATTCCATATGACATGCAATCAGGAATGGATTACAACCTATGAATCGAGATATATGGGCATTGTTTTGATCAGGAATAATGCACCTTGTAAGATTATCAGCGTTGGTTCAGTCAAAATAAAATGCATGACGGGATCATTAGGACACTTGAGGTTATTCGGCACATACCTAACTTAGGCCAAAATCTTATTTCTATTTCTAACTTAGATAATAAAAGTTACAGTTACTCAGGTAGAGGTGGAGTGTTGAAGATCACTAAGGGCTCTCTTAATGTGATGAAGGGGCGTTTGAGACACACCAAGTTGTATGTCTTAGAGGGTTCAACCATTACAAGTGATGCAACCATCACTTCCTTAGAGTTGCATAATACTACAATTTGGCATTTTCCCTTAGGCTATATGAGTGAGAATGGCTTGGTGGAGTTAAGCAAAAGAGGACACATTAATGGTCGGATTAGGAAATTGGAGTTTTATGAGCACTGCGTATTTAGGAAGTAAAAAAGGGTGAGTTTCAGCAAGGGCATTCACAACACTAAAAGGACACTTGACTATATTCATTCAAACTTGTAAAGGCCATCCAAAGTTCCTACTAAGGTTGGTGCAAGTTATATATTAACGGTTATTTATGATTTCTCAAGAAAATTTTACGTGTTCTTTTTGAAGTAAAAGAGTAATGTATTGCTACTTTTAAGGAGTGGAAGACCATGATTGAGAAACAAACTGGGAAGTATGTGAAGCTTCTCTGTACAAATAATGGTTTGGAGTTTTGTTCGGATGAGTTTAACTCTTATTGTATGTTCGAAGGGATTGTTAGACATTTAACAATTTTGGGTACTACACAACAAAATGGTATGTCTGAGCACATAATGGAGAAAGTCCAATGCTTACTTTTAAATTTTGGGTTGTCAAAGTCATTTTGGGCTGAAGCTATTGTTATAGCCTATTTTCTTTTTAATCATTCTCCCTCAATAATGATTGATAAGAAAACTCTAAAAGAGGTATAGTTTAGTACTCCTACTGGTTATTCCGACTTGAAAATATTTGGTTGTCCTGCCTATGCTCATGTTGATAATAGTAAATTGGAACTTAGATCTAGAAAGTTTGTAGTTTTTAGGCATATGTCTGGTGTTAAAGGTTGTAAGCTTTTGGAGTTGAGAAAGGTTATTGTTAGTTATAATGTAATCTTTGATGAAACTTTTATACTACATAACTAGTCTCCTAGAGACATTTGTGATAAGTCTGTATAGTAGTAGAATACAAACATGAGGGTAGAGTTTCAGATTGGGACATAATCCATACTAAAAGCTACATTAGATAAGAGTTCAGAGGAGTCTAATGATGATAAAACTACCATACATCAATACTCTATTGTGAGGGACAGATCTAAGAGGACCATTAAACCACCACAAAGATATACTGAAGCAAATATAGTGGCTTATGCATTGATTGTGGCTGAAGATATTGAAGTTGGTGAAGAACCATATACAAATAAGAATGTAGCCAATTTTATAGATTTGAAAAAATTGGTAATTTCCATACATGGGGAGATGGAGTCTCTACACAAAAATGATATATGGGAGTTAGTGAAGTTACCCGAAGGCAAGAAAAATGTTTGATGTAAGTGGTTGTTTAAAATGAAAAAAGGCATTTTGGTGTTGATAATGTAAGATACAAGGCTAGAATTGTTGTTAAGAGCTATAGTCAGATTTCAGGTGTGGACTTCTTAGATGTGTTCTATGTTATTGTAAAACATAGCTCTATTCAAGCTTTACTTAGGATTGTTGCAAGGCATGATCTTGAATTGGAACAATTAGATGTGAAAATAATATTATTATATAGAGAGCTTGAAGAGGACATTTACATGCAACAACCAGAGGGTTTTATTGCTTCAAGCAATAAAGACCATATGTGTTTATTAAAGAAATCTCTCTATAGGATGAAGCAGTCTCCAAGGCAGTGGTACAAGAAGTTTGATGCTTTTATGATTTCTTATGGATTTAACCATAGTAGCTAAAACAGTTGTGTTTATTTCTAGAAGAGCCATGATGGATCTTTTATGTACCTTATTCTCTATATTGATGATATGTTAATTACAGCTAGAGATAGAGAAAAGATTAAAAGGGTTAAAGCTCAACTTAGTGCTAAGTTTGAGATAAAGGATTTAGGTAATGCAAAGAAAATCCTTAGCATGGAGATTATGAGAGATAGAAATTCTGACTCATTGTATCTAAGTCAGAAGGGGTATATTGAGTAAGTTTTAAATAGGTTTAATATGCACAATTGTAAACTTATAAGCACCCTATTGGCTTCACGTTTTAAACTTTCAGATTTATTGTGTCAACAGTCAATTGATGAGATTGAGTATATATCTTAAGTTCCTTACTCCAGTGCAATGGGTTCCTTTATGTATGTTATGGTTTACACACGTCCAAATTTATCACATGCCATGAGTTTAGTTAGTAAATATATGGCAAACTTGGGGAAAGAGCATTGGAAGGATGTTAAGTGGATCATTCGTTACCTACATGGCTCTTCAAGGGTGTGTTTGCATTTTAGGAAAAGCAAGGATGGGATTATTGGTTTTATGGACTCTGAATTTACCAGTGATCTTGATAAAAGAAGATCATTGATCAAGTTTGTGTTTTGGATTGGTGGTTATGCAATTAGTTGGAAGGCAACATTGCAAGCTTCAGTTGCATTGTCTACCATAGAGGCTAAGTACATGGCCATTACTGAAGCAATGAAGGAGGTCATTTGGTTGAAGGGGTTGTTTAGTGAGCTTTGTGATGATTTGAAGCTCATGACATTGTTTTGTGATAGTCAGAGTGCTATTTACCTCACTAAAGATCAGATGTTCTATGAGAGGACCAAGCAAGTTGATGTTCACTATCACTTTGTTCAAGACATTGTTACTAAAGGTGACATTGTTATAGAAAAGGTCAGTACTCTTGATAATCCTGCTGATATAATGATGAAGTCACTCCCCTTGCCATGGTCATGTGTAGGCCGTGTTGTGGTGTTTGTTATGTCTAAAAGCAAGCATGGCTTAACCATGGGCGTGTTGGTATATGCCATTTTTTCCAAAATATGACACGCACAGCTGTGCCATAACTATGTCGGGATTTGACAATTCGTCCAAAAAGTAGCATGACTTGAAGCACGGGCATGACACGGCTGTGTCATGAGAAGTATTATTAACCTCAATATGGGAAGCTATTTTTCTTTTTATTTTGACTTCACTTTTACCCTATTTGTATAAATACCTACTTTTAGGGTTTGACAATTGATGTTCTTAATATTGTTAGTGCTATAACACTCCTTTGTACACTCTTTTACAACATAGTGAAATTCTCTCCTCTACCCATGGTTTTTCCCTATCTTGGGGTTTTCCAAATAATTTTTTTTTATTTTATCGTTATTCTTTTGTGTTTAATTATTTATTTGTGCACTTTAATTGCTTTCGCTACACAACACCTATTATAGAATTTGGAGGGAAAAAAAAGCATTTTGTTTAAATAGTATTATCTTCCCATGACAATCTAGAAATTGTATCCCCTAAGATTAGCTATGTGGCTCATGTCTTTGTCGGACAACATAGAATGAATATTGAATTTCCGACACAAATAATTATTATCAAAATATATTTTCATTTTTTCATGCTATTAAATGGACTATCAATAATAGATAAATGTACAAAACGGGAGATAGAAAAAATTACAAAAAAATAAAATTCACTTATTATTAAATAAAAATTAAATAATATAGTCATTCATAAATAAAATAAAATAAAATTAATTATAATGTAAGTTTAATTTGATTGAAAGTCTATTTTCTATTTTAATTAGATTAACTTTTATTTTATTTTTTTTAAAATAAATAAATTAAAATATAATTATAATTTAATTAAAAGTATATTTCTTATTTTAATTACGTTGATTTTTATTTTATCTCAAATAAAAATTAAATTAATTAAAATTGTTTTAATTTTAATTTTATTAATAATAAATATATATATTTTTTCAATTAGATATTTTATCTAATATAAATCATGTTAGGTGATAAAATTTTATTAGTCAAACAAAATTAAATTAAATTTAATAAGTAAACAATTCAAATCAAAATTAACAAATTTTTTAAATAATTAATTATGAAAAAAATAATAACGTAAAAAATGTTTTAAAAATTTTTTGGATAATGATTTAAATAGAAAATTTAAAAACAACATAATAAATTATTATATTATTTTTTATTTTAAAAATAATTTTAGAGTTAAAAATAATTATAAAAATACTGAAATTTTAGGTTGTTTATATTAGACTGTGGTTTGTAAGAAACTAAGTGCTACACTATAAAAGTTGATGGGAGCCACCTCTAGAATTCGTACTAGCCACCCTTTAGGTCCATAACTTATCAGGTGGGTTAAGATTTTGAGTTGTCCATATTGGGCTTTATTTTGAATCTAAAAAGGACTCAGAATGTTTAATTGGGAGAGTCTATAGCACCTCAATCTCAGGTATGAAAAAAATGATTAATTATATATATATATATATATATATATATAGACCGAATTTGATTTGTATATATAGATCTTACTAAAAGTTATTACTAGTATTAAGTAGTTGACTTTTGGACTAAGGGGCATTTTTTTATCTAATAGAGGTTTTTCTTCAATTAGCTAAAATTTAGGTGTTTGGTAAAATACTAAAATTTACAGTTAATAGCTGATTTTATTTAAAACAGTTGTTGATATCTATTTTGGAGCATTTTAAAATTAGATGATAGCTGATTTGTATTTATTTTATATTTAAATTATTTTACCCTTATTAACAAATAACAAATAAATATAATTAATTTTTTATAGTTCATAATTAAATAATATATTATTGTAAATTATAATTAAATATATATTATATTTATACCTATAATTATTTTAATAAAAGTATACAGTAATATTTTATTTTAAAATTTATTTTTAAATAATTTATATTAATTATTTTAATAATATATAAATTAAAGACAATAAATTATTATTTATTAATATGTGTATTTTTAAATAATTTGCATAACTAAAAAATATTATAAAAAGTATATGAAATTATATTTACAAATAAATTATACACTTATTGGTTATTTGACATACAAATAACAACAACTAATAAAATTTTACTAAATACTTCATATTTATTAGCTAATAGCTATCCGTTATCAGCAACCGCTGTCAGCTTTCGACTGTTATAAACAGTTAAACCAAACAGGCCTTAAGTGGACAGGTCACACTCCAATTTGCTAGGCTAGTGGTTTGTTTGGTAGGATTTTGTGACATCATATAAAAAAGGAATTTTCCCTTTCTAGTTTTTAATTGCTAAGTTAATATTTTATAATGTTATAGTTAAAAGAATAGTTAAATGGTAACTTTTCTCTAAAAATATCCTGGGGTGCAAAGTTCAATTTTTGTTATCATCAATTTAAAGGGAATAACAATCCCATATTATATAATCTACTAAAATTTAAGTCATATAATCTCTTTATTTAATTTCAGATACTTGAGTGGAGAATTTTTTTTATCTAAACTACTGGTATATATATCCTATTGAACTCTGATAAGAAGTGAAATTTATAACACCTCAATTTTGCATTAGAAATGAAATAGGTTTGACTTCTATATAATGATAGTAGTAAACTATTGATTTTTAAACTATGTAAATATATTTCCCATACCCAAAATATTGTACCAATAATTTGCTAGCTGTAATCTTACATTTAAGCCAATAATTTTCATTTGGGAATGATAAAAAATAAAAGAAATTTCCTTTTTATAGTAGTGTTCAAAATATTTCCTTTTTTTTTTGGTGAATTTTAAATTTTTTTTTTTCAATTTGTAATATTTTTGACTAAGTTAGTGATCAAAATGGGTCTATATTCCACCATTGGAGCTAGCGGAATAAACATTCTGCCAGTCCAAATGGTGGAATGAACATTCCCCCAGACATAGAAATTTTTTTTATTGTTTTGTCCATTCCACCAAAGTGAGTGGCGGAATGGACAACCACTCTTTGCAACAACAATTGATGGACAATTGTCCTTTTGTGAAATTTGCATTCTCATAACATATATGCGTTGCATTCTCATGTACATAACATTTTAATTTATAAATATTAAATTGAATTAACTAAAAGATATGAATATTACATAAATATAAAAAAGGGTAAGTAAAGAAATTTTTTTAAATTATTGGGTTAAAGTGGTAGTTTTCCATAAGCATAATTTTCTAGTGCTAGAATAAAAAAACAAAAAAACGTAGTTGAAAGAGAAGAAAAGGGGGAAAAGAGAAAAATCTAATTCCTAACAATTCTTCCTTCAATTTCAATCCCAAATCCTAACCAAAAACCTATCACCCAACTCAAATTAATCTTGATACACCTTAATTATTTTGTTTATTTGAAAATTGAATATTGAAATTAGAAGAGAGGAGAAGTATAGCTAGTTGAATTCAAGAAGAATTCAGCCATGTTTTAGATAAAATAAAGTAATTAAGAAGCATCATTTCTATTTTTGAGTAATCAAGCGTATGCATGTGATTTATGTTTTGTTTATTGTGAAAACCCTTGATTTCAAGTATAGTGAAAGTGATTTGTATAAATTGTATGATTTAAGTAGAGAATAGTTATGTATATGGCTAATTTTAAGAGTATTGAACATGAAAAATGAAGATTTAAGGTATTGATTTGCTGTAGAATTCTGTTTTATACTGTGCAGGTCTGGTTCTATTTTTCCAGTGTTTTCAGACCCTTAACTCTGTTATTTTGACCCCATTTTTAGTATGAAGACACTTTTATATGTTGTTTATCATGTGGTAAAATTTCATGACGAAATACATTTGTTTGCTTGGGTAATTAAATTGATTTTCAAGGTTACTACAGTAAAAAATTCTGCAAGAGTTGATTTTAAAATTTGAATATTTGAGGCCCTTAAACTTGGTGTTTTAACCTGATTTTTGGTATGCATATACTTCAATAGGTTGATTATACACCTGTAAAATTCCATGTCAAAGATTAAACAAAAATAAAGTAAAGAAAAAAGAAGCAAAGAAAGAAAAAAATACAAAATAAAATAAAAACACAAAAAAATAATAAAGAATGTGAGAGAAAGAAAGAATAAGATAAAATTAAAAAGAAAAAAAAATAAAAGTGGAGTAAATCATGTAAAATTGAAAAGGAAAAAAAGACATGCATAAAAGAAAAAAAAATGTACCATAGTTTTGAAAATATTTTGAAAAAAGGTATAAATTTCTCAATTTTATTTCTAATGGATTTTTTATGGGTTTATTGATTGTGGATTTTGTTAAAGATTCTTTACAAAAATGCTGAAAAAAAAGGAACCATTTACATCAAGTTACCCTTATTTATCAATAAATTACACCGTATCTTAACTTTTTAAACAATTACACGCGTGTCCTAAAATCGCTGCTATTGTCATTCTTCGCGGCTTCTTCATTCTGTTTCTTCATCATCAACATCTTTTTCTTCCTCCACCACCGACCTTGTCATCCTCCATCGTCGACCATTTTCTAGGCTCCTCTGCTCCCATCTCCTCCACTTCCATCTCCGCCACCATCATCTGACCGCCACCATCATCTGACCGCCACCATCATCATTCTGTTTCAAAAGTGGAACTTTTTTTTCCGCAATTTTAACAGCAATAACTTTTTTTCTTTTCTGTTGTCATATGCGTTTTGGATCTCTCGTTAATTAATGGCTTGGGTTGGCTTTGTCTATGGGTTAGCAAATCCAGCGGTATTGCTTTTCTTATCTGCTATGATACTTAGATATCTATCCCGTCATTTGCCGATCGATTAGAAATTGCGATGAAACAGGTAATTTCAAAGAGGGCGAGCACCGGACAAAGGACCTAGGAGGAGACAGCAACATCCAGGAGGTTGTTGATGCAGTCATTGTTGGTCTAGACTGATTGGGTAGATACTCCTTTAGCTGCTGATCTTAGTAGACATTTACCGATTCAACATGGAAGTTCAATCTTCCTATGTTCTTTATTTGCTGCTTGGTTCCCAACAATTTTCATTTATAGTGGAGATGAAAAAATACCATTTAATAACACTGTATGGATAATATCAAATACATCAATACTGCTGATTCATTCTCGATTCATCAGCATTACGGACAAAAATTAATTGTCTTTTTTCTTATGGGTATATCGCATATAATTGTCTAGCCAGCATACTTAAGTTTTTTTATTTGAAGGTCTCAATGTTGTCTTGGGTCAGCAAAATACACTGGTTTGAGGAATATGAACAATTGGCTAATGCTAATTAAACACTTGAACAAGTACCCACCTGAAGGGTAATGGATTTAAATATGGCAAATAGTACCCACCCATAATTTGGCATGTTAGTCAATTTAAAATTTTGCAACCACTATTACATTCTACTTGAGCCCCATGGATACTCACCAAATAATGACAAATTAAGACATGTTTATATTAATATTAACATTGTCCATACTTTCACACCTTTGAAGAATATAAACAGGAATATAGACCTTATTATCATTTTTAATTATTGTATTTTGGTTTAAACTACTAATTTGAAATTCATTGGTCTCTAATCCAATTTGATTTAATAATATTATAAACACGATAAAATATTTTTTTAACAATTAATTTAATAACGCTGTATACATTACAATTTGAACATATAATGTTGCTTATTCAAAACAATATATTATTTGAATATTATAAGTATTTCAAACTCAAAACAGTATCTTAAACTCATAAATACAATATACTATTTGAATATTTGAATATTATATGTATGTGAAACTTCAAAAATCGTATTCGATACTAAAGCCAGTATATTATCGAAATATTATTCAACTATTTTCCTCCAACTAAAAGTATATTTTCTGAATATTATTCATATCTGAAACTCAAAACAGTATATGAAACTCAAAACAGTATATAGAACTCACATTACTATTTGAAAATTAAAAACAGTATCTCAAATTCATAAATACAGTATACTATCTGAATATTATATTTATGTAAAACTTAAAAATTGTATCTGATACTAAAATTAGTATATTATTTGAATATTATTCAAATATGTTCCTCCAATGAAAAGTGTATTTTTTGAATGTTATTCGTATCTGAAATTCAAAATTTTTTAATAAATAATTAAAATGAGAGAATTTAAAACCTAAAATGAATTGGGAGAACTCATTGTATCATGTTTTAAACACATACAACTTATAATAACTTTTTAATTAAAATTATTTTTTGAAATTTTTATTTTTTGAAAATTTTATTTTATTTTAAAAATAATTAAAATGATGGAAACTAAATCTAAAATGAATTAGGTGAACCCGTTGTGCTATGATTTAAGCACGTCTAGGTTGTAAATATTTGATTAATTTTTTTTAATGTAATTTATGAAAAAGAAAACACAAACAGGGCCAAAATGGTACATGTCACAAGTAGTGACAGAATTGTACATGTTGCTACTCGTGACATGTACCATTTTCCTTAATAGACAAAGTGAGTATTTTTTATTTATATTTCCCATCAAAGAAGCTTTCTTTGATTTACAAGTTAAAGATGTCTAAATTAATAGAAAAAGGAAGTATTTTTGTGCTAAATAATTAAAATTTTGGTCAATATTTTCTAGTTGTGTTAAAAATTAACAAAAATTATTAATTGAAATTTCTATTACACAACAAGTTTAAGAAGTAATAAAGAATGATACTTAAAAATAATATATTTTTTGAATATTATTACTACATGATACAATTCAAATAGTATATTATCCAAATATTATAAATATCTGTTATAACCCAAATTTTTGATAAATTATAAATTAAATTTTTGGCATTTATAGTGTTAATAAATATTTTATTAATTTGTTATATTATAGTTATTTTGTGAAATAAATTAAATTCAAGTGTTATTATTTACTTTATTATATTATGGCATTATTATTATAAATTTGAAATTTAAAACCTAAATTTATTGTTATGTATTATTTAATATTATTATTATTTGTAAATTATGTTAATGTAATGTATTTTATTATATTTTAATATTGTGGTGAGAAATTTGTACACAATTGTTTTAATAAAATAAAAAAATAAAAAAATAAAATAAAATAAAATTATTTTTTACATAAAAACATTTTTTGTCCTTTCTTTTCTTTTTCTCTCTCTTTTTCTTTCCTCTCTTTCTTTTCTTTCCCCTCTCCTTTTCCTCCTTCCTCCCTCACGTTGTAGACCCAGCCCTTGCATCCCGCCAGCATGCCACCGATTTTTTAGCTATTTTTATCTAAAATATATTCGAATAATGATTTTATCTATTATTTTTATGATTAAATGAATTTTTAGCTATTTTTATTATATGCTTGAGCAATTTAAATAATTATTGGTAATTTATGTTATTTAATTTAGAATATTTGAAAAATAATTTTTTATTAATATTATTTAATTATATTTTGGATTTTATTATTTCTTTTGAAAATAAATATCTTTAATGTTTTTATTATTTAAATAAATTGAATTGTGTTATTTTATGATTTTTATAAGTTTTGGTGAATTATTAGTATTTATTATTATTTTACTGATTTTGATTTTGTTGGTTCTCAATTGGACAATAAATGTAATTCAGGGGGCTCAACCCAAGAAGTTGAGCTTTGTGAATGTTTGAAGTGTGTTTGCGTGGAGGATCAACTTTACTTTTAGTAGAGAGACATCTGTTTTATAGAGGAGACTTTGCCGAATTTTTGGTAGAATTATCGTAAAATGTGACATCGGGTCGGTCATGAATTTTGAATTTTGTTGAGTCGTATCCTAGATTGAGTCATTCCCTAGAAATTCTAGAAGTATAAAATTAGGATTTTGATTCTAATATATTATTATTTGTTATTATTTTCCTTAGTTGCTCATCGAGCTAGATCTATTAGACCAGGCAGTCGAGTCATAGTAGAGGAACACACTTAAACTGTGAGTTAGTATTATATGTATACATTGCATGTAGATAAAATATTATGAGCATCCATATATTTTAATAAATATGAATTTAATTATGCTTCATTTCTTTAAATGATATTTATTATTGTTAATATTTATATATATGCTTTCATATATATATTTGAGAATATTTAGTTTGAATAATGTATGTTGTCATATTTTATTATGAATTCTCATTATTTTTTTATGAAACAACATTTTTTAGGATAGTATGTGTCACCTAGTGGGTCACACTAGGGTTGTTGTGCAATAGTACACCAGAATTAGATTTTGAACTTTGATTGATTTTAGTTATAGAAATTATTTTCGTTGTGAATTATGGATAATAAGGGGTGTGACTGCAGATCTTTGATTGACCTGTAGGGTACTCAGGGCCAATTAGCACCGGTAGTAAAACTGCAGATCCTTGGTTGACCCTTTATGTACTTGGAGCCAGTTCACTGCCAAAAGTTGGATAAATGAAATATTTTGGAGTTATGGAAAGCCTGTTGGCTAAGGAAATGCAGTGATTGAGGTTGCAAAAATTTAGGGATTCTGCTCCGATCCTCCACCCAAAATTCTTCTACATTTATTGTTATAATAAAAATGTATTTTAGCATTTGCATGAAATACATACATACATACATACATACATATATACATATATAATAATAATAATAATAATAATAATAATAATAATAATAATAATAATAATAATAATAATAATAATAATTCACTCAGTGAGGTTTGCCCCGCTCAATATTTTTTTCAAGATCATCTAATTCAGACCTCCACATTAGTTTTATTCGCTGGACTCTTTCTTCATTGGTCGATCTATATAAACTTTGAACTAATACTTTCTTGTATTTTAGTAAATGTTGCAGTAGTAGTATATCTTGTTGTAGTATCTATTTGTACTAGACAGTGATTCCGTATTTGAATAATTGTATGGATATATTTTGTTATGTTATAATATGAGGATTTCTTTTATATTAATTAAAGTTTTTAATTCTAAGGCACTTTTATGATATGTTTGCATGAGTTTTTATTTTTTTTAAGGCTTGCTATGGGTTCTAGATTCATGAGAATTTTCGTTCCCTAGTGCCGATCATGACTCCTTAATTTAGGTTGTGACAAAGTTTGTATCAGAGCCTATGTTAGTAGAGTTGTGTTTTCTTTAAAACTACTATAGTGAATTAGGTTTGGCTATGTCTTCAATAAGTTTTCCTTATTGTAGTTTTTTATGTAATTGTTAGGATGTCTATTTGTTATTTATTTTTGTTTGAATTTTTTTGGGTTTTATCTTTTTAAAATGAAGAGGCAAGCATATGTTACTCCACAAGTCATTAAGGCCGAAGATGATAAGTCTTTTTAGGGTGAGGTTCTACCCTTGAGCTATCAGTTCAGCATAGAGGTAGAGGTAGAGGTAGACCTTAAGGAGCGATAAATTACCGTATGCAGAGAAAGCTACAGGATGAGGAACCTATATGTTGGAGATATGAGGAAGCTGCTATTCCTCCAGCCGTACCATTAATGTAGCCTGTGTATTAGCAAGACATGTTTAACTTAGAGGTAGCCTTATTTTACACAAGAGTCAATAAGATATCGCTTGATGGGACTTCAGATCCTTTGGATTTCTTACATGCTATAAAGATGAGGACTCAAACTGCTCACACTGAGTACTAGAGGATTATGATCATTAAGTTATCTATAAAGGGGCCAGCCCTAGATTGGTTTGTACAGGTCATATAGCAACATATGATGACACTCACCTAGGCTTAGTTTCGAGAGAGATTCATGAGGCGTTTTTACCCAAAGCCTATGTGGATGAGTTTTAGACTCAGACTAATTAATATTAGCAGAGGCGATAGGTCAGTGGAGGACTACACTAGAGAGTTCCTCAGATTCGGCTAATATGTAAAGGATTTACTGAGAGACCAATACTTTATAGTCACCACTTACGTCATTAGATTAGGTTCTATATTCGCTAGTATGCCTACTTTAGGCCTTACTCTAGAATTTATGATAAAGTTAGCCAAAGAGATAGAGCTCAGACTGATAAGGTAAGGAGTCATGCCTAACTATTATCAAATGGAAGGTGTTTTGATTGGAGGTTCTCAGAGAACACCATTCATGACATTCCAGATAGGTTCTAGCAGTCAGCAAAGAGGCTTTGTTCAGCAGGACTGAAAATAGTAGCTTAGATACCATCGAGGTAGGAGACATGGCCGTGGTGGAGTTCATTGGCCTATTAGATTTGGTTCTGGTGCTACTAGTAGCAGCAGTAGATAGAGTTCTAAATATGGTAGCACATGATCAGTAGCCAGCACTTGCAAAATGTGTGGAAGAGTCCATCAGGGACACTGTTATATGGCTCCATTGACATGTTTCAGATGCAGATAGATGGGGCACTTTGCTAGAGCATGTCCCTATTCTAGTTATCAATATCAGTTTCTATAGTAGTCTATTACCAGTGCAGCTCTAGCTCCCTATTAGTTGCCTCAAGCACAGTATGTTATAGTTTATAGCCTAGTATGGGCATGGCAAAGGAGGCAAAGGTAGTGCTAGAGGCTTTGGTCAGGCTTCCACCAGCTAGTAAGAAGGCCGAGGACAGGCAAAGTCTTCACCCTCATATAATAGGATGCTCAGGCATCCAATACCATTGTTGCAGGTATACTCATAGTTTGTTTCTTGGATGTTAGAGTCTTGATTGATCTGGGTGCCACACATTCTTTCGTGTCCTTTAATTTTTCTTCGAAGTTATGTTAGCAAGCTTCGAGGATGACATTTCCTTTATCTATTTCCACTCTTTTAAGTAATTCGTTGGACATCAACATTGTTCTTTTTGGGTGTCCGGTGTTAGTGGAAGGCAGAGAATTGTCAATGGAATTAGTGTTGTTAAATGTAATGGAGTTTGATGAGTTTCTTGGTATGGATTAGTTACCTAAGCACTATGACATAGTTGATTATCGAAGTAAAGAGGTGATTTTTAGAATTTTGAATGATGAAGAGTTTAAGTTTATGGGTGATAAGAGTTTTGCACCTTAGAATCTTATCTCCGCTATCACAGCTATGAAGATACTAAGGAAAGGTTATCAGGGATACTTAACACTAGTAAGAGATACTTCAGTGGAGAAGATACCTATTTCAGATGTTCCAGTAGCTTATTAGTTCCTTGATGAGTTGCCAAGTTTACCACCTCATAGAGAGATCAAATTCTGTATAGATGTGGTCCCAGGCATAACTTTTATCTCAATGCTGCCTTATAAAATGGCTCCTGCAGAGTTGAAAGAGTTAAAGGAGTAGTTGCAAGATTTACTGAAAAAGGGTTTCATAAGACCTAGTGTTTCTCCTTAAAGTGCACCAGTCCTATTTATAAAGAAAAATGATAGTACACTGAGATTGTGCATTGATTACAGAGAGCTGAACAAGGTGACAGTGAAGAATAAATATCCTCTTCTAAGGATAGATGATTTATTTGATTAACTTCAGGGTGCACATTTCTTTTCCAAGATTGACTTAAGGTCGATCTATCATCAATTACGGATCAGTGAAACTGATGTTCTTAAAATGGCATTCTACACTAGATAAGATGTAAGCACCCAATTTTTGGATGTAATTGTGCACTTGTGCAATGAAAGCCCCTATAATGAAAATCTATCGAGAATTGATCTCTAGTGATGAGTTTTGTGATTTAAAGGACTAAATTGCTATGTTTTGTGGATTTTATTGCAAAATTGATTTTTAGGGATTTGATTACAAAAATTATAAACTTCTGAGGACCTTTTTTATAATTTAATTAAAAATAAATTAAAATAAAATAAAATAATAAAAAAATGTGATCAATCAATATTTAATGCTGACTGACATTAAGCAATGCCAATCGGCCTTACAAGACGTCAATCGGCCTTACAAGACGTCAATCGGCATTCCAGAGTGTTGATTTTCGCTAAAAATTAATTTTTTTTATCATTTTTTATTTTTTCATTGGTCTAGGACACCACGTGTCCCTGCATGTGCGAGTCTTTGATTTTTTTCAAAAATCTATCACCATCTTATTATCTTGATTTTGAAAGTTCAAAAATAAAAATCCAGACTCTTGAGACTCCTCCTTTTGCTTCCAATATCGCACAACTTCCCTGCATGATTGCAAGGGTTGGAGGTTATTAGGCCAGGCTTTAAAAGTCGAGAGGCAAAGTCTATGAAGGAGGGGAGAGAGAGGAAGAGACTATAGAAAAAAATCCCTAAAAAAGGCAGAGTTTATGAGGAAAAATTAAAGAGGAGAGGAAAGAAAGAGAAAAATTCTTTTAAGTCTAAAAAATAAAACCCTAGCTATTTTCTTTACTGTGCAAAAAGCCGCACACCTTAGCTCTTCATTTTTCATTTTCAAAACCTTCGGGAAATCAACAAAAATACGTTCTCTGCTTTTAAGTCCAGAAAATTAAGAAAAAACAATAGAGTCAATTTTAAAATGGTGACATCCCAATCTGAGGGCGTTCAAATAGCATTCGCACAACATCCCCTACTCTTTTTCTGTTCTTTTTTTTTTATTTCTTTATTTGATTATTGATTGAATTGTTATTGATTAAATTTTTTGTTGTGTTTTTTTTATTGGTATTCTGTGATGCTCTGGATGTGAGGTTAGTAATGTGAGATTTTAGTAGTGGATACATTAAAGAATCCATGGGATGTCATGGACTGAATTTTATGAAATCCTTATATAATTTAGGGTTTATTATTTTTTACAGTATTTTGTTCATTGCTTTTACTGAATTGTAATTAATTTTTTTTAATTTCATGCATTGTAGTTTGTAATAACCCCAATAGAGGGAAATTAGTGGAATTTTAATTCAATAAAAAAAATTGATTAGTATTCTAAGCTCAATTTGGTAAATTTCAATTAGAATCAATGATGGTAGTAGATTAATTTTAGGGTTGCATGAAATTGAATTAGGGTTTCTTAGAAAAATCATGTAAAATTTGTTATTTTGATTTATTTTTTGGTATGTTTGTTGAATTGAGTTTTGTTCTCATGCCTTTTAGGCCCTAAGCCCATGTTAGGATCAACCCATTTAATAAATAGACTTTAAAATGGTTTTTAGGTTTTAATTAATTTAACCCCATTTATGTTAATTAGATTTAGGCCCACTTTTAATTTATAAAATTAACTTAGACATTAATCTAGCCCACTAATGTATTTTTATTTCTTTATTAATTAGACCTTAGGCCCATTTCTAGTTAATTAAAATTAATTTAGATTTAGCTTAGCCCATTAATTTAATTTCTTTTAAAATAAATAGACTTAGGCTCTGTTTTTATTTGAGTTAAAATTAAGGTAGACTTAGGCCTACTTAATAATCTAATTTCTTCTTTAAAAATTTTTAGACAATAGGCCAATTTCCTTAGTTAATTAAAATAAGTAGATTTAGGCTCACTAATTCAATTAAAATGTAGGTCCATTTTTAGTACATTTTATTTGTAAATAAGATATATAGAATTAGCTAACTTTAATTAGTAAAATTAATCTAGTTTAGACATAGGGATGCTGCCTTTTGTATGCATTTTTACATGTAATTTTATGACTTATTGCCTTTGGATTAAATGGATGTTTACTTAGGGTTTAAATAAAATTGCATGTAATTAGAGAATAATATAATAATTTACAAAGTAATTCTAAATGAATACGAGACTGAGAGAAGTTAGTATTCCATTTTCAGAATCTTCTGGTCATGGTGATAGCTTTCTTTTAGAGAATTGAGTACCACTATTTTGATTTGTCATAGTTATTACCTTGGGTCACCACCCTTAGCCCAAATAGTGTTGCAGTTGCTAAAATCTTAGGCACATGCCAAACCCCACTGTCTACAGTGGTGACTCCATTAAGGATAAGAGATACTCATTCTACTTGTGTTCTTTAGAATTATTTTATTTTTGCATTCATTCTACATGTTCCTATTAACTGATGGTGTTGGTTTATAATTCCACTAGCTTTATGGAGTTGTAAATTGGCTAACTATCACTCTTAGCTTTAACTCGATTCAAGAGAGATTACCGGGCTCATCTAACCATAGTCTATAACCTAAGTCCTAAAGGGGGGGTAGTCTTCTCTTGAGTTTACAAAGGATGTTGTGCCCCTCTGACCTTGGCTTGTAACTCAAGTCTTAAAGGAATGCATCTTACTAAGGGAACCTTGACTTTTCACCGGACCCTAACCATATATAATGGCTTAGTTACTTCTCCTAGGATTTACCCAAATTGCTTATGTATGTTGCCATGAGGTATTTCTATCTATAAAAGCCCAAGCCCATACTTTAAAGAGCCCATATGGGCTAATAAAGATTAGGCTAGACCTTTATACCTAAAAATATTATTTTCATGCTTTTATTTCTTTAAAAGAGATTTGGCATGCACATCGATTCTTGATATTCCCTATTGATATTAAGGCTAAGATTAAAAAATCCTATGAAAAGAGACTCACCATTGAACATGTGTGTGGGAGGAATAAGGTTGGAAGGATGAATGTTGTACACTTGATTGATATTTGCTCTTTGCTACTTGTTGCATAGCATGTGCATCATGCATACATGTATACATGTATTTCATCCATCATACTAACACTTTGTTTTGCAGCCATCATAGATTCATATGTGTCTTCTCGTATTTGGGGATGGAGAGGTGGCAGACTAAGAAGAACATATTTAAGTCCTAAAGCCTTAGCAAAAGAGATCCTTCACAGACTGGAGAAGAGTCCTATTAGTCTGCTCTACTTGGAAGCTAAACCAACTCCAACTAAGCATATAGAAATGGAACAACGACAAGGAGGGAACTAGACTTTAGAAGACATCAAAAGAGCTTTGATGGATGATATGAGAGCTACGATGCAAGATGAACTGATATAGGCTTTATCTAGATTGATACAACCTACTACTACTGTCATACCTCCACCTGTAATTGAGCAACCACTTAATACTACAGCTATCCCACTTACTATAGATGCTATACTAACTACCAATAATGGTGGGGGGCAACCTGTTGCTAAAAACCCACCTGTTATTGATGTAAAGCTTAAGGATGTTGAGAACTACATGGTAGAGAAGGCAAAGAGAGAATCACTTAAACTGGTATAAGACTATAAGTCCAAGCAGATGCAAGCATTGACCTAGAAAATGTCCAAGATAGAGGAGTTGATTAGAGGATAAGACATGGGATTTTCATTTGACTTTAATGATATGCTGCTAACAGAGGGCAATAAGCTATTTAAGAAGTTCAAAATTCCTCAGCTATAGAAATTTAATGGAATTGGAGATCCTAGGATTCATCTTAGTCAGTACACAATAACTATGAGCACTACTAAGGCCCCATTAGTAGTGATCACTAGGTTATTTGTACTGTCTTTAGAGGGAATGGTTGTAAACTAGTATTATGGGTTGGAAAAGTCTATTAGGGCTGACTGGAAAGAATTATGTACTACCTTTTTAAAATAGTATAACTATAACACTAGATTAGAAGTGTCCATCAGAGATTTAGAACTGAAAAAGTAAAAATCAAATAAATCCTTCTCTAATTTTCTTATTAGGTTCATGAACAAAGCAGGATTGATGAAGAATAAGCTGGCTGAGAAAGATCAAGTTAGGATGATAGCCCAAAATGTATCACCTAATTTAGTTGAAAGATTGCAGATGATGAATCCTAAAATATTTATAGACCTGTATGATGATGGTCTACAAGATGAAGAGATTGAGAATGAAAAGAAGAAAAGCTCTAAAGGCATCAAAACCTGAAATTACCCAATTTAGGGCATACAACAAGGAAGCATTAGCTGAGATGTAAAGGTGCGCACAGTTCAGCCATGTAAAAGATTCTCCAACTTCAATCAACCACTCTCAAAAGGCATAGACCGATTAATTCAAAAAGGCCTACTTCGACCCTTAACCTTTTATAAATCACCTAACCCAAATATCCTAGGCTATGACCCTAATAGCTATTATAAGTTTCACTAAGTAGTTGGTTATTCCACAGATTCCTATATCCACCTCAAACACGAAATCTAAAACTTGATAGACTTCACAAAATCATAGACCCTGAAAAATCTAATCCTAATCCAAATACTAGAAATAATCCTTTCTAAGACTACCGAAATGTCCCACTACCAGCCATAAATGATGATTAACTCTGGAGTTAGTGAGGAGGAAGTGCTAAACTCCTTTGAAAACCTAAACCCTACAGATAATAAGGAATCTTTTGATGCCTGTAATGGAGTTAAGGATTTGCTGGGACACCCTCAGGCAAATTCGATTACAAAGGGTTCTACTCCAAACCACCCTCTACTGATATCTCTATTGAATTAATAGTGCCTTCAGGATGGGGTGATAAGTTTGATAATGAGCTAGAATAAGAAGAAAAAGAATCCAAAACTCTACAATAACCATAAAGAGGAGTTGAGGATTTACTGGGGCAGCCCTTAGGCAAATTTTATTATAGAGTATTCTATTTAAAACTAGCTTTTAATGACATACCCCTTGAGGAGATTGTGCCTACAGGATGGGGTGATGAGTTTGAAGAGGAGAGTAAAGGGTCCTTAACTTCTGAGAAAGGGATTGAGGAGTTATTGAGTGAGCATCTGAATAAGTTTAACATAGAGAGAAAAGAAACGTGCACAGTAGAAGTGTGGAAAAATGAAAAAAGGGACCGAATCATTGGGGTTGTAGACATTTGGTATAACTCTGATAAGGAAATTCTGTCTGGTCTTAATGTATAGAGTGATAACCCCAATGTGAATCATGTCACTAGCAGTGGGAGGAATTACAAGGCAGTAGAAAAGAAAACTGAGAGAGTCAAAAAAAGAGAAGAAGTAAAGGATACAAAAATAGAAGGAGGAGAAAAAAAAGACCTGATTTTGGGACAGCTAAAAAAGGCTAAGGCAAATGTTAGCATTTGGGAGCTACTAATGCATTCAGGCAGTCATAGAAGAGCTCTTATCAAAGCTCTATCAAATATGAATATTGAAACAGTAGCTACACCTGAGGCTATAGCATTAGTCATTTTGCATGTCCCTATTAACCAATGGTGTTGGTTTATAGCCCCATGATTCCACTGGCTTTATGGAATTGTAAATTGACTAACCATCACTCTTAGCCTTAACTCAGTTCAAAAGAGATTACCGAGCTTATTTGACCAGAGTCTATTACCCAAGTCCTAAAGGCGGGGGTAGTCTTCTCTCAAGTTTGCAAAGGATGTCGGGCCCCTTTGACCTTGGCCTGTAACTTAAGTCTTAAAAGAGTGCATCTTGCTAAGGGAACCTTGAATTTTCATGGACCCTAATCATATATAATGGCTTAGTTACTTCCCCTAGGATTTACCCAAATTGCTTGTGTATATTGTCATGAGGTATTTCTATCTACAAAAGCCTAAACCCATACTTTAGAAGCACATTTAGGTTAATAAAGATTGGGCTAATCTTTTATACTTAGAAATGTTGTTTCTATGCTTTTATTATTTTGAGAGATTTCACATACACGTTAGCTCTTGATATCCCTTATTGATATTAAGGCTAAGATAAAAAATCCTAGGAAAAGAGACTCGCCATTGAATATGTGTGTGTGGGAGGAATAAGGCTGGAAGGATATATATAGACTTGACTTGTTTGACTTGCTACTTATTGCATGGCACATGCATCATGTATACATGTATCATACTAACACTTTATTTTTTAGCCATTATAGATTCATTTGAGTCTTCTTGTGTTTGGAGTCAGAAAGGTGGCAGACTAGTGAGAATCGATTCAAGCCCATAATTAATTGTAAAAGAGATCCTCAGCAGACTAGAAGGAGTCCCATCAATCCACTATACCTAGAAACTGCATGAGCTAAACAAGTAGAAGAAATGGAACAATAAGAGGGAGAAAAATGGACTCTAAAGGATGTCAAAGGGGAATTAATGGATGACATAAGAGTAATGATGCAAGATGAACTAAGATAAGCTCTGGCTAGACTAATGCCACCAGTTGCTGCTACTTCACCTCTCATTGCAGTCAATCCACCTATTATAGGTGCACCATCTGCTAATAATGATAATGTTGCTAGGAATATACCTATTGTGGAAATGAAATTGGAGGACATTGAGAGTTACATGGTTGAAAAAGCAAAAAGGGAATCAGTTAAACAAGTTAAGAGATGGAATCCAAGCAGATGAAAACACTGACCCAGAAGATGTCCAAAATGGAAGAAATGATGAGAGGACAAGGCATCATATACTCATTTTGACTTTGATGATATGATGTAATTTGAGGAAGATAAGCTGCCTGATAAATTTAAGATGCCATAACTAAAAAAGTTTGATGGTACTAGAGACCCAAGGATCTACCTTAGTTAATACACAACTACTATGAGAACCATTAAGGCTCCTTTCTCTATAGATACCAAGCTATTTGTATTATCCTTGGAGGGTATGGCTGTTAATTAGTATCATGGGTTAGAGAAGTTTATCCGAGCAGACTAGAGGGAACTATGTACTACTTTTCTGAAGCAATATGACTATAACACATGGCTCGAGGTATCCATCAAGGATTTAAAATTGAACAAGCAGAAGCCTAATGAACCATTTTCAAATTTTTTGACTAGATTTATGAATGAGACAGGATTAATAAAGAATAAATTGGTTGAGAAGGATTAGGTTAGGATGATTGTATGAAATGTGTCACCCAATCTGGTTGAGAGGTTATAAATGATGAATCCCAAGATGTTTGTAGACCTTTATAATGATAAGTTGCAAGTTGAGGAGATCGAATATAAGAAAAAGAAGATGGCTAAAAGCACTGGAGCAAGAAACTACCTAAATATAGGCATACAATAAGGAAATGTTAGTTGGGTTATGGGAGTCCATGCTATTCAACAACTAAGGAGATTCTCAAACTTTAATTAGCCTTTATCTAAAATCCTAGACCATTTGATCCAAAAAGGCCTCCTTAGACCCTTAATCCCCTCTAGACCACTAAACCTAAATCTCCCTAGATTTAACTTAAATAGTTAATATAAATATCACCAAGTTACTGGCCACCCTAGTGACTCTTGCATGAGCCTTAAACATGAAATTCAAAACCTTATAGACTTAAGAAAAATCATAGACCCTGAGAAATAAAATCCAAACCCAAACACTAAAAATAACCCTTTACCAAATTATTGAAATAGGCCACCGCCAACCACCATGATGATCAACTCAGGAGTTAGTAAGGAAGAAGTGCTATGTTCCTTCGAGGACCTAGACTTTAAAACCGATGAGAAATCTCCTAATGCCCTTAAAAGTGAGGAAAAAATAAAAGACATGTTGGGACAACCCTTAAGCAAGTTCGACTATAAAATGTTTTATTCTAAACCACCTTTTTTTGATATATCCATTGAGTCGATCATGCCTATAGGATGATAAGAAAAAGAAAAAAATAGTTAAGGTGTGGAAAGATGGAAAAAAATATAAGACCACTGGGGTTATTGACATCTGGTACAATTCTAATGAAGAAGGCACATAAAGTTACAATGTGTGGGTTGATAATCCAGAAGTCAGTCATGTCACAAGAAGCGGTAAGGGTTAAAAACTGATGGAGAAGACTATAGAAAGAGAAGAAATTGCTAAAAGAGAAGACCCAGATGAACATAATGATGACTTGATCCTTGAACAACTTAGGAAGGTAAAAGCAAATGTGAGCATTTGGGAACTCTTGATGCACTCAAGTAGCCGCAAAAAAGCTCTAGTTAAGGGTCTAGCAAGGATGAACATTAAAACTACTGCAACCCCTGAGGTAATGGTGGCAAAGGTTATTGAGAAGAAGCATGGTATTATTACCTTTTTTGATGGAGATTTACGTATGGAATGGAGGAATCAAAATAAAGCCTTGTCCATTCTAGCTGAAGTAAGAGGGAAAAGGACCAATTATATGATGGTGGATGATGGGTCTGTAATTAATGTTTACCCACTATAGATCCTATCTAATCTAGGAATGAAGGTGGAAGATTTAATAAAATTTAACCTTATAATCAGAGCTCATGATGATAGAACAAGGAATATAGAGGGAACATTTATGGCTCCTGTAAAAACTAGACCTATATAGGCAAGGTGGAATTCACTATGCTAGATACCCCTATCACCTATGCTTTGCTTTTAGGTAGGCCTTGGTATCATATCTTAGGAGGAGTGCCTTCACTGTGCATCAAAAGGTGAAATTCCTATTGGATGGAAAGGTTATGACCTTAAATGCTAGTATGGACAAAACTGTATCTATAATTATGGATAGTCAGAAGCAGGTAGTTACCCCTAATGGTTTCTAAATAACTATGATTTCTGATGGAATTAAGATGGATCCAAGAGTTATGAGCATGATTAAGAAGATGAATTATTGACCTGGACAAGAACTATGAAGGAATGAACATGGAAGCCTAGAGCTACCAGATTTTAAAGGCCAAACGATACTAGAGGATTGGGTTATATAGGAGTTGGGTATGGTAGTAAAGAAGCTAGAAGAAGATTTCCTGATGAGAATAACTTTTTAAAAATGTGGATCATTGAAGGATAGATTTGTCAAAGAAAGAAAAGAAAAGCTTTACCTAGGTGAGAAAGAGCCTTTCCAAGTAGTTAGTATGAATATTCCTAGGTTTAAAATCTTTAAGAAGTAGATAGTCGAGAATCTGGTGTAGGAAAACAAAGAAAAGGTGATGAAAAAAGTTGTTGAGAAGATATGGACTGAGGCCATTGAAGAGTTGTTTTGTCTGCCACCTGACAAAGAACCACATAGGATTTAGCTAGCATTATTAATAATAGTTTTATTGATTTTTTTTATGAAGAAACTAATGTAATAACTTTTAGTTTATTTAAGGATGAAAACTCTATTTTTTCTGTGATCGATGATATAAACTCTAATTTTGCTTACTTGTGTGATGTTGATTTTGATGGTCTTGTGCATGTTAATAGTGATCATTCATGCAGGTGTGACATTAATTCTATTCAATTTGATTCATTAAACATGGGCACAAATGAACAACCAAAGCACATTTCCATATCACATGATTTAACTCTTGAAGTGAGGGAAAAATTAGAGAGAATATTAACAAAAAGAAAGGTAGTATTTGCTTGGTCTTGTGAGGACATGCCAGGTCTAGATATAGAAATTTCAGAGAATCAAAATTTGATATATCCAAAGGCTAAACCTATTAAGCAAGAACTTCATAGGTTAAGGCCAGAGTGGGTAGAAAAGATAAGCGAAGAAATTGCTAAGCAAATCTAGGTCAATTTTCTAAAAGTGGTAGAATATCCTCAATGGTTGGAAAGCATAGTACCTATTCCCAAGAAGGATAGAAAAGTTTAAATGTGTGTAGACTTTAGAGATCTAAATAAAGCATGCACAAAGGACAACTTTCCTGTACCTTATATTGACGTGATTGTGGATAGTGCATCACTTAATGCAATGTACTCTTTTATGGATGGGTTCTGAGGTTATAATCAAATAATGATGGTAGTCATGGACAAGATCAAGACCACTTTTATCATAGAATAAGGGACATTTTGCTACAAAGTGATGCCATTTAGATTGAAGAATGTAGGAGCAACCTATTAAAGAGTAGCAACTGTTCTATTCCATGATATAATGCACAAAGAAGTGGAAGTGTACGTCAATGATATGATGATTAAGTCAGAAACAAGGGAAGGACACTTTAAAGCCTTAGATAAGTTTTTGGCAAGAATAGAAAGATACAATCTAAGGCTTAATATGAAGAAATGTATCTTTGGGGTCACTTCTAGAAAGTTGTTGGGGCACATAGTCAGCAATAGGGGAATAAAAGTTGATCCAAACAAGATTAAAGCCATTCAGGAGATGCTAGCATCGAGAATAGAGAAGGAAGTATGAGGATTTATTAGAAAGCTATAGTATATTACCAGGTTTATTACGAAATTCACCATGGTTTGTGATCTAATTCTCAAGCTCTTAAGGAAGAATCAGTCGATGGAATGGAATGAAGAATGCAAAAAAGCCTTCGATAAGATTAAAGAATACCTTACTAATCCGCTTATGTTAAGACCACCAAGACAAGGTAAACATTAAATCTTATATTTAGCTTTAGAGGAAAAGGCAATGGGGGCAATGCTAGCACAAGAAGGACTTGAAGGGGTGGAGTATGCGGTATACTGTCTTAGTAAAAAGTTCTTTCCATATGAAGAGAAATATAATCTTGTGGAGAAGACATGTTTGATTATGATATGGGCTACAAATAACTTAAATCTTGGAGAAGACATGTTTGATTATAATATAGGCTATAAATAAGTTAAGGCATTATTTCCAGTCTTACAAGGTAAAAGTTATTTTAAAGATAGATCCTTTAGAGTATCTATTTCAAGCACCAGCCTTAATTGAAAAGATGTCTCAATGGTTGGTACTTTTAACTGAGTTTGATATTGAGTACGTCATTAATAAGGTCATCAAAAGAAGAGCAGTGGTAGAATTCCTGGCACAGAATGCGGTCGAAAGAAATGAGCAATGGAATTTAGAGTTTTCAGATGAGAACTTAGCAGTAATAGAAAGATGCAAATGAAAGCTTATTTTAATGGAGAGAAGAAATTAGCAATAATAAAAAGATGCGAATGGAAGCTTTATTTTGATGGAGCTGTGAATAATAGAGGAGCTGGGCTAGGAGTAATTCTTGTCACACCAGGAGGAGAAACCATCCCAATGGCTAAGAAATTGGACTTCAAATTTATGAACAACATGGCTGAGTATGAGGCGTGTATCTATTGGCTAGAAGTAGCATTGGCAATTAAAGCTAAAGACCTACTAGTCTATAGAGATTCCTTATTAGTCATTAGTTAGGCTATTGAGGAGTAAGAAGTAAAAGAAGAGCGGTTGAAACCTTATGTCTACCATTTGAAGAAGTTAGTGAGAAATTTATGCATTTACTAAGAGATGAGAATCAAATAGCAGATGCCTTGGCAACACTTTCTTCAATTTGGGATAAATCGATGGGGTCGATGATGAAGCCTTTAGTAATAATGAAAATGAAAGCTCCATGTTATGGTGAAAATGAGTTTTGAGTATTCATATAGGGCCAGAAGAAAAGCTATGGTTTTATGTCATCCAAAGATTTATCGAGGAAAGGAAGTACCCAGATGAAGCAACTTTAAAGAAAAGATATGCCCTTTGTGTTCTTGCATGCCATTATGCAAGTCATGATGGGGAATTATATAGAAGAATGTTGAATGGAATATAGCTGAGATGTCCCAAGAAGGATGAAGCAAAATAGGTGATGAGAGAGATTCATGTAGGGGTTTGTAGATCTCATATGAATGGGATGATTCTGATGAAGAAAATAATTCAACAAGGGTACTATTGGATGAGCATGGAAAGAGACTGTATCCAGATAGTGAGACAATATCATCAGTGCCTGATATAATGCAAATATGCATAGTTATTTAGGCTTTTTAAGGTTTATTTTCTTTTCATTTCATTTCATTATTTTTTATGTGTTTGTTTGATTAGTGAATGGATGTTTTTACTTGATTATCAATAGGACTTATTATGTAAGTTCTATGAATGATTTAGGGCTTAAATGTGCTTTAGAAGACACTTGGAATTGATTGGAGCAAGCTAGAAGTAAAGGGGATCAAACTTAGAGCAACAAGGAAGGGTGACAAGTCATCACCACTTGTACAAGTCATCATTGAGAGCTTTTGTGACGAGTCGTCACTCCTTGACGAGTAGTCACACTCGTGCCTAGTCAAAAAGATGCAATTTTTTGGTTTGAGCAATTTTCGTATTTTGGATATAAATCCGTCTACAGACATCCAAATTAGGTGATTCAAGTTGCTATACAAATACAGCAGAATTTTCTACAACTTTTATGAAGGAACTTTTTAGAGATAAAGTCATCTAGATGGACGAAATTTCCCTTGAAGTTATAGAATCTGCACAGGATGGTGACTTTTCATGTCAAGTGGTGCCTTTCCAAGTTCAGTCTTATTCTAGACACTTCCAGTAGCTTCCAAGCTATATATATACATCATTTCTGGTCTAAAGAAAGAAATGAACCAAAATAAAGAGAAAGAACATAAGAAAAACATATGAATCAATAGAGTATTTTATAAGCACTATTATCGTTTAGTTTTGGTGATAGTCATTGTATAATTCTTGAAGGAGACAAAAGCCAAGGACAAGAGGAGATCATCCTAAGTATCAAAAAAATATTTAGAAGTCATAGAAGTGAGTCTTACTTATTCAATTCTTTATCTTTTCTTTCTATGTTGAATTTTATCTTCTTTTGTTTCTTCTTAATCACGTGTCTAGGCTAAGTCTTTTTGTATGGGAATTATAATGATGAATTAAACAAGAACTACATCTTTATCTTATATCTTCTATGATTTAATTTCAATTAGTGCTTACTTTTATTTATGTATGCTTGATCACCATATGTAACTTGTCAATCAAATTTTGATAGGTATCATAAAGGATATTGGTGGAAGATAACTGAATTTACTTAAGACTACAATTTTGCTAGTTATCATAAAGGGAATTCCTCTTAAGGGACATATAATTAGTATAATATGCTTTATGATTTTCTCTTATCTCTACAATACAATGAGAGTGCTTATAGAATCCAGGAGAAAATACCTTTAATCGACAATGAGAGTTGCTTTTAAAGACTAAAGGCTAATTTCCAATTAACTTATTTTATGATAACTATGTTTAAGTTCTTATTTGGTTTTGATTTATGATTTTCCCATACATATATATATATATATATATTGTTTGTTTTAATATTTTAGAATAGTTAGAGTAATAAGTATTTCCTTAGTAGTTTACAATTAAATAGAACTATTAAATATCTTCATTTATAATTTTCTGCCTATCCATCTAAGTATCTATTCGGTTAATATAAATTCTGACCAAATCCTGAGTGTTCGACACCTTACTTGCTCTATACTTAGTCCTTAGAGACTAGGGTATACAATTTGACCTGCTTTAGTGCCAAATACATGGGTACCTCAACCATCTCCCCCCTATAGTGCTAAATAGTTTAACATCTCCATGGCCCTTTGTAACATGGGGGATAGATATAATAGGGGAGATAAGACCAACTGCCTTGAATGGGCATAAATATAAAGTAGTGGCAATCAACTATTTCTCCAGATGGATAAAAGAAAAATCCTTTGCTACCTTAAAGGCTAATAAATGGCAAGATTCATAAAGAAGAATCTCATTTACAGATATAGGATTCCACATCATGTTGTGACAAACATTGGTGTTTAGTTTCAAGCAGAGACAATTGGGTTATTGTAGAGATACAAGATCGAGCACCATGAATCCTCACCTTATCAACCTCAAGCTAATGGTGCAGTTGAAGTGGCTAATAAGAATATAAGGAGAATCCTCTCTAAGATAGTGAAAATGCATAAAGATTGATATGAGTATCTTCTTTTTACCTTATGGGAACATAGAACTACAATGCGCATTGCTACAGGACAAACACCATTCTCATTAGTATACGATTGTGAAGCAGTTTTTCCTATAGAGATAGAAATCAAATCTTTGAGGGTTGTTATAGAAGCAAAGATCCCTGAGAATGAATTGATGTAAAAAAGATATAACCACCTTATATCTCTATATGAGAAAAAGGATGGATGTTTTATTTCACACTCAGGTTTATCGAAGAAGAATAGTTAAAGCCTTTAATAAGAAACTCAAACTTGGAAAGATAAAGGCTAGGGATATGGTGCTAAAGCAATTAAGGGCAATGGTGTTTGATCCAAGAGCAAAATTCAGACCAAATTAGGAAGGATCGTATTTAGTCAAGACGAGTCATCCAAAAAAGTTGCAAAGATATTAGATCTCCAAGGGAAACGAGTTCACTTAGCTAATCAACTTGGATCGCCTTAAGAAATACTACCTTTAAAAAAAAGGTCCACTGGCTAGAAAACTTGAAAAGGCTAGTTAGATAGAAATTAAAACATCCTCACTATTCAAAAACCTACAAAGGGTTGGTAGGCAAAAATTAGGGGATAAAATAAAAGAGGTAATCATATTGATTAGAAAACTTGCAAAGGGCTGGGCACGCAAAAGTTAAGGAAATAAAAGTGAGAAAAATATTCAGTTAGAAAATTTGAAGGGACTAGCTATAATAGGAGTTATGTCATGTGCTGTAATAAATGTACTCATTTTGGCCCTAATCAATGAATCAAATTGAATTGGAATTTTTGTTGGATGTTGCATATTTTTTCTTTATTATAAAGCATAAAGACTTAAAGAAAAAATAAAACATGAGAAGTCTAAAAAAAACTAGATTTATGAGATCACTATTTTTGTCTTTGTTTCTTCTTTTATAACTAACTTAATAATACTTGGGTCCTTTTTTACTTAGCAAATCCTAGTGGTTCTGTAGCTTGCACAGTAACCCAAGCCTTGTAGTTAACATTTGTAGTCATATTAGCATCCAAGTGCATGTTCTGCTCTAGTGCTCTATAAGGCCACAGGTTCTTCACTTTGTCTAAGAAATCTTATCTCAGAGGGAAGCCCTTAAAGTTAAGTACAACAACCACAATGAATTATGACCAAATATACTAATGACAAAGGTATGAAGGGGAAATAAAGGTCAAAAAATACAACCTAGGAATAGGAACACAATGGTCATACATGTTGATGGTTACAAACTTTAATCTCCACCAAGGATAAACCCATGTAATCTCAGTATCAGTGATACCTTTCATCCAATCAATCCATTGATCTATAGTGCGCTTGTCCTTCATCTTCAATAGGCGAGACTATAGATGATGAGGTTGATAAATCAAAGCATTGTTGGGGGCATTAAGTAGACTTAATTTCCTCTTATAACTAAATTTTTAAAAAAAGCTGAGTTAAAAACCTGAAGGGTAGCTTAGGCAAAAAAAAGAAAGCTATAATCTTAAAGGAGAAGTAAACTATCTGAGAATCAATTTTGAATCTTGAAATTATCTACCCTAATAATAGTTTTAGCAAGTTTGATAGGCATAGGGTTAGCTTCAGCTTTCACTCATTCTAGGATACTGACAATCTTTGTGTCAGCATCTTCATAAGGTGCTACTAATAGGAATTGAGCATACAAGCAGAAAGAGATAGTCCTAATCCATGCAGCATTGTTCTTGTCCATAATTTCATAAAAAGTAATCAGAGAAGAAAGATTGATAGTCTGGGAGTTATGTGTGTACATGTAGATGTCACTTGGGGGCATATTAAAGAATGTTATTAGCCTATCGGGGAATTGTATCTCAAGATTAAGAAGAGCAATCATAGTAGTTGAGTTCGAAGAATAGCCAAGAATAGCAGCAAACTCTTCAATTAATGGACACAATTCTTCTCCATTAAATCTAAACACATGGTCCTTGAGATCCCAGAAGGTAGCGGTAGCATGAAGAAAATTTGGGTCTATCTTTAGATGTTGAAGGGATTTTAAGGATTTGACATGAAAGGGTAGTAGTTTAATCTAATTATTTCCACTAAGGCCTTTGAGGAATTTTTGCATCAAACTAAGGGTGGCTTGTGTCATGATAAAAGCCAATAAAAAGAGGGCTAGGAGACAATCCTTTTGGTAAGCTCCTTATATAGACACAAAGGCTAATATGGATAGGATTAGGATTTTATATTTTCAGGATCAAAGGTAGGAGTCAAGATAAAAAAGAGTTCAAGAATAGGAATCAAATTTCTAATTGAAAATTCAGAATTCCATTTGGAATTCTAGAAATATGATAAAAAATCCATAATTCTAATAAGAAATCTAGAATTTTGATAAGAATTCCATATAAATATATAATTCTGATTGGATTTCCTGGACTTTTGATAAAAAAAGACTCCAAAGTTTGATACATGACAAAAAAGTCCATAATCCATTCATAAGAGGTGAAACATTCAAAAACATTTGAAGTATAACCATGCAAGCACAAAAAAATCAGTTATCTTGAGCTTTAGTATCTAGCCAAGGACCCTCTAGCTAGACTGTTGCTCTGATTTAGGGGCATAAAAGTCCCAATGTCATGATCATCAAAATTAAGACTAGTAAGCTATCTATGGAGCCTCTTGTTCTCACACTCCAGATCCCTAACATAACTCTATTGCATCAAGAATAGTTAGAATCATGCATAACATGCATACTTGTTGTAAATATTAACCTTTTAACTATTCATGATCTTCATAGTAAATAATCTCCAGGATAAGATGAGTTCATATAGATACTCTGCCTATGTCTGATGAATTTGTAAAATAACATGTACTAATTTAGCAACAAGTGTCAGTTTATACAGGATTGGAAAGGTAAGATACACTTACATGTGAAGCATCAGGAGGAGAAAAGCTAAGAATCTAAGCTACATCAAAATACATGTGCTGCTTAATAGGAGTCTGCACTACAGGAAGCATCACCTAGGATAGTACTCGAGAAGCATCACCTTGAGCAGTTTCACTATACTGAGTATACTTAACATCTTACTTAGTCCTCTCAGCGTCACCCTCAGTCTCCTCCTCTATAGTAACATCAATAGCTTCCTCAACCTGTGCAAATTCATTCTGATAAATTTTATTTAACTTTCATGGTTATTTAAATACTAAAAATTAAATTTATCTTACCAAGTCCCACTCTAAGGAGTTCAATTGATTTTGAAAAGTCTGCAGATCATACTTGATGCTAGCCAAACAAGAAGAACCCTATCTCTACATCAAAGGAAGATCTTTGTTAGAGCTAATAACATTGAAGCTTGAATCACCCCAATCTCAATACCCCATGTCTAAAAAAAAGAAAAAAATAGTCAAAATGAAAAGAAGGGGATGTAAAAGAGCAAAGTTAAAAGTGAGTAAAAGACATGCAGAAGACATACATATGACATATGCTAGAAGCCGCACATCATCACAACACCTCTATAAACAGTATTAAGTCTATAGTAGAGATAGGCAAGAGCTATAGATCCCCAATCAAAGGTAGAAAATCTAGCAAGATCCTGAAGGGGACCAAAAAGAGCAATGCTAACCTCATGACCAATCTCAAAAAAGAGGGCAGTGCCTAGCCATATCAATAAGAAACATCTCACCTTCTAAAGGATCTAATGAGGTATGGTGGTGGGTAATCTCCTAAAACCCTAAATAATAGAAGAAAAAAGCATGTTGTTCTAATTCTTCTACAATAGAACGAACCCAAGCAAATCATGAACATAACAACTCCTAGCATCCTCGGGAAGAGTGTAATAGTGGATATCAAAGGGAACTGGAATACCACCCCCGAAGGTGATCCTAATAATAGCAGAGAAGCTCATAAGGGAAATAGTCAGCTCACCTACTTATGTGTGAAAGGTGTGAGTGGTATCCATCCACCTCTCGATAAGAGCAAAAAGTGAGTAGTGGTTCGACGTACCTTGAGCAATTGATAAAGCAGCAATAAAGTGACGAAAGCTAGATGCCTAGATTTGTTGCACTACCTCTCCAAATAAATCATGAAAGAGTTCCTGAGCTAAGTGAAGGCAACTCGAGAACTTCAGTGGTTTTTGAAAAAAATTTAGAAACAACAGGATTACTTTCTTCATAAACTCTTGATTGTTTATCTACTTTTATTTTTATTTTTATCTAAAAAAATTAATTAAAAAAAGAGGGAATGAAAGACTAGATTTCTAATTGAAAATCTAGAATTTCAGTTGGGTTTTTAAATTTATGATCGAAAATCCAGATTTTTGATCGAATTTCCAGATTTCCAATCAAAAATCTAGAGTTCTAATTTGAATTTCAAATTTCTGACCAGAAATCCAAAAATCTGATTATAATTCTATAATTTTTTGTAATATAAATATATCAATTTTTAAAATTTTATCTTTAGATTAACAATTTCATGCAATTTTATAATTGCATGCATGAATATGTTAATTTATACATTGACAGGAATATATCTTTTTGTAGAATCAAAGACAGAAGAGAATTTTACCTCATCTCCAACTTATAAGCATATATGGAGGTGTAACCAAGTTAAAGGGAGCAACTCTTCCCCTTCATTGATCCCTAGATGGTTTTAAGGAAAATGTAGTTAAGATATGACCGGATCTGATTGCTTGGAGTTACTTCCACGTAGCCTGCATCCTGGGTGAGCCATAGGAACACACGAATTCTAAATTAGAGATTAGATGAAAGAATGATTGAAGAAGTAAGATTTTAAAATCAAGAGAAATGAAAAGAAAAAAAGAATGAAAGGGATAGGAAATGAAGAAGTGAATCGGCAAAATGCAAAGTATATATTAAAGTGGCAAACGTCCACTTTAGTCTTTTAACTTTGTTTGCATTCAAGTCTAAAGCTTTTCTTGCAATTTAGTCCTAAATTTCAAAGCTACATGATTTGATAATTCCATGAATTATTAAATTATCAACATAAAAGAAGTCAACATTATATGACCGAGTACAATATATCCTTTTAATCCTGACTATACGACTGACTGTAGTCAACATTGTATGTTCGAGTACAATGTGTCCTCCCAATCCAGACTATACAACTGAGCATAGTTGACATTGTACAATTGAGTACAATGTGTCATTCCAATCCATACTATATGACGAAGTATAATTGACATTGTACGATCGAGTACAATGTGTCATTCCAATCCAGACTATATGACCAAGTATAGTCAACATTGTACGATTGAGTACAATGTATCCTTTCAATCCTAACTATACGACCAAGAATAGTCAATATTATATGACTGAGTACAATGTGTCCTTTCAATCCAGGCTATACGACCGAGTATAGTCGACATTATACGATTGAGTATAATGTACCTCTTCCCATCTATACTTTAGTCAACATTGTACTACCGAGTACAATATGTCATTCCAATCTAGACTATATGACTAAGTATAGTCGACATTGTACGATTGAGTACAATGTACCTTTTCTAATCTAAACTATATGATCGAGTATAGTTGACATTGTACGACCGAGTACGATGTGTCATTCTAATCCAGACTATACGACTGAGTGTAGTTAACATTATGTGACCGAGTATGATGTATCCTTCTAATCTAAACTATATGATCGAGTGTAGTCTACATTGTATAATTGATTACAATGTATCTCTTCCAATTCAGACTATATGACTGACTGTAGTCAATATTGTATGATCAATTACAATGTGTCATTCCAATCCAGACTATATGACCAAGTGTAGTCAACATCATATGACTGAGTGTGATGTATCCTTCTAATCCAGACTGTACGATCGAGTGTAGTCAACATTATACGATCGAGTACAATGTGTCATTCCAATCCATACTATACAACCAAGTATAGTTAACATTGTATGGTCAAGTACAATGTATGCTTTTAATCCAGACTATATGACTAAGAATAGTCGATATTGTACGACCGAGTACAATATGTCCTTTCCATCCAAACTATATGACCGAGTATAATTGACATTGTACAAACAAGTATAATGTACCTCTTCCCATCCAGACTATATGAATGAGTATAGTTGACATTGTATGACTGAGTACAATGTGTCATTCTAATCCAAACTATATGATTGAGTATAGTTAATATTGTATAATCGAGTACAATGCACATTTGCCAATCTAGATTATATGACTAACTATAGTCGACATTGTACGATTGAGTACAATGTACTTTCTCAATCTAGACTATATGACTGAGTATAGTCAACATCATACGACTGAGTATGATATATCCTTTTAAATCAATACTATATGTCCGAGTATAGTGTTTCCTAAACTGTTTTAAATTTATGCCTAGTGTTGTATGGCAACATAAGCATTCATTATGAGCCGACAATCGTTTACAAGCAAAAGCTCTAAGGAGCACAAGTAAGTATCTAAACTTTTGTTTTTGAAAAAAATTATGTTTATTTGCTTTGCCATAATTTGTGAAGCAAACAATGACAAAGGGGGGCAACTGTAAACACCCTATTTTGGGATGATAAAGTGTGGATGCGACAGAGGACTTCAATGATGAAAATGTTATAAATAGGTCCTCAATACTTGAAGTTTGAAACCTCAAAAATCTAAATGTATTTTCAAAAGAGTTTAATTGATTTTTTAAGGACTTAATTATAATATTTTTTAAGGACCTATTTGAAGAGTTTAAATGCTTTTGGGGGTCTTTTTATAATTAAAAAAGAGATCGGAATTCAATAAGTCCGATTGGAATTTCATAATTTCGATCAGAATTAAACAATTTCGGTTAAAATTATGCATGTTTCGTCTATTTTTTATTCTATTTCAGTAAAATTTAGTTTCATGAATTTTGATTGGTCAAATAATACTTATTTGAATTTTTAGGAAATTAAAGTCCTTTTAAAACTAAAACTTTATAAAAAAAAAATCACAGTAGGATATGTTTTTTAGCTAGGTTTTTTCTATAAAAGACTAGTTTGGGCTCTTACATAGAGGAGAGAGGGGAAGAAGGGGGAGACACAGAGAAAACACTAAAACTTTCATTAAGGAAGAGCTCACTTTTTAAGTTTTTTTTTTTATGATTCTCTCAGCTTTCTTGGTACTAGAAGCTTTTTCTCTTTTGTCCCTAAGTAGCAAATATATATATATATATATATATATATATATATATATATATATATATATATATATATATATATATATATTCTTTTATGATTTTGTTTGTCTTTGAAGCAAGGAGACTTTTGAGAAGAAGAACAACAAGTTTTTAAAGACCTATTTAAAAATAATGGTGATTTATACTAGTTTGAGGAGCAATCCATAATGCATCCATAAGCGTCATCTTCTTCCTTCCTACTTTCCTTTATTTTTATTTTATTTTTGATTTTACTAAATTTCAATTTTATTTATTTTTATTTGTTATTAACTAATCATTGTTTATTCTTTGGTGTTATTGATTATGGAAGGAATTACATGATGATCCTACTTAGAGAACAAAACCCCCATGAAGGTCTATAGAATGCCATGGATTGAGTTTTGTAACTAAACATAGTTTTTAGGTTTTTTTTATTATTTTGATTTTGATTTTGTCTTATTATTTTCATGGTTATATTAATTTTTCCTTTCTTATTTTTTCAATAGCTCATTGTAATAGCCCTAATAGTGGGAATAATGAAATCATGTGTGTGTGTGATTGTGTGTTTATTTTAATTAATTGGTAGTAAAATTAAGATTTTAATTAGGTAATTAATTAAAATTAATAGCTATAGAAATCATTAGATTGTTTAATTAAAATTGAATTAGATTTAAGTGGATAGAATTAGGGTTGCTTATTAATTATTTAATTTTATTTGATTGTTTAAAATCACTTAATTATTAGGGTTTTAGAATAATTTTAATTGATTTGTTTGATCTTTTATTTAATTTCTTTGATACTTTTCATTATTTTTGGGCTTGTTTATTTATTTTTATATGTTTTGAGTCCTAAGCCCATGTTAGGATTTAACCCATTTAAATAAATTTAGGTTTTTTAGGTTTAATTAATAAAAATGCATCTTTAAGCCCATAATTTAGAGTAGAGATAACTTAGACCCACTTAGTTAATTTAGACAAAGGCCCACTTAATTTCATTAATTTAGACTTAGTCCATTTAATTTAAGCCTTTTCATAATTTGTAGATTTAAGATCATTTTAAAAATAAAATATGTAGAATTAGGGCCACTAATTTAAATACTTCATATTTTGTAGATTTAGGCCCATTTTTAGAATTAAAATAAATAGACTTAGGTTCACTTAATTAAAATTCAATAGGAATTAGGCCATTTAGTCTTTAGACTCATTTATAAATTAAAACATGTAGATTTAGCCCATTTAATTAAAATCAATGTAGATTAGACTAACTTAGGGATTGTTGAGTGCATTATTTACATGTATTTTTCATGACTAGTTTGCCTAGAGTTGATTATTTTGATAAGGGTTTATATGAAATTGCATGTAAATAGAGGATAAGATAGTAGTTCATAAAGTAATTCTAAATGGACACAAGACTGAAAAAAGTTGGTATTCTATATCCAGAATCTCCTGGTTATGGTGCTGACTTTCTTTTATGGAATCGAGTGCCACCATTTTTTGATTTGTCCCCAATTATTACCTTGGGTGGCAACTCTTCATCTCCACACCATGTCTTTGGGATAGTGGTTAGTGTGTTCACTAGAGCCCTGAGCTCAAACGGTGTCACGATTGCTAAAATCTTGGGCGCGCTCTAAACCATGCTGTTTACACTTACCAAGCGACCCTTATTCAGTGCACAAAGAAAATACATTACTTGACTTCTCTCCGCTTTAGGTCTTTTAAATGAAAGTGCCTTCTGCCCTATTAATAACTCTATAAGCATAACTCTAAAGCTATAAACATCACTTTTATCAGTCAATTGGTTCATATGGAAGTACTCAGGATCTAAATATCCTAATGTCCTTTCCACCATTATTGACAATTCATCTTAATCTAATGGAATTAATCTTGATGTGCAAAAATCAGACACTTTTTTTTGTGTATTTATCATTTAATAGTATGTTTAAAGACTTGATATCTCTGTGGATGATAAGAACATTAGCTGTAAAGTTCAATAGGATAGTGCTCCTACAATTTATGTAGCTATTCTTAATTGGAGTTCCTAAACTAATTCTAAAGCTTTATTTTTGTAGTGAATGTGCTCAAAAAGGGTTCCATTCATCATAAATTCATAAACCAGCAATGTAACTTCAGTCTTTAAACAACATCCTAAAAGTTTTACTATATTTCTGTGGTTGATTTGGGAAGGCACCATAACTTCATTAATGAATTGCTCAGTTTAGCTCTGATAAACTATTTTAGACTTTTTAATTGCAATAATTTTTCCATATATTAAAGTTCCTTTATAAACTATACCATATCCTCCAGTTCCAATGATTTTTCTATCATTATAATTGTTAGTGGCTTCCTCTAATTCTTCAGCTAAAAATATTTTCCTAGTTTAATTGATAGTAGATCCTTATATTTTCAAAAGCTATTGTTGCAACATTATTCCCCCATTTTATTAAAAGAACTTACTCTTTGAATTTCATTAGCTTCCATTTTTTATATCTTTAATAAAGCCAAATACTAATAACTAGTAATGCTATCAGACCTGAACTAATTCTTACATATTCCAAGAGAAACATTTAGAAGGACTTATTGCAATCATCAATTTCACTTTTGAGTAATTTGTTAAATAGAAAACATTTATTCTTTTACAGGTTCACCGTGATTAGTTAAACTTGAGGACTTTCAACAAAAAATAAAGAATTTATCAAAAATGGAATCATAGACTATATATATACTTACCAATGGTGAGTGGAATTGCTAATGAGTGATCATAGATGCAGTTGTCTCTATTTGTCTTTCTATCTTCATGATAACCCTTGGGATAAGTACTTCCTTCAGTGTTAGTACAATCCTTTATGCATAGCGTTGAAATTTTTCACTCATCATTATTTGAATAAGAAGAAATAGAAAAATTAGCAAAACAAGCTATTATAATGAAGAGACAACATGAAAGATCAAAAAGAGATACATTGTGTTTACCTTGGCAACTTATGCAGGTATGGGTTTCCATTATAACCATGCAAATGTTAATGCTACAAGTGTTATTTCCTTAACAAATATTAATTCCATTATCTCTATAACTATAATTTAAAATGGTCCAATCCAATACCAAAGGGACATATCTATCCCTCCGCAGTAGGGCTGGCAATTTGTGTCAGCGGGTCATAAATAGGTCAGGTCGAGACATGATAATAACACATATATAACCAACCCAAACATAACTAGTTTAATAATTGTGTCAAATCTACAAAATCCAAACATGATATGTTTAATTAATAGGTTGCATGACTGTCATACCTTAAATTTAACTGTCCCTAAAAAGGTCCAAATGATGAAACGAACCTCTGAGATGACTAGAGTTTGCTTGTTTGTAATACCTCTGAAGTGTGAAACTTTGAAAAACTAATTGACCCTCCCAGTGTGCAAAATCAATCACCGAGCCATTAAGTTATGCTCTGACCTTATGAAATATGAATTATTGGAACAATGAGAAGCTTATTTCGAGAATTCCTTTCCTATAACACTAAGTTTATTGGGCTGGTGTTCATTTCATTGGACTGGGACCCAATTTCATGAAAAAATGAAAATTGATTTTGATAAAATGAACTTTAGAAACATGTCTGGAAGGCTCTAAAACCTCCAAAAGTGGTCCTATAATGGTCCAACACAACTCAAGGATCAGCGCATGTTGCTTAAAAGTGAGCATAAAGCCATAAACACCCCTAGGTGTCATGCGTTAAAATCAAAGCCAAACCAAATAAAACGGACTTCAAAAAAAAATTCAAAATGCTCCAAAACCTTTGGAAGTGGTCCCAAAATAGTCTAAAACAACCCGAGGATTAGTGCGTGTCGCTCAAAAGTGCTTGTGTACACCCCTATATGTCATGCACTAAAATTGAGTTTGAATTAGACAAAATGGATAGTGGAAATGCATCCAAAAGGCCCCAAAACCCTAGGAACCAACCTTAGAAATGCCCATATAAGCCTTAGTTGGAGCGCGTAACGTGCAAGAGAGCACATGCATGCATGGCCACGTGCCAAGCATGTGACCACGCACTTAGCGCATGACCACATGCACTTCATATGGCCACGTGCTCCATCCTAGGGATGCACATATAACCATGCCTATACCCCCTATTCCATACATTTTTCATTATAAATAGACACCTCCACACCCCATTTTGAGGGGGGAGCAAGTGGAAACACACATACACTCAAAAAATCTGTCTAATTGAAGGCACTAGAAACCCCTTTCCAGATAGTTTTTGCTCTCCCACTACCTTTTTCTTAGGTGATCAGATCTCTTTTCCACTAAACTAAGCCTCATCTTTGTCAAAGCATGCTTCAAAGGTATACAAACTAGCATCATTCTATTATCATTTTGAACCTCTTAATGAGGAAAGCTTGATATTCCCTCGATGCTAAAGCTTCAAAACCCATACAAGCTCAGTAAAATTTGAGGACCACAAAAATCATTTTGGCACGTTTATTTTATCACATTGCATTTTATTTTATTATCGCTTGCATTTGGGAATATTGTTGTGCTTGTGTGATGAGATTAGCAACTTTGCATGCTAAATGAATAATCTATGCTTTATTATGCTCATTTCATATCATCATTCTACATCCTCTAGTTTTGAAACATGAAATCACATAATAAAAATCAATAATGAGAAAATTTCATATCTCGGAATAGAGTTATCATGTTTTTGGTCTAGTGATGACATAAAGCATCCCCTATATTATCATTGTATATCATCATAGCATAAATAATCACTGTGAACATGCATGATTATCTACATTTTGGTTACTCTTTCAAGTAATCGATTGTCCACTACTTATCCCATTGTTCATCTAATCGAGCAAGCTATGTGAATGGTTGCATTTACCTTGTAGATTCATCATATCTAAATTATATTTACTTTTTTGCAATCTCTGTTTTCCTTTTATATGTATTTTATTAGGAAAGCAATGTAATAATAATATCTTTAACTTTATTATCTTCCATTATCTGATGAATTGTGTGAATGCTATACAAACCATAATTACCTTAACTAGGGTGTTACGGTAGCTATACATCGAACATCATATAATGAGAAATAGTAAAAAAAAGTAAATGTAATCCCTCAAACTTGGAAATCTCTGCTAGGGACAATACTCACTGAGTGACCCAATTCTTTTCCCTATTTTCTAAAAATCGGGGTGGCGACTCCATAAAATCAAGAAAGCATCTCGTCCCTCCTAAGACCAATCATTTATCCCTATTTAATAAAGTTGCCATGTCCCTAAAAAACAAAAAAATATACCCTTACAGAACCAATTAGCCTTGACACTGAAAATAAGAAACTGAAAAAAATAGGTCGCTCATAGTAGTAACTCCACTGGGGACTTATAAGTAAGAGAGATCAACTCGAAAATGACTATTTCTCATTATGTAATCCTCAATCGTATAGAGCCCCTCACCACTACATTTGCACTACACATCACATGTGGACCATAGGTCCCTAAAATCCTTGATAAGATTAAATGTTATTGACACCATGATTCCACTTGAGTCATAGGGCGATGAAGATAAGGTATTATCACCTTTAGTTTTTACTCATGCATTTACTGGATTTATTTGACCAGAGTCTGTAACCTGATTCCTAAAAGGGGGTGACCGAGTTATCAAAAGAGTGCTAGACTCACTCATCGAAATTCATAACCCTAGTCATATGGACGCATTCTCACTCATGTAGATAAACTAATAGTAACATCCATTAGGATTCCACCAAGTTATGCATACTATCCCTATCCTAATGCTATATGTCTGACCTTATATTCATAAAATGACATGACTCTCCCGATGTCTATAATCGAATGACATCATAATAGAATATTCATGCTCAGGACCACTTAATTCTTATTTACTTCATGTGAGCTCGAAGCATGGGGAATGATAAGAATCATGTACCTTAGCTTAAATACTCTATGTAAACTAATAAATAATGACATCCCTCGATGATGGAATCTATAAAATGTCGTTCATTTATCCTTATCAGATCAAATGAATGAGTTAGGAATCCAACTAGATTGTGGACCTTATATCAGCAAAATCAATATGTAAACTATCGAATGATACTTTCATGACTCCTGGTAAACATATCGAATATTGATCTAGGGGCAAGAACTCAAACTCTCTTTGATTGACTTTAGTCCTATGCATATGGACACATATAGACTTTGGATATCATTTGAAGACCTTGACATCGACATTATGCGGTTACCTGAAGCACATTTTAGTATCGTTCCTCAGTTTACCCTTTGGTTCTGATCAATATAAATTGAAACAGCTTAGTTTTGAGAGTGGAACCATAGTCCCCTGATAACTAAAGGTTAAAGACCTACCTAGGAAAGAGACTAAATAACATGTGGTTACCTCAAGCACATTTTAGTATCATTCCTTAATTTATTCTTTGGTTCTGATCAGCATAAATCAAAACAGCCTAGTTTTGAGAGAGGAACTATAGTCCCCCGATAACTAAAGGTTCAAAACCTACCTAGGAAAGAGACTGAATAACCTCGTGGAGAAATAAGATCGAAAGCGAGAGCTTGCTTATGATTGGTTTGTTCACTGTGCAAGAAAAACTAACTAACTTTAATCATGAATACATAATATACATGTAAATAAGCATGTACTAACCACTATTTCTTGCAGGAATAATCATCTTTCATCATAGGATTTTGCATCCACTCAATGTATACATACTCACCCTTTTCTTTTATAGGAACACATCATACATCATTCATTTAGCTAACCTTAATAAATGTATAGGAATCCTACATCCAATATGAATAACTAAGAAGATACTTCTTATCAATAATTTAAAGACAAGCTAAGAAAGGCGATCCAAAAACTGCTCACTAATGGTAGTATATTCAAAATCCTCTAAGCCCAAATCAAAGCCAAAAGTGCCTGAGATGGGAATAGCACACCACTGAATGAAGCTTTCACATCTGTTCACTCGAGGGAAGATAAGTCAAAGGGAATTCCCTGTACTCTAGTTCAAGCTGATGATGATGATGACTACTAGTAAGATCTTAGAAATGCACTAAAAGTTATAAAAATTACTAATATGACCAAGACTAAATCTATAGGGGGGGTCAAATTATTGGTTAACATAATGGCTTAATTGGAATTTTCCTTTAAAGACAAAGGGACTCATGGCTCCAAAAGCTTTACTAACTTGGCACTATTCAAAGATGAGCCACTTCTAGATGGTTTTAAACTACCAAACTTTGCTAAGTTTGATGGAATAAGGGATCCAAAGGTCCATCTAAGGCAATATGCTACCTTTATGGCTGCTATAAAGCTTATAAAATCTCAGATTGTTTGGTTCTTCTTTACATCATTAGAGGAAGGACGGAGGGCATGGTTCTTTAACCTTGAAGATGAAATCAAAAGCTATTGGCTACTGCTAACTCAAAAGTTTATCAAGCAATATGAATACAACATTTAACTAGATATCACTTAAAGAGATCTTCAAACCATAAAGTAGAAACCTAGTGAAGCTTTCTCTGATTATGTCACAAGATGGCAGAGAAAGGCAATCAAAATGAGAAACCATCCTCTGAAGGATAAATAAATAGAGATGATAATCAAAGGGGCACTGTCACACTTCAGAAAATAGATGATCTTTACTTATTTTCCTGACTTTAGAGCTCTTTATTAGGATGGGATCAGGATTGAGGATGAGGAACCTCAGCAAGACAGGAATACCTTTCGCTATAACAGTTAACCAAACATCCAAAACACCTTCATTTGAGCTACAAAAATAAACATGATCTAATTTGACACTCACAATTCACCATCTATCAGTGCCATTATACCATTGAGAAAGTTCTCAAACTTCAACCTCCCACTCTCCAAAGTATTTCAGAGACTCCAACAAAAGAACCTCCTATAACCTCAAGAACCCAGGCCTCTTCCAAAACCACTACCCCCTCAGATTAACTAAAAATTATTTTGCCACTTTCACCAGATGCCGATCATACCACTGATATATATAGAACCCTTAAGAATGCAATCCAAGACCTTATTAACTCTAGAAAAATTATTGACCCAAAAAAAAACCCAGCATCAAGACTAATCCTCTCCCAAACTATCAAAACATTCCTTCATTAACCATCAATATGATTTCCTCTAATCTACCAGTAATCATTATTGAAAAATCAATCCAAGACACCCAAGAAACCCAAAATAAGCCCTCAAAAGACAAACTCTCGAGTTTCATTATTGAACCTCATGACTCTAACAAAGATAAGCAATGCCCTTCTCCCTTTGAATATATTCTGATGCCTTGGAAATCCTTTCCTCACTTGATAACGTAAAAAAGAGCAAAGGATATAGCTCTCCCTATGAAAGGTGAAATGATTGATTGCCTTTACACAGACGCAGACACATATGTAAATCCTAACAATGACCATGAAGTATAGGATTTATTGGGCCAACCATCTAGGAAGTTCGACTACAAAGTAAAGTACATAGCACCTCCTACTACCCACACACACTTATAAGATATAGTACCCTCAAGATGAGGAGAAGAATTTAACAATGAAGACGAGGTGGTCTGTACTATTCAGCTTCAGGACCTAAAAGTCATGGGGATTAATATATGGTATGACTTTGATGATCCTAAAATCATTATCTAGGACCAAAATAGTAGTACAAAAGTATATAAGCAAGCAGTTGAGAAGCTCTCACTAGCAGTCGATCATGTAACCCACAGCGGGTGGGTATATCAACCTCTTGAAAAGGAAAAGGATCCCTTTAAGAAAAAGAAGTAATAAGTGATCAAACTTTAGTCAAAGAGGAAGACATTGTCATTAAATAGCTTAAGAAGACTCAGGTATAAGCCAATATCTAGGACTTACTCATGACCTCTAAGAAGCACAATGATGCCTATGTCAGAGGACTAGATGAGGCAAAGATTGCCACTAATGCCTCAATTTGTGAGATGACAGCCTCTCTAATGAAAGCTCCCTCCAATTCAATCACTTTTTTAGATGAAGATTTTCCCCTCGAGGGAAGGATCCATAACCATCCTCTCTTCATACAAGCAATTGTCAGATTTAAGAAGACTCTGTGTGTTATGGTGGATGATGAATTTGCCATTAATGTTTGCCCCTAGAGATTGCTACATAAGATTGAGATGAATGTTGAAAGCATGAAAGAATCCAATGTGGTCATATGAGCCTATGATAATTCAAAGAAGCCAATTATTGGCACTTTCAAAGCAGTAGTCATAGTAGGGGATGTCAAATTAGTAATAGAATTCACCATCTTAGACATTCCTCTAACTTTTGCCCTACTACTAGGAAGACATTGTTTCCACCCATTAAAGGGCATACTCTCCACTATGCATCAGAAGATCAAGTCCCTTCTGAATGGAAAGGTCGTTACCATCACTATAAAAATAAACAACATTATTGCCTATCTAAATGTGGTCCCACTAGGATTCTGAGTTTTTATAATCAATGACGATCATGTCAATCCCAAAGTTGCTACTATGACGAAGAAGATGCAATATCTACCTAGAACATGATTAAGAGGAAGGAATATTAGGGTCATAGAATTCCCTAACTTCCAAAGACAAACCAACAGATATGATCTAGGGTATGATCTTAAAAAGGACACTAGGGCTAAGAAGTCGATCTCTTTTATGGCTAAAAGATTAACCTAATTCTACTAAGGACATGTTGAGAAGTGGGTAAGCAACATAATTGAGAAATCAGGGTTTGAGATCTTCAATGACACCCTTAAAAGAAAGCAATCACTAGATATGGTCACTGAGATTGACATTAATGAGCTGATGAGAAATTTAGAGCTAGAATTTAGGAGTGAGACTATCAATTATGCTCAAGCTACTACCATCCTTAAATCAAGCATCGATGACATCTTGTTTAAAGCCATTGCTGATGATAATCTTAATACTTTTTCTTTATTTGAAACTGATGATGTAATGAACTCTAAAGTTAATGCAATGAAGTTAGATTTTGCTTACTTATTTGATGTCTTTGCTGATGGTAGTATGCATTACATTGATCAAAACATAGTATATTTGACATTTATTCCATATGCACTGAATCATTTAACATTGGCAGGAATCTGAACTAGGCATTTTGCATATTTTAAAAGATGTACCCCTGAAGAGAATAGAAAAATTGAAAAAATATTAATAAAATATTCAAAAGTATTTACTTGGACGTATGATGATATGCTTGGTATTGATAGAGACATTACTCAACACTTCATTCCTACCAAAGATGGGTGCAAATCGATCAAGTAGAAATTGAGAAGACTCATACTAGCATGGGTTCAACTAGTGAAAGATGACATCGAGAAGCAAATTAGGCAAAACACTTAGAGATAGTTGACTACCTAGAATGGTTAGTAAATGTGATGCCAGTACTGAAGAAAGATGGAAGGGTTAGAATCTATATTAACTATAGAGATATGAACAAGGCTTGCCTGAAAGATGATTTCCCACTACAGAGATATGAACAAGGCTTTCCTGAAAGATGATTTCCCACTACCTCATATAGATATACTGGTTGACAACATTGCTATATATGCAATGTACTCCTTCATAGATGGACTCTCTAGGTACAATAAGATCCTAATGGCTATTATTAACAAAACAAAGATAGATTTCATAATAGAATGGAGTACTTATTGCTACAAAGTAATGCCCTTTGGATTAAAGAATGCAAGAGCAACTTAGTAGAGAATGGCAATCACAATATTCCATGACATGATACATAAAGATGTAGAGGTGTACGTCAATGACATGATGGTCAAGTCAAAAACTAGGTAAGAACACCTATCAGACCTCAAAAATTCCTTAAAAGAGTCAGAAAGTACAATCTCAGGCTTAATCCAAAGAAATGCATATTCAGGGTCACTTCAAAAAAGATACTGGGGTATATTATCAATTAGAATGGGATTGAAATGGATCTAAACAAAGCAAAAATAGTTAGAGAAATGCCAGTGCCAAGAATAGAGAAAGAAATTAGAGGGTTTCCAGGGAAACTACAATTTAACAGCAGATTCATCGCCAAGTTGACAGCGGTGTGTGAACCAATCTTGAAGCTACTTAGAAAAGATCAGCCAGTTGAATGGAATGAATAGTGTCAGCTAACATTTGAAAAGATCAAGAACTACCTAGCCAATCCACCGATTCTAAGACTACCTAAACTAGGGATACCTTTAACCCTGTATCTAGCCATCAAAGGAAATGCAATTGGTGCAATGTTAGCCTAAAAAGGGGAAACAAAAGTAGAACACGTAGTCTACTATATAAGTAAGAAGATGCTACTATATGAGGAGAAGTACGGCCAAGTCAAAATCTTTAGAGATTCCATGCTAGTAATCAACTATGCCACAGAAGAGTGGGAATTGAAAAAGCAACAATTAAAGCCTTACCTTAATCACTTGAGGTTACTTACCATGTCCTTTCAAAATGTAGATTCATTCATCTCCCCAGGAATCAAAATCAGATGCCATATGCACTTGCTTCCCTAGCATCAGTGTGGGAAATACCATCCAAAATGCCCATGAAGCCTTTAATCTTACTCAGATTGAGATAACCTTGCCATAAGGACTATAGAAGAGCAAAGATAGAAACAGCTTAAAGACCCTAGTTCTACGCCATCCAAAAATATCTGAAGGAATGAGCCTATCCTAATCAAGCAGATGAAAGAGATAAATAAGTTATTTGATAATTAGCATCAAAATTCATATTGCACTAAGGTGTTACAGAAGAACCTCAGATGATTTACAACTTTGATGTCTAGATGAAACTAAGGCTATAAGAGCAATAAAAGAAGTACATGAGGGTGTTTACAGTCCATATGAATGGAGTAATCCTGGCTAAGAAATTAATTAGACAAGGGTTCTTCTAGATAACGATGATGAAAAACTGCATCAAATTTATAAAGAGATGCCACAAGTGTTAGATCCATGGGAATTTCAGCCACCTTCCCTCAATAAAATTGTATTACATCTCCTCTTCATGGCCCTTTTTATCATAAAGAGTAGACATAATTAGGGCAATCCACCCGATAGCCTCGAACGGACATAAGTTCATCTTAGTGGTAGTGGATTACTTTATAAAGTGGGTTGAAGCATAATCATTTGCAAGGATAGGAGACAAGCAAGTGGCCAAATTCATTAAAAGAAATATGATATAGGATCCCCAATCATATCATCTTTGATAATGGTGTCTAATTCCAAGGGGAAGTTAGAGAGCTGCTAAGGAGTTATAAGGTGGAACATCATAAATATTCTCCTTACCAATGGCAAGCAAATTGGGCTGTTAAAGCTATAAACAAGAACATTAAGAAGATTTTATAAAAAATGACTCAGACTTACCAAGATTAGGTAGATAGATTGCCATATGCCTTATGGGGATACCGAACAATAGTCAGGAATTTAACCGAACCAACTCCTTTCTCACTAGTATATAGATCAAAAGTAGTGCTTTCGATTGAAATAGAAATCAAGTCTCTTCAGGTAGTAATTGAATCTAAACTACTAGAAGTACAATGGGCTCAACAGAGGCATGATAATCTTACCCTCTTAGAAATTCTAAGGCTTAAGGCTCTATACCATACACAGTTGTATCAGGCTCGACTAGCCAAAACCTTTTATAAGAAAGTGAAATATAAGAGTATGAAAGAAGAAGACTGGGTCTTAAAGCAAATGAGGTAGAATGTTCCAAACCCAAAAGAGAAATTCATACCAAACTAGAAAGGCCCATACTTGGTCAAACATGTTTTATCGAAAGGAACAGTCAAGCTAATGGATTTTGAAGGCAATGAATTCTCTAAATATATCAATATAGACTGCTTGAAAAACTACTATGTCAAAGGAAAAAAATCCCACTGAGTTAAAAACCTAAAAATAGTAGCTTAGGCAAAAGTGAAGGACCTTCTACTAGGTTGAAAACCCTGCATAAGCAACTAGGCAAAAGTTAGGGAAAGAGAGAAAATACTTAACTAGAAAACTTGAGAAGGCTAGTTAAAGACATGGATAACCTCAAGTTTAAAATTTGTATGAATGCACCCGTGCTTTTCTTAAATGACTTTAACGAAATGAGAATGATTGCTGATTTATGCAAAATGTCTTAACAATGCAACACATTTTATTATAAGGAGTTGCATCAAGCATGCTTTTCATTTTATTTCATTATATGACCATAGTTCTTAACTCTCTCTTTGTGATCAATCAATATCATCAAAGCTTAAAAAAAGCCTAGCTATATGTGAAATGCACCGAGAGGAGACACTCTACGAAAAAAAAGGAAGAAAAAGAAAATCCAACTAAGTGCAAAAAGCTCTGAAAGGAGACGCCTTAGGAAAAAAAGGGAAAAATAAAAGAGACAGGCAAGAGCAATGGAAAACATCATCAATGATACACAACAAGAAGCATATACAATCATCATCATATAAGTATCATATAGCATATGCTGGACAAATACCCAAATATAACACCCAGAGTCTATAACCTTGGGAAGATGATACAACAAAGCAAACCACAAGCTAAAAGTCCTACACCTAGCTCCTAAAACAACTACATTGACCATGGCTGCCATCAAGACTCATCATCGTTAATCATAAAGGATGATAGTCGTGACTTCAGCTCACTAATATGACCACAATAAGTAGTGTATTCTAGCTCCTTTCACAGCTAGCATGATGGTATTCAGCCTGCATGACATACTATATATTATACACATATACATAAAACATGTGCATAAAATAAATAGGTACAATAAAGAAGGCATACCCTCTGAGTGGTCGTAAACTCCAAAAAGCGTTACTGTGCACTCCTTACAACAGTATACTAGTACTGACTAGAGGAGCCAAAATCTATAAAAGCAAGCAAATAAGTCAATCATCACTCACCAAATAAATGAAACAAAGGAAAAATAAATGAAAAAAATATGAACATAAGTAGCGTTAAGAGGAGCAACACCTGACTGAGGAAAGCCAAGGCAAGGAAAATCAAAATGCACTACTCTACCAAAGATATCCATCCCAAGAAAAGCCAAGAATGGCTGAACCATTAAGTCCCCGAGGATAGTACTACTAAAAGCCACACTGCTAGCATAGGCAATTGCCTCAGTACGAAACCTGCCCTCATTCTCCTCAAAACGAGACCCAGATCTCTTCTGATGAGATCCTTACCACTGTCAATAAGCTCTTATAACTCATGTTAATTATAGTTTATTACAAATAAAAGTTTGTTATATGCTTGTACAAAATAGGAATAAAAGCATATTGGATTAGAGAAGCAACTCTCGATAATCCGCGTGATGGCCTGATCCTCGAATCTGAAAGATGAGATGCATCTGCTTGAGGAGGTGGAGGTAAAGGAAAAGTGCCACTAGCCACAACATCAATTAGCCAAATGATCAATACATCATCATAAGGCAAGCCCGCACCCTCTAAGAGACTCTCAGAAGAGCATCCCATCATGGCAGCAATAAACTCATCACCACTAAGCTCATGGCCTTAGAACATGTCACAAAGGGAGGAATAAGGACTCTCCTCATAAATGGACCATCCTACCAATGATGGAATAGCTCGCCCAAATACCACATTCTGCCAGTAAGGCCAAAGAACAACACTTGTCTCTCCGTCAAATGCCATGTAATCACCATCTCTACTATCTAATGTGACCTCACCACCCACCAGTAAAGGAAGATCTACTCAAAAGGCAAGAATGAACAAAGAATCTCTAAAAGAGAAATAACTAATAAAGTAAGAGTTAGACATATTTAATCAGGGGACAACTTACTTATGTAGTCTCAATATGTAGTCCCGAGCCACTATACAATCCTCAATCAAATAAGTAGTCCTTCTGATCCAGCAAGAATAAAGAGGAAAGCCATCCTCCAGGAAATGCTCAATGAGGGAGAACCCCAAACTCATAAGCCCATATCTGTCAGAACTAGAAAGTTATAAATAATAAACTAAAGAAAAAAGAGTAAAAAGAAAAGACATGATAAATCCTACTCATATCCAGCATAAACAAGCATCCACAGTTCCTTTACCCACCTCAACATGATGCATTAAGGACGAAGTACATATGGGTAAAAGCAATAGTATTCTAGTAATACATTAACAACCCATCTAGACGGTCATCGTACAATATCTGCATGGATGAAACAAACTCAAAGTAACGAGTGAAGTATGGGCAACCAGACTTTATAGGATTGGCCACCCTAAGCAACTATATAGTAAGGCACTTCCTCACCACCACAGAAGAGTACTCCTCCTTACTAAAGGGAACAGGCTCTCCAAAAAACCTCAAGCCCATAATAGTAGTAAAGTCCAAATGAGTGATGGTCATCTCCTCAATAGGTAGATGGAAAGTATACGTTGTGTCCATCCATCGCTTTATCAGTGCATACATAGCAATCTGACTCAATGCATACGAGTCATTAGATAATGCAACAATAACCTCATCAAAGCCCTTCCTAGAGATTATCTACTTCATGCACTATGGGAGACCCTAATAATACATGCTGACCCTATTAAAACTACCAAACAGTATAGTAACGAATCTATGAGGCTATAAATAATTGTATGCTATCAAACATTTGCACAATTAATAAATACTAACATATTTTTTTTTGTTATTTAATAGGAACAATAACAAAAGTCGAAAAGAAAAGCATCACAGCAAGCATTAACAGACAATCAAAATAAGAAAATAAAGTAAGAGCTATCAACTATCAGCATTCATAATAAAGCTATGACTTAACAGATAGTTACAACAAGTACTACAGAGCTATAGAGTTATATCTACAATAACCTTATATAGCAAAATAAACAATAAGATAGCTAATTAATAAAGGCAAAGAAGGAATTACCTGGAGTTGAAGCATGAGTCTCTAGATTATAAACCACATGAATTGGGTCTCCTCGAGAAAGCTTCGACAGTTGAGGACCCTAAGTGTTAGATGGACCATCAGTACTAGTTCATGTAGTGGAAGCCCCAACTTTAGTGGCCTCTGTAAAGTTACCCTCCTCATCCAAAAAGATATCCTCCAAACCATTCAAAATGTCGAGGAACTCTATCTTATGCAGAGAAAAACAAAAATTCAAAAGCAAAAAAACAAAGCAAAAAATACCTAAAAATAAAAAAGGGTTAAGAAAGACAAAAAAACACTCAAAGAAGGCTAGAAGAAGCTTCCTTGAAAGTAAAAAATGCATGTTCTAAGTAGATAAGGGAGGGGGAGGTGCGTGGCCACGTGCCAGCCCATGACCACACACTCCACATGAGCATCCACGCACACTTCCCCCCTCTACATGCTCCCATACAGTTGTATGTGCACTCTGAGAATTTGCACACTCATTTCTCTAGTCCTAAAACTCCATTTGAATATAAGACATGCACCAAACTCACATGGAAGTACATTGATAAAGACTACATCTATTTAAGGACACCACATGTGGCCTCACCACTTTTAAAACCTCAGCACCTCTTAAAAGAAGAAAAATAAAGAAGAGTCAGCGAAAGGATACTCTGCTTGAAATTATTAAAATGACATATGCAACGCAATAAATAATGACATCATCATTACTACATCATCATTGCATTATCGCTATGTCATCACTGCATCGTCATTGACCAAAAATAAAAGAGAAGGACACATTACATCAATTATAATGATCACAATAATTTATTTTTCTGATACCTAAAGAGGTTATAGTGGCACGATTCTGTTCACCTGACACCATAAGAGGTTATAGTGTCATGATTCTATTTGCCTGACACTGAAAGAGGTTATAGTGGCATGATTTTGCTCACTAGACACTTGAAGAGGTTATAGTAGTAACATCTATCTATTCACCTAACACTTGAAGAGGTTGTAGTGGCATGATTCTATTCACCTAACACTTAAAGAGGTTATAGTTGCAGTACTTATCTTTTCGCCAAACACCTGAAGAGGTTATAGTAGTAGCATCTGTTTATTCGCTTAACACTGAAGGAGGTTATATTAGCATAATTTTGCTCGTCGGACTCTGAAGAGTTTATAGTGGCAACATTTGTCTATTTTCCTGACACTTAAAAAGGTTATAGTGGCAGTATCCTGACAATCGAATCATAAAAATGCAGCACTTAAGTACCTCTCTCTTTAAAAAATGATTTTTTGCATCTTTGCATTTGCTTCATGTGTATTGACATTAGCACTAAGTGGCTATGTAATACATGTGAAGTAGGGGGCAACTGTCATACCTCAAATTTGACTATCCCTAAAAAGGTCCAATGATGAAAAAAACTCTAAGATGACTAGAGTCTACTCTTTGTAACACCTCTAAAGTGTGCAACTTTACAAAACTAACCGACCCCACCAGTGTGCAAAATCGACCATTAAGCCATTAATTTGTGCTCTAACCTTATGAAATATGAATTATCGAAACAATGAGACACTTATTTTGAGAATTCCTTTCTCAGAATACTCCGATTGTTAGATCGATGTTCATTTCATTAGATTAGGACCCAACTTTGTGAAAAAATGGAAATCAATTTTGATAAAATAGACTTTGAAAACACATTCAAAAGGCTCTAAAACCTTTAAAAGTGGTCCTAAAATGGTCTAACATAACCCGAGGATTAGCATGAGTCGGTTAGAAGTGTATGTAAAGCCATAAACACCTCTAGGTGTCACGTGCTAAAATCAAAGCCAACCCTAAAAAATAGACTTTGAAAACACGTCTGGAAGGCTCCAAAACCTTTAGAAGTGGTTCCAAAATAGTCCAAAACAACCTGAGGATTAGCATGTGTCGCTCAGAAGTGCACATGTACACCCCTAAGTGTCATATGCTAAAATTGAGGCCAAATTAGATAAAAAGGATAGTTGAAATGTGTCCAGAAGCCCCAAAAACCTTAGGAACCAACCTTAAAAAAGCCCACATAAGCTTAGATTGGAGTGCATAATGAGCGAAAAAGTGCATGAGCATATGCGTGCTGGTGGGGCCATCCACCAAACGCCTGACCATATGCACTTCACGTGGCCACACGTTACGTCTTAGAGAAGCGCATGTGACCACATATATACCCCCTTATTCCACACATTCTTCACTATAAATAGACACCTCCACACCCCATTTTGAGGGGAGGAGCAAGTGGAAACACACACACACTCAAAAAATCTGTCCGATTGAAGGTGCTAGAAACCCCTTTCTAGATTGTTTTTGCTCTCCCACTACCTTTTTCTTAGGTGATTAGATCTCTTTTCCACCAAACTAACCCTCATCTTTGTCAAAGCACACTTTAAAGGTGTACAAACTAATATAATTCTATTATCATTTTGAACCTCTCGATGAGAAAAGCTTGATAATCCCTTGAAGTTAAAGCTTCAAAATTCACACTAGCTTAGCTGAATCTGAGGACCACACAATCATTTTGGTATATTTATTTTATTTTATTTTATTATCGCCAACATTTAGGAATATTATTGTGCTTGTGTGATGAGACTGACAATTTTGCATGCTGTATGAATAATCTATGCTTTATTATGCTCATTTTATATCATCATTTTGCATCCTCTAGTTTCAAAACATGAATTCACATTGTAAATATCAATAATATGAAAATTTCATATCCCAAAAGGGAGTCATCATGTTTCTGGTCTAGTGATGACACCATGCAACCCCTATTTTATTATCATATATGATCATAGCATAAATAATCACTAAGAACATGCCTGATCATCCACATTTTGCTTACTCTTTCAAGTGATTGAGTGTCCATTGCTTATCCCGTTGTTCATATGATCGAGCAAGCTATATGAATGGTTGTATTTACCTTATAGATTCATCATATATAAATTAGATTTACTTTTTTTTTTTAATTTTTTTCCTTTTATATGTATTTTATTAGGAAAGCAATGGAATAATAATATCTTCAGCTTTATTATCTTCCATTATCTGATGAATTGTGTGAATGCTATATAAACTGTTATTACCAAAACTAGGGTGTTGTAGTTGCTATACATCGAACATCGTACAATGAGAAATAGTAAAAAAAGTAGATGCGATCCCTTGAACTCGAAAATCTCTACTGGGGGCAACACTCGCTGAGTAACCCGATGTTGTCCCTTTCTTTTTCTAGTTTTTTAAAAATTGGGTGGTGACTCCACAAGATAAAAAAAAGTGTATTATCCCTTCCGAGACCAATCATTTGTCCCTATTCGGTAAAGTTGTCATGTTCCTCGGAAACAAAATGAAAAGACCTTTACGGAACTAATTAGCCTCGACACCAAAAACAAAAAATCGAAAAAAATAGATTGCTCATAACGACACGACCTGTGTAACCTATTTAACCTATACAAGTCTAAATGTGTTCAGATACATTTAACATGAATACATTTTAACATGTTTAACATAGATACATTTTAACCCATTTAACATAAAGTTTAAAGATAATAATTCACCAAAAGTATATAGGAATTCATAACAACACAATTAACAATATTATCTTATACTAAAGATATATAATTCTATTATATGTAACAATAGTACTATCTTACACTAAAGTTTAAAGATTTAATTTTATTATCTTTTAAAATATATATATATATATATATATATATATATATATATATATATATATATATATATATATATATATATATATATATATATATGTATGTTTAAACGGGTTTTAAGTTAATCATGTGATCTATTTAATAAATGTGTTTATACGTGTTTAAATAAGTTAAGAGAATTTAATCCGTTTAGACATTACTTTATTCGTGCTTTAAACAAGTTGACTCGTTTATAGTCTAAACCCATTCAATGTAAATCCAAACTCATCTAACTCTGTATCGTATTGTGTCATGTAAAAGAGTCGTGTGTCATGTAAACGAGTCGTGTCACAAATCTTCAGCCCTACTCCGTATATCAGTAAAATTTGTTGAAGAAAATCTGAAAGACACTGTTTGAATAATGAAAGCATAACTGCAGGGACTAAAGCTTGCGATGGAAGGGTTATTCTTATAATTACTGTAACTACCGACTGTTACATTAAAGTACCTTACTCTTTTGGCAAGTGGAGTTTGGCAGCAACCGACTCCTGATCAGGTATTATTGGGCACATATTCTAATCCACTGCACATGGACATACATCCAACCTCGTACGCGAAGTCTTGGATGCCTGTTAGATAACCTGTGACAGTTGCTCGAGTGTTGCAACTATAGCAACAAACACGTTATCAGTATCAGAGATGATAAATTTGCGCAACCAATGCCAGGCGTATTTAGAAACACGTTGCAACCAATAACGAGTAACAAATTGCAGGATTTGCAACTTCCCTTCAAGTGTTATCTTTGTGACACGTATATTACTTTCACCTAAAAATGGTCTCAGAGGATCAAATGATCTATTGCAATTTATGAGGGACTCTTTATCGTGGTAGCAATTTTCCGTCAAGCCAAACGGGTAGGGGATGTTGAGATCCCCACATCTATCTTCGCATCATGGCTTCGCAATCTAAAATTCTTGCGATGCTTTTGCTGCTGCTACCTGCACAAAGGGCTATTAACCCCAACCTGATTATCAGTTCTTGAATAATTCTCATGGCGGCTACTCTTATTCTTTTGCTATTTAACATTTTTTTTTGTTTCACTTTCTGAAGTTTTGTTTAATCTCGAACGGTAATTAGAAGAAAATTTCTTATTGCAATTAATTTATGTATAATGATACATGTAGCGGATGGTAATATTACGACCTACGATGATTATCATTTTAATTTAAAAAAAAAACATGTTTAGTACTTATAAAAAAATTTTGACATTCCATTTTTGCCCCCTAATATAATGACTCATCAATTGGAGAGAAGGTGCTTTTGGAGTTTTCACCTGCCACTACTTAGTGATAGGAGACATTATTAATAAATGCAAAACCAATGTTTTACATTCTCCATTACCATTCTTCTTCATCAACGTTTGCCGAAGTTGATTAACGGTTTAACATCAATCGCACTTACCAATAGAAATTGGGATAAAAAAAAAATGATAATAATGTAAATATGAAACAATACTTTATACTAGAAAAGTTATCCGTACTTCACTGTGGAAAATTAAAATATAATGGTTTACACATCTAAAAATTTAACTGTTCACATATTAATTATAAAATTTAAATTTAATTTTTTTAAGTTGCATTTTGAAATAAAGAAAAAATTAATAAATTTGTTTGCACAATTCCTTCCTACAATGTAGTCCAACAGAGCGTAATATGAAATTATTTGTCCTATTCATTGTTCATGACAAATTTTTTAAAAAAAAATTGATAATATATTAAAAGTAAGCATAACTTACTTAGAATTGTTTGGTAAATATTTATCAAATTATTCGTGCAATAATAGGTAATTTAAGAATATATATACACACACCATGCATTTCACACATGATTTTTTTAAATTATTATTGGATCTATTTTTATAAAATAAACATTATTTTTGAATTAAATTTATAAATAGAAAATAAAAAGTATCAGAATATATATTTTATTCTATTCATGTAAAAAAAGATATAATTTTTAATTTAAATATAGTATAATATGAGTAAATTTTCTATTTTAAAACTATATTTTATCAGTTAATTTTCTTTTCTTTTTTTTTAACTCTAAAAACATTCCATCCACCATTTTGTTAAAAAAAAAATACTTTTTTTTTAGTTAATAATTAGATAACGATTATTAGTTAATTTTAATTCTTATTGAAATTTAATAGAATATTTGACATTTATAAAAATTCTATTTCGTTTCTATAAAAAATTTATGAACTAGCTTTTAGAAAAATTTACGGATATAATTATTTATCAGATAAATAAATTTAACTAATTTAAAGTTAGTCATTTTCTTATTAAATTTTAGTAAAATTTCTAAACATAATATAGGCACTGTTTTATTTATATAGGTGCTCAATATTACACTTTAATAGAGTTGTATTTATTATAATTTTAATATATTTTCTATTTAAACAACTATCTATCAATTTTCATTGTTTTTTTTATGTTAATGCTTTTTTACTTTAAAAATAATTCTATATAATTACACACCACTCTTTAAAAAATTATATATATATATAATTTTTTCAACATCTTTTATGTTAATGTTTTTCATAATTAATTATTTTATAAATATTTTTCATTTTAATTTCATTTATATACTTATGAAATTTAATTCAATAATATTTATTAAATGTATTATATGATTCCACTTATATTTATTTAATTAAAATTAAAAAAAGATTATTTAACAAAATTACATCTAAATTTTTAATTCATCTAAATTTTGTTAGAGATAAATAAAATTTAACTTAGTTAAAATAGAAATTATAATTCTATTTAAATTATAATTATAATGTAATTAATTTAATTTTTATTAGAAATAAAATGAAAGATCAATTTATTTGTGATTTCAATAATTAACATTAAAATAATATACTATATATATTTTAAAAAATTTAGACTTTTTAAAGGAATTTAATTGGTTGAGATAAAATATTACTTATATAAATATATTATTCAATAGAAATGATGAATAAATAAACATCCACTAACGGATGAAAATTAATTTGTCCGCTGTTGTAAAAAAATTAGACTTAATTGTATGTGTATATATATATAAGTTTGGTTTGACTATTTGCGCATCGTGACCACTTGCTCATGTCTCATTCAGAACAGCAGTATCGGAGACAAAACGCGACAATTTTTTTTTTTTTTTGGCATTTTTTCAACAGATCGGCACAATGAAACAAACGGTGTCGTTTTCCTTAAATGGCAAGGAGAAATGGTTAAGTGGCACAATTGTAATTATACCCAAAAAAAAGAGTCATTAACATCAAATGTCCTTAGTTTCTATTAAATTGCATACGTGTCCTTTTTTTTCCAAAATTTTCACGTGTTCCCTAAAAATGCCAAAACTTTCACGTGCTTATTCTTCTCCGTTTTTTTTTTTTCACTCTCTGTCTCTTTCTTTCTCCTCTCCTTCTTCTTCCTTCTCCATGCGTGTTCTTTTTTTTTTTTCCTCCTTGCGTTTTTTTTGGCGTCGTCTTCTTCTTCAATATCTCTTCTGTGCTCAAAAATGGCTTCGAAGTCTACTCAATTTTTGCAGCTATATGGTAAATACAACGGACTCCCAGTGTTTTGTTTGTTTTGCTATAACCAATTCAGGACTAAAGTGACAGAAATTGAAATCATTATTTTTTAAGGCTACGACTTGCTCTTGGGATCAATTGCTGCATTTTACGTCTTCACCGTACCATACACTAAGGTGAAGAAAGCTTTAATGTTCAGGTGCTTCATTTTTTCAATTCCTATTTTCCTTTTTTTTTTTTTTTACAATTTCCTTTTGGTTTTGGGATCAGATTGTGTAATTAGATTTTAATTCTCCAAGTAATTCCTTTATATGATCTTCTAATTTTTGTTTCATTTTTTCTTTTCTGTGTATAAAGGCAATGCACGATATTATTTACCATAGGCATCACTTGGATAATGTAAGTTCATTTTTCTTTGGATTTTAGTTTAATTTTGAGGATTTCACTAGATTTTATTATTGGGTCTTTGTCTCACATCAGTATGATCATTTGGAGTTCCCTGGAGTTGTTCCTCGCACCTTCAATGGTGAGCATTTGGACTTCTAAACGTCGAGTTAGTTTAGTTCCATATCAGTTCCTCTAGTTCCAATGATCTTTCGTTACTGGTTGTTGTTTCTTTGTAGGAGCTTTCCTTGTTTCAATTTTAGCATAGCATCTCAGATTGTATTAGCTATTAGCTTATTGCGGTGCCCAAAATTTATGGACTTGTTGCAGGTCAGCATCTTTTTGTTCAAATTTATACTCTGGCACAACCAGAGTATAAATTTAGATTTGCTTTCAAGCTTATCTATTAATTTGAAAATTGATTAGCTTATTTTCGTTTCTGGTGTGTAGTTCGTCTGGCATGGGGTTGGGTGGTATTGTGTTATTGTGTTATATACATTACGGTTTTCTCGTGTTCAGGTGTGTACATTTATTATTATTATTAAGATTATGCGTCTAATTTAGTTTAGTTATCACTTCCTTTTGTTTTAGTAGGTTAGAAATAAGTTTCGTCATCCAGTAGAAGCTTTCTTTGTCTTACTGACTGCGGTTCAGTTTCACTTGTTGTTCTATTGCACACGTCCTCTTCCCAATATATTAGCTTTGGGTTTAGGTGGTATCAATGATGCATATTCTTTAGTGAATGAATGCCCATGGAAGCTAATGCAAATGTATCGGGTGCATGATTAGGTGCCTATAGGACATATCATGAGGTGGAATTAGGGCAATATGATGACGATTGTTGTTAAATTGCTTGCCAATTGATAATTGGTTTTTGGGGCTCCTAGGCTGAACGTTCTGCAAAGCACTGAACAGAGAGCAAGGTGAGAGGTGGGGAGAATCCCCACAAACACTTCGATGCCTAAGTTAGAGAATAGAAAATGGGTGGATGAAAGTTAACTTGAGTATGTATGAATGAGATGAGATGATCCTCTAATGAGGGGTATATGGTGTTTATATATAGTGATATTCAAACCTGGGAGGAAAAGGAATCATTGTGGGAGAGTGTTCCTATTTCAGCTAGGATTCCTCTTTGAGGTAGTTCCTTGGACGAATCTGTCTTTCTCCTTTGTCCATGTGTTCCTATTTAGGGGGGTGGATGACCCCTAATTAGGTAGGAACATTCTAGATAGTATTAAGAGTCCCCCCCTGGAGTATGCAGATATTTATGTCCGTTGCGTCCGAGTAAGATACAGTGGTGCCTCTATACGGGTGATAAGATGCAAGTGAGTTGAGGTGGCCAGCCTTCGTCGTAACAAGCAGAGCTTGGTGCCACGTATCTTCGGTTGATTTGTCATCGAATCGTAATCTGCAGAATTGGGGTACATACTTGGATCCTCAGTACTACGGAAGCGACCTGAGGGTGCCAGCTTCAGTCACTGGACTATGTGAGCGTCTTAGATGCTCGGCACAGGGGCGCGAGGCTTACATGCTCGAATCCTCAATACTACGGAAGCGACCTGAGGGTGCCAGCTTCAGTCACTAGACTTTATGTGAGCGAGACTTAGGTGCTCGGCACAGGGGCGCAAGGCTTACATGCTCGGATCCTCAGTATTATGGAAGCTACCTAAGGGTGCCAGCTTCAGTCACTGGACTTTATGTGAGCGAGACTTAGATGCTTGGCACGGGGCGCGAGGCTTACATGCTCGGATCCTCAGTACTACGGAAGCGACCTGAGGGTGCCAGCTTCGGTCACTGGACTTTATATGAGTAAGACTGAGATGCTCGGCACAAGGGCGCGAGGCTTTCATGCTCGGATCCTCAGTACTACGGAAGCGACCTAAGGGTGCCAGCTTCAGTCATTGGACTTTATGTGAGCGAGACTTAGGTGCTCGGCACAGGGGCGCGAGGCTTACATGCTCGGATCCTCAATACTACGGAAGTGACCTGAGGGTGCCAGCTTCAGTCACTGGACTTTATATGAGCGAGACTTAGATGCTCGGCACGGGGCGCGAGGCTTACATGCTCGGATCCTCAGTACTACGGAAGCGACCTGAGGGCGCCAGCTTTAGTTACTGGACTATGTGAGCGTCTTAGATGCTCGGCTCAGGGGCGCAAGGTTTACATGCTCGGATCCTCAGTACTACGGAAGTGACCTGAGGGTGCCAGCTTCAGTCACTGGACTTTGTATGGAATGGTCTAGGAGTGATGCTTGGAGCGTTTCCCGATTCGTTTGATGGAGCAGCCCGTTCGAAAATGTGAGTGGGCCAATCACAAAGTGATTTCATTTCAACTCTGATTGATGCGTCATTTCGTGTGTCAGTGATCAAAATGCTCGTACAGCCGTCATCGCGACTCTTCGCCTAATGGGTTTTTTTATTCCCAATAGGCCCTTGGTGGTCTAGGGAGGAGCGCAATAATAATGGGGGCAGTTAATGGCGTGCTTCCAGGTCCTTCCATGTCTCTATAAATACTATTGCGTTTGCTAACTGGCACATTTTGCTTTCTTTCGCTCTTTCATTTTATTTTTTCTGCGTTTCTACTGCATCCACCATTTTTATTCCTTCCTGCCATAACTCTTGCTTGAGGTTGCCAGCTGATTCTTTCATCATTTCTTCCTTCTCTTTTTTGCCCCTTCTCCTTTTTTGTCTTTAGGTTTTCGTTCCCTTCTTTGCTATGGCTCCTCGGGAAGAGATTAGCTCTGACCTCTTTGTGTCCAATGTAGATAGTGAATTGGTACCGACGGCGGTTTTGCATCCCCACCGATTACGCCCTCCACACTGTAGATAGAAGGTTTGGGCCCATACCCCTATATCGGGGCTAAGTAGATTAGTGGTGTATTTCGACCAGTTAGAGGGGGGTCTGAAATTTCCCTTGGATCCTTTTATCAAGGATTTCCTCAATAGAAATAACATAGCATCCGGTCAGCTTCATCCGAATAGTTATCGGATACTGATCGGGTTCATCCAGCTGATGCATGAGGAGGGTAGGGTTCCTGATCTAGACGTCCTCCGGTATTTGTACAGGCTGACTAGGAAGAAGGGAGAGCTGATGTTCTCCCTTTCGGCCGTACCCAACCATTCCCTTTTTGTTAAACTGCCGGATCTTCACAAGAAGTGGAGATACCATTTCTTTGTTGTGGAGCATCAATCGAACTTCCTGGATGTCCGGAGGATGTGGTCGGACGAGTGTCACAAAGTGGCCCGTCCAGCGAAACTTTTCGATCCGGATACGGAATTAGTTTTGCGGCTACATCTAGATGGACTCGCTGAAGCTCGATCCGCAGAGTATGCATCCCGGAGATATCTGTGGAGAGTCTGTCCAAGTCGCGACCATTGCTCTGGTATGAATTTTATTTTGAGTTTTGTTTTGTCTAACTAGTCTTATCTTTTCGTCTGTAGATGGCTGACTTTTTTGATTTTGCGGGAGGGATTTCCTTAGTAGATGAGCCAGCTACAGTGGAGGAGTGCCAGGATTATCCTTCGCTGCTTCGAAGGCTGTTCCTGGCGATCCTAAGGGCAAAGCAACGATGGAAGGTGAGCGGCCGGAGCGGGTCGTACGACGAAAAAGGCGATTGATGGAAGCAGAGTCAGATGCGGAGGGGCTGGACGAAGAGATTTATGTCCAACGGCCCCGATTATCTGGTTGTCCGGATATGCGGGGCTGGATATTGAAAAAGATGAAGCCCCCGAGCATCTCCAATAGTCAAGTACGGGACCAGTACGCCGAGTCACTGCGGTTGCCCAGAGACATGCAGCGTTGGTCGGACGAGGGACCAGACGGATTGCTCGATTCTATGATCGGTCAGTCGCTAGAGGTAATGGACTTTGTGGTTCTTGATATAACTGTTTGTAGTGGGATTTTGGCTAAATTATTGAGTTTTTTTTGGTAGATGACTCAGGCCTTGCTACTGGCTAAGGATTAGTACTTCTATTTGAAGAGCCAGTATAGTTTGAAGGAAACGGAGGTGGGGACGATTGCCATAGATTTTGAGAAAAAATTGGATAGCGCCAAAGTAGCTCTGGAGCACTGCCAGACAAGCTACGCGGAGGCTAAATCTGACGCGGAGGTGAATCAGAAGAAGGTTTTCGAGCTGGAACATAGCCAGGCTCAGTTGACAAGGAGGATCGAGGAGCAGGATCTTCAGATTGCTGGACTTCACGAGAAGCTAGCTGAGCTTGAGAAATCTCGTGCCAATGACAAGAAGACATATCAGAGCATGGTATGGGGGTTTCTCAAGGCGTACCGGGCAGAATGCAAAAGGATCCTGCTCTCTCAAGACTCAGGATTGGATCTGGGGGCCTTAGATCGGATAACCCCAGCCGATCTGGCAAGGCTTGCTGCAGAGGATGACGCCCGTCGAAAGGCCGGTTCTTTTTCTGTAAGGGAGTCTGAAGAATTCGTTGCTATAGCTGGGTCTGGCGAGCATCCAGAGGCTGCTAATGATGCTTCTCCCTCCGTTTCCGGGATAGGGGGTCCGGGTGTAGAGATACCATAGTAGATAGGTTTTATGTATCTCTTTTTTTTTAACAATTAGCTGTAAAGATATTCTTGATCAATAAAGATAGTTATCATTGAATCAAATTATGTGCTCGAATACAAGATTACTGATAATATTTTCTGAGGGAGTCTGAGTTCTAGAACCTCGGTAGTTCTTTGCCTCCTCTCTCTCTTAGTTTATACGCCCCCTTTGTTGTGCATTCTGAGATCTGATACAGACCTTCCCAATTAGGGCCTAACTTGCCAGTACCGGAGGTGCCTTTACCTATATCTACTCTTTTGAGTACCCAGTCACCCGTCCTGAAATTTTCTATTGCTTTACGTAAATGGTGGTACCGAGTTATCCTTTGCCGATGTGCCTCTGCCGTTGCTGCCGCTTGTTCTCTTCGTTCTTCTAGTATGTCAAGGCATATTCGTGCGTTGACGTTATTGACGGTGTGGTTGAGGTCTTGGCTTACCCGGTAACTTGGGGACCCAAACTCTATTGGAATTACTGCATCCATGCCGTAAGTTAGTCTGAATGGCGTTTCTCCAGTGGATGATCGGGGTGTGGTTTTGTATGCCCAGATTACATTGTTCAGCTCTTCGACCCAGTTCCCTTTCTTGTCATCAAGTCTTTTCTTCAACCCTTGCATGAGGATTCTATTTGTGACCTCAGTTTGTCCGTTCATCTGCGGGTGAGCTACTGAGGTGAAGCGTAGTTTTATGCCAAGGTCTGAGCAGAAACTTCTGAATTTATGGTTGTCGAACTATTTGCCATTGTCTGTAATTAAGGTGTGGGGGATGCCGAATCTGCAAATGATTTCCTTCCAAAAAAAGTGCTGTATCCGGGCTTCTGTGATGGTTGGGACTGCTTCTGCTTCTACCCATTTCGTGAAATGGTCAATGGCCACGATTAAGAACTTTTTCTGTGAGGTAGATAGAGGAAAAGGACCCAAGATGTCCATCCCCCGCATGGCAAAAGGCCATGGGCTACCAATGGGATGCAGAGGCCGAGAAGATTTATGGTTAAGTCGGGCGTGGTGCTGGCACTGGTGACATGATTGTGTTAGCTACTGGGCATCCTTGGACATGGTGGGCCAGTAATACCCCTAGAGCAGGGCCTTTCTAGTGAGCAAATAGTGGGACTCGTGTGCACCACAGATTCCTTCATGGATTTCTCTTAGTATGTAATTTCCCTCCACTGGGGAAACGCATTTCGACCAAGGGTGTGAGAGGGATTTTCGGTAGAGCTCCCCTCGGTGGACGGAATAGTGTGCTGCTTTGGCTTTGAGCTTCCGAGCTTGCAGCTTATCTTTCGAAAGTGTGCCATGTTCAAGATATTGGATGATGGGCTGTATCCATTCTGAGACTGCTTGTGTTCTGAAAATTTCATTATCCTCTGTGCTGGGATTGATGAGTGATTCGGTGAAATCCATATCCCTAAATGCTTGACTGCTCTCGGCTGCAGATTAGCAAGGTAATCGGCCTCATGGTTGTCTTCTCTGGGAATTTAAACGATATTCCATTGGCCTCCGTCTTGCTCAATGTGTTGCAAAAGTCGCCTGGCTTTGTCTACGTACTTGGCGATGCAGACATCTTTGACTTGAAATGCTCCGCTGACTTGGTTGACTACTAGTTGGAAATCCGAGTGTATAATGAGGTGTTCGACCCTGACTTTCGCTGCTAGCTTCAACCCTGTAATGAGTGCTTCGTATTTAGCCGCATTATTGGTGGTGTTATACTCTATGCGGATTGCGTACTGAATATGAACTTTATGTGGTCCCCTAAGGATTATTCCCGCGCCGGAACCGTGAGCTGAGGATGCTCCATTGACATAGAGCTTCCATTCTGGCATATTGGTCAAAGTTATATCTTTCGGAGCCATTTCTTGTACAAAATCCGCTAAGGCCTGTGCCTTCATCTGCTGTCGAGGTTCGTAATCAATATCGAACTCATCGAGTAAGACCGACCATTGTACTAGCCTGCCTGAAGTCTCTGGTCTCTGTAATAGTTTGCACAGTGGAAAACGAGACCGGACCACGATATGATGAGCTTGGAAGTAGTGACGAAGCTTTCGAGAAGTATGAACCACAGTTAAGGCTAACTTGTCCAACATGGGGTATCGGACTTCAGGTCCTCGGACCATCTTGCTGACATAGTAGATTGGGCTTTGTTGGCTTCCCTCTTCCCTTATCAGTACTGAAGCGATGCATTCTCGGCCAACAGACAGGTATAAGTATAAGGTCTCGTTCGGTATTGGACGGCTGATTAATGGTGGGGAAGATAAGAATCTTTTAATGTCTTCAAATGTTGCTTGGCAATCAGCGGACCACTGAAACTTGCCGGAACCTTTGAGAGCTCAGAATAATGGCAGACATCGCTTAGCTGAGCAAGAAATAAAGTGCCCCAGTGCGGTTATTCTTCCGTTTAGCTTCTGTATATCCCGGATGCTCTTTGGTGCGGCCATGTTGAGTATAGCCTCCATTTTTTCTGGGTTGGCTTCAATGCCTCGGTGGGAAATCATGAACCCCAGGAATTTGTCGGCTTGAACTCCAAAGACGCATTTATCAGGATTCAACTTGATTCTGGATTGGCTTAGTAACTGGAGGACTTGATCCACATCCGCTGGGTGGTCCTCAGAGTGTTTTCTTTTGATGATGATGTCATCCACATATACCTCCACTCTGGTCCCAATCTGGCTTTGAAGGACTTGGTTCATCATTCTTTGGTATGTGGCTCCGGCATTTTTCAGCCCGAAGGGCATCACCTTGTAGCAGTACAGCCCTTCGTGTGTGATGGACATTTTCTCCTGGTCTTCTTTCTTCATAGGGATCTGGTGATAACCTTGGGCCGTATCTACGAAGCTATACAGGCCATGGCCAGCCGTGGAATCGACGAGCTGATCAATCGTTGGTAACAGGTAGTTGTCTTTGGGGCATGCCTGGTTGAGGTCGGTGTAGTCTACACACATTCTATACTTCCCGTTTGCTTTCTTGACAAGTACTACGTTGGCTACCCAGTTCGGGTGAATAACCTCTTTAATGAATCCGATTGCTAAAAGCTTCGCTGTTTCCTCGGTAATGATCTTTTGTCTTTCGTAGGCAAAAGTTCTTTTCTTCTGTGCTATTGGCTTGGCCCCTGGTTTGATGTTTAGGCAGTGATAGGCAACCCGCAGGTCCACGCCGATGATCTCGGAAGTTTGAGAAGCAAAATCTTCTGAGTGTTTAATAAGGGCGTTCCCTAATGTGTCTTTGATGTCTCGATTAAGGGCATTACCAATTTTCATGGATTTTCCTCCCCTGATTTGCAATGTCTCCATGTCTTCCACAGGTTGTGGATTAGCGCCTTGCTTCTCAACTTCCCAGGCTTCCAAATGAAAAGCTTCCGTAAGAGATTTCATGGTCATCTGATAGCATTGTCTGGCCATCTGCTGATCTCCCCTGATAGTAAGGGTCCCCGTTCTGACTGGGATTTTCATGGTTAATTGTCGGATGCTGGTGACTGCATCTACTTCGTAAAGTGCCGGTCGCCCTATTATCCCATTATAGGCTAGTGGTATGTCTACCACGTTGAATGGGGTCCAGACGATTTTTGTTTCCTCATCCTTTTGGTTTTCGAATTCTAGATCCAGATTGACAGTCCCCATTGGTTGCACCGTTCCTCCACAAAAACTAGTGATGGGGTTCTGGATGGCTGTTAAGTTGGTGATGGAGCCGCCCATATCTTTGTACACATTCCAAGATAAAACATTGATAGCACTCTCGTTGTCGACCAATAGCCTTTTGACTCGATACTTATTTATGCATGCGGTTATCACCAGGGCATCACTATAAGGGTGATGTATAGGAGAATTGTCTTCCGAGTTAAGAATGTTGTTGCTTTTACCGGGTATCGTTTTTCCTCTACTGCGTTTTAATCGTTTCCCTGTGTTTTCTCCTCCCACAATCATGTTGATCGTTCCGATCTGTTCTTTCCTAGCTTTCTTTGCCTTGGCTTTGTCACGGTCATGGTTTTCCATGTTTTCGCGTCTCCTCGGTGCATCAGTGAAGTTATCAAGCTTTCCCCGCTGCACTAGTTTTTCTATGGCACTCTTCAGTTCTCTGCAGCCTTCTGTGTTATGGTCGTATTCCTTATGGTAGTCGCAGTACTGGCTTCTATCACGAGTAAATCTCCGGCTTGGGCTAATTCTTTTGGCTGGTGTAATTTCCACTCCATTCTGCCTTACCCACATGAGGATCCTTGATCGAGAAGTGTTCAGGGGCATATATCTATCTGCTTCCCTATCAAACCTGTCTGTCGGAACTCTAAAATTTATTTTTAGGAAGCTTACTCGTCTCTGCTTTGGTCGTTCATCTCTAGTTGGTGGCCTATCTTCTTCCCGACGCATCCTCCTATCCTCGTCCATCTTTATCATCCGAACCGCTATCGCCATTGCTTCGGCAAAGGTACTCGGTTCTTTAGTCATTAATTTGTCTTTTAGCTTGCCGAGTCTAGTGCCATTTTTTAAAGCTTCTATGGTGACTTCATCAACGAGGTGCTCAATCTGCATGGCTGTTTTGTTGAAACGATCGAGGTAACTCCGTAGAGACTCGTCAACTTCCTGCCGGCACACCCGGAGGTCGTTGATGTTTTTTGCAGGAGGGATATTGGTGATAAATCTGATATGAAACTGCTCGACTAAGTTTTCAAAAGAAGTGACAGTATTCTCCGGGAGCCGATGAAACCATTTTTGGGCGCTTTTTGTGAGTGTACTTGGGAAGACTCTGCACATGATTCCATCATTCACATTCTAGAGCAACATCTTTGTTCGGAAGGCAGATATATGACTAATAGGGTCTTCTGTCCCATCGTACTGATCGAGCTATGGGATTATGAACTTACTAGGAATCTCTGTTTGAATTATTCTGCTGACAAATGGAGTTCTGCTATCCATCACCCATTCTTCTTCCTTTCTAGGTTTAGTCCGGGCTTTGTTCATTGCTTCCTCAACCTTTTGTGCTAATTTCGAATCATCGAGAGCTGGGATGGACGAACTACACTCCCCTTCCGGTGCTTTACCCTTCCCTGTGCTTGTCCCTGGAGCCTATCGGGGTGCTGCATTATCATTATTTGGAGCTAGTTCAGTATGCTCGCTCTATATTATAACGCTTAGCTATTGTTGCATCAGGGTTATTTATGCTTGAATATTCTTTATCATGACGTCTTTGCTTGCTTGGTCAAGGCCGAGTGTTTGGGTTACTGTGTTTAGGTTTGGAGTGGTTATTGCTGGCGTTTCTAGTAGGTTTGGAAAAGGTATTGAGGGTATTGATCGATGGTGCTGCAGCAGAGCGTAATGTGGGAGATCTGTTCCCAAGGATGGGTATCTCGGAGTGTTTTCCGGAGGTAAGGATGTATGACCGGATGTGGCCCCAACAAGCTGTAAAGTGGGTGGTGGTATTATTACTAGGAAAGGGCTTGAAAGGTCAGTCGAAAGGATGAGTGCGGAAGGATTAGTGCCGCCCTCAGGAATTTGGGTCGGAGGTGGACTGGAAGTCATGGTGAAAGTGTCTTTAGCTTAGCAAGTGAAGGAATGGCTTTTTCTAAGGAGTTCCCACAGACGGCGCCACTTGATAATTGGTTTTTGGGGCTCCTAGGCTGAATGTCCTACAAAGCACTGAACAGAGGGCAAGGTGAGAGGTGGGGGGAATCCCCACAAACACTCTGATGCCTAAGTTAGAGAATAGAAAACGGGTGGATGAAAGATAGCTTGAGTATGTATGAATGAGATGAGATGATCCTCTAATAAGGGGTATATGGTGTTTATATATAGTGATACTCAAACCTGGGAGGAATAGGAATCCTTGTGGGAGAGTATTCCTACTTCAACTAGGATTCCTCTTTGAGATAATTCTTTGGACGAATCTGTCTTTCTCTTTTGTCCATGTGTTCCTATTTAGGGGGGTGGATGACCCCTAATTAGGTGGAAACATTCTAGATGGTATTACCAATCTTTTCTAGCCATCAAATCAATGAAGTGATGATCAATATACTTCTCAAATGCATATGCTGCATGTGAGAACAATGATGTGATGACTAATATACTTATAAGTCATTATTGAAATGGAAGTGGAGGAGTATGTGCAAATTTTGGAACTATCTCAGCTCATCTCTTCTCAGATCCTCTCTTCATCTTCAATTATTGGCGCCTAAATTCCCAGCATCAAGTCTCTAGCAGTTGTTTCTTGAACGTTATTCAAGATTATAATTCAATTATTCGTGCTTCCTCGTAACCGTGGCCTCTTTATTTCAACATCATATATAGTCAATGGTTTTTTTTTCCCCTTGTCTGCATGGACTCTGAATCCAACTTGTAATAATAACAAAAAAATTATTGTTTTATTTTTGTTTTTGATTTCTCCTTTTCTATTTTTATATAATTAACAGTAGAAAGTGCCTAGCTTTCCACTTCTCATTCGGCAGCAAAAAGAAAACAAATTAATAAACTAGTAAATTATCTTGTATTATTATTTTTTTATTTTGTACTAATTGCAACTTGCATTAAACATTTTGTTGTTGCATTCAATACTATTTTTTTGGTTATATAGTTTATAATTTTAATTTTTTAAATTTTGGGATAATGAAAAAATTAAATTAATTAAAATTTTATCAATTTTTTTTACACAAACGCTTAAAATAATAAAAATGATACTTTAAAATATTATATTTTCTTCATATTATGTGTATATGATCCAATCAGAATAATAAATTTTCTTAATATTATTCTTATCTAAAACTCAAAATAATATTTGAAACTTAGAGCAATATCTGAAACTTAAAAATAGTATATTATCTAAAAATTATTCAAATATTTTCCTCCAACCAAAAATATATTTCTTGAATATTATTTGTTTCTAAAACTCAAAATAGTATATGAAATATAAAACAGTATCTCAAAATTAAAAACAGTCTCTCAAACTCATAAAATACATTATACTATCTAAATATTATATGTTTGTCAAACTTCAAAATCATATCAGATGCTAAAACAGTATATTATCTTAATATTATTCAAATATTTTCCTTTAACTAAAAATATATTTTTTAAATATTATTCGTATCTGAAACTCAAAATAGTATCTAAAACTCAAAACCATAATATTATTTGAAAATTATTCAAATATTTCCCCCCAACTAAAAGTATATTTTCTGAATATTATTTGTATATGAAACTCAAAATAGTATATTTTCTAAATATTATTCGTATTTGAAACTCAAAACTGTGGATGCTCGGTTTGATTGTGTTATAACCCAAATTTTTTATAAATTAATTTTTGGGATTTGCAGTGCTAATAAATATTTTATGAATTTGTTCTATTATGGTTATTTTGGGAAATTAAATTAAATTAAATTCAAGTGTTATTATTTATTTTATTATATTATGGTGTTAATATTAAATTGAAATTTAAAACTTAAATTTATTGTTATATATTATTTAATATTATTATTATTTGTGAATTATGTTAATGTAGTGTATTTTAATACATTTTGAATATCAAGTGGTGAGTTTAATTATAAAAGAAAATATTTAAATTAAAGGTATTTTTTTATTATTTACTTTACCCTTTTCTCCTTTTTTCGACTAGCCAACAGGGAGGCCGAGGACAGGTCAGAGTCTTCACCTTTACCTAGCAGGATGCTCAGGCATCCAACGCCATTGTTGCTGGTATATTTCTAGTTTGTTACTTGGATGCTAGAGTCTTGATTGATCCAGGTGCTACACATTCTTTCGTGTCCCCTGTTTTTGCTTCGAAGTCGTATTGGCAAGCTTTGAGGATGACATTTCCTTTTTTTGTTGCCACTACTCTAAGTGAGTCATTGGACACCGATGTTGTTCTTTCTGGATGTCCGATGCAGTGGAATTAGTGTTGTTAGATGTGATAGAGTTTGATGTGATTATTGGTATGGATTGGTTATCTCAACACTATGCCATATTTGATTATTGAAGTAAAGAGGTGATTTTTATAATTTCGAATGATGTAGAATTTAAGTTTATGGGTGACATGAGTTCTGCACCTCAAAATCTTATCTCCGCTATCACAGTTAGGAAGATGCTGAGGAAAGGTTGTCAAGGATACCTGGCACTAGTCAGGGATACTTCAATGGAAAAGACATCTATTTCAAATGTTCCAATAGCTTGTGAGTTTTCTGATGTTTTTCTTGATGAGTTATCAAGTTTAACACCTCACAAAGAGATCAAATTATGTATAGATGTGGTCCTAGGCATAGCTCCTATTTTGATGTCGCCCTATAGAATGGCTCCTGTAGAGTTGAAGGAATTAAAGTAGTTGTAAGATTTGCTGGATAAGGGCTTCATTAGACCCAATGCTTCTCCTTGGGGTGCACCAGTCCTATTTATGAAGAAGAATGATGGTACACTGAGACTGTGCATTGATTACAGAGAGCTAAATAAGGTGATAGTGAAGAACAAGTATCCTCTTCTGAGGATAGATGATATGTTTGATCAATTTTAAGGTGCATATTTATTTTTCAAGATTGAATTGAGGTTCAAGATTGATTTGAGGTTGAACTATCATCAATTATGGATCAGTGAAGTTGTTGTTCCTAAAATGACATTCCGCACTAGATATGGTCACTATGGTTTCTAGTGATATCCTTCAGGTTAACTAATGCACCAGCTGCTTTCATGCATCTGATGAATATGGTGTTTAGATTGTTTATGGATCAATTTGTAGTAGTATTCATTGATGATATATTGATGTATTCAAAGAGTATAAAGGAGCACGTATATCACTTAAGGATAGTACTACAGACATTGAGAGAATATTAGCTTTATGTTAAATTCTCAAAGTGTGATTTCTAGATATAGAGTGTTGTATTCCTTGGACACGTGGTGTCTAAAGATGGTATTCAGGTTGATCCAGAGAAGATTAAAGAAATTCTAAATGGCCCAAACTAACATCAATCACTAAGATTCAAAGTTTCTTAGGTTTGACTGGGTATTATAGGAGATTTGTGCAAGATTTCTTAAGAATTGCAGCACTTATAACACACCTAACTTAGAAGATATGATGTTCGTGTGTTTAGATGCTTGTGAGAGTAGTTTTAGTTATTGAAGGAGCAGTTGACCATAACTCCAGTTCTAACTTTGCCTAATGGAGAAGATAAGTTCACTATGTATTGCGATGCTTCTAGAGTTGGCCTAAATTGTGTGTTGATGCAAAATGGTAGGGTAATAGCTTATGCTTCTAGGCAGTTGAAAAAGTATGAACAGAATTATCTTACTTACGACCTAGAGATGGCTGCAGTAATCTTTGCTCTCAAGATTTGGAGACATTATTTATATAGAGTGATGTGTGAGATTTTCATAAATCACAAGAGCTTGAAGTACATTTTCTAATAAAGAGATATGAACTTAAGGCAAAGAAGATGATTGAATTATTGAAGGATTATGATTGCGATATCCTATACCGTCCAGGCAAGGCTAATGTGGTAGCAAATACTTTGAGTTGAAAGTGCTCGAGTAGTCTTGCTCATATTAGTGTAGAGAGGAGACCTTTGATCCAAGAGTTGCACAAGTTAGTGGATTAAGGTTTGATGATGAAGATAAGCATATCAAGAGAACTACTAGCTTAGTTTAAAGTTAGTTCAATATTGAGAGATAGGATTAAAGCATCTCAGGGCCAAGATCCTGTTTTTGTAGAGCTTGAGGAGAATGTTCGTAAAGGAAAGTTCACTGATTTTACACTTAGTGATAAAGGTGTATTATGGATCAGTAGAAGATTATGCATTCCTAATATGGATAATTTGAGAGAAGATATCCTAGAAGAAGTGCATTCTACAGCGTATAGTGTATATCCAAGTGTTACTAAGATGTACCATAGCATTAAGGATTTGTACTTGTGAGATGGATTGAAGAAAGATGTAGCTGATTATGTCTCTAACTGCTTGACTTGTTAGCAGGTGAAAACTGAGCATCAAAAGCCTTCTGGAAAGCTTTAGCCTCTTTCTATTCCTATATGGAAATGAGAGAGAATTATTATGCATTTAATGATAAGGTTACATCGTTTAAAGATGGATATGATTCTATCTGGGTGATTATGGACAGGTTAACTAAATCAGCTCATTTCTTGCCAGTCAAAGCTACTTATTCTATAGCCAAGTTGGCTAAGTTGTATGTTAAGTATATTATGTGTCTTCATTAAGTGCCTGTTTCCATTGTACCCAATAGAGGTTTAGTATTTACCTCTTAATTTTGGTAGAAGTTGTAAGAAGCAATAGGCACCAGGCTTGATTTTAATACTGCTTTTCACCCTCAAATAGATAGTCAATCTGAAAGGACGATCTAGACACTTGAGGATATATTGAGAATGTGTGTAATGGATCTTGGAGGTAGTTAGGATGATCATTTGCCACTAGTAGAGTTTGCTTATAATAACAGCTACCATAGTAGTATTAAAATGGCACCATATGAAGCTCTGTATGGAAGGAAGTGTAGATCTCCTTTGTCTTAGGATAAGATTAGAGAAAGAAAGTTAGCTAGACCTGAGATTGTTCAGGATGCAGCTGAGAAGGTTGCTTTAATCAGAAGAAGATTAGAAACCGTAGCTACTAGACAGAAGAGCTATACGGATTTGAAGCATAAGGATGTGGAGTTTCAGGTTAGGGACTATGTATTTCTAAAGGTGTCACCGATGAAATGTGTGATAAGATTTTGTAAGAAAGGGAAGTTAGCATCGAGATACATTATACCTTTTGAGATTCTTGAGAAAGTGGGCATGGTTATATATCGGTTGGCTTTGCCTCTAAATTTTTCTTAAGTGCATCCAGTGTTCCATTTCTTGATGCTGAGGAAGTACATTTCAGACCCTTTGCACGTGTTGCAACCCCAGAGTGTGGAAGTGAATAAAGATCTAACGTGCGAGGAAGAACCAGTTATGATTGTGGATTATCAAGTTTCTCAGTTGCGTTCAAAGCAGATCCTAATAGTCAAGGTGTTGTGGGGGAGCAACAACGTACGGGAACACATGTGGGAGACCGAGGCTGAGATGCTGACAACTTACCCTTACCTTTTTCCTCGATGAATTCTTGTATTCAGTTCTTTTTATTAAATTCCAAGATGAATTTTTAATAGAGGGAAAATTATTATAACCCAAATTTTTGATAAACTATTAAATTAATTTTTGGGATTTGCAATGTTAATAAATATTTTATTAATTTGTTATATTATGGTTATTTTGTGAAATTAAATTAAATTCAAGTGTTATTATTTATTTTATTATATTATGGTATTAATATTAAATTAAAATTTGAAACTTAAATTTATTGTTATATATTATTTAATATTATTATTATTTGTGAATTATGTTAATGTAGTGTATTTTAATACATTTTGAATATCATGTGTTAAGTTTAAATAGAAAAGAAAATATTTAAATTAAAGATATATTTTTTATTATTTATTTTATCCTTTTCTCCTTTTTGATATATATATAAAATTTCCCTCACTTCTCTTTCTTTTTCTTTCCTCCCCTTTCCCTTTGTATCCCTTCTTCTTCTTATTCTTGCAAAATGTAGAATCAGCCCTTCCCCTCCCCTCATGTTGATAAAGCAGACAGTACCACCATCGACACCGTCGCTTCCCGTCAGCTTGCCACTACTTCCTGTCAGCTCGTCGCCATTACCTTTCCTTCCTATCGTTGGTGTCAACTTCTTCCCTCTCCTCCTTCCTTTCCTTTCGGCACTGTGAGCTTCTGAAGGCTGTCAGTGACATTTCCAAAGGTGGTTGGAGCTCCCACCGGTCTCATTTGAAAGCTAGTGTTGTGGGCTTCAATTCCCCTAAGGTGATTTTCCTAAACAACTTTGAATTCAACTTCAATTTTGAATAATTGATTCTAAGGTTCTTAGTTTCAATTGTTGATTTTGTGTTCAATTGGTTTGATTTTTGTTAAATTGACTTTGGATTTATTAAATTGAAGTTGTAAGCTTTCTAAAAATGTGTTTAAATTCGATTTTAGAGATGCGATTTCGGCACTATTCTGAGCTCGATTACTGTTCACAAGTATTGTTCACGACTCGAAAATATATTTTATTTTTAATAAATTGTACTAATTATTTTAAGCATATGTCACGAAGAAAGTTTGTTAAAATTATGTTCCAAGTTTTTATTATGAATTTTTAAAAATTTATGTAAAAATTAGATTTCGAAAAAATTAGTATAAATTAGTAAATTTTATATTTTAATTAAAACTATTGTTAATTATTATGTTTTGGATAATGTTTGAGTAATAAATAATATTAAAATAATTTTTATGAATTATTTACTATTTTTAGCTAATTAATAATAATTTCTGGAAATATTCGAATAATGGTTTTATCTATTATTTTTATGATTAAATGAATTTTTATTATATACTTTGGCAATTTAAATAATTATTGGTAATTTATGCTATTTAATTTCAAATATTTGAAAAATGGATTTTTATTAATATTATTTAATTATATTTGGGATTTTATTATTTAGTTTGAAAATAAATATCTTTGATGCTTTTATTATTTAAATATATTGAATTGTGGTAATTTATACTTTTTATGAAGTTTAGTGAATTATTATTATTTTATTGACTATGATTATATTGGTTCTCGATTGGACAATCATTATAGTTCGGGAGCCCAACCCGAGAAGTTGAGTTTTGTAAATATTTGAAGTGTGTTTGCTTGCAAAATCGGCTCTACTTTTAGTAGAAAGATGTTTGTTTTACAAAGGAAACTCTGCCAAATTTTTTATAGAATTCTTATAAAACGTGACATCGAATTGGTCTTAAGTTTTGAATTTTCTGTCGAGTTGTGTCTTAAATTGAGTCATTCTTTAGAAATTTTAGAAGTATAAAATTATGATTTCAATTTTAATATATTATTATTATTATTATTTTCCTTAGTTGCTCCGTGTGTTAGGCCTATCGGAGCAAGCCAATCGTGCCAAGGTAGAGGAGCACACTTGAACTGTGAGTTATTTTTATATATATACATTGCATATAGAAAATATATTGTGAGCATCCATATTTTGAATAAATATGAATTACATTATGTTTTAATTCATTAATTGTTATTATTTTGATTATTTCGAATGTATATTTTTTCATATATATTTACATGTGATTATTAAATTATGAAAATGGATGTTGTTCATATTTTATTGTAAATTTCATTATTTTAAATTATGAACCAATGTTTTGGAGGATAGTTATAGAATGTGCTACCTAATGGGTCACACTAGAGCTATTGCGCAACAATATGCTAGAATTAGGCTTTGAACTTTGATTGATTTCAACTATGAAAATAATGATTATGGTGAATGATGGATAAAGAGGTGTGACTGCGAATCCTCAGTTGACCTGTAGGGTACTCGAGGTCAGTTAGCACTGGTAGTGGGACTGGGATTCTCAATTGACCCATTGTGTACTCAGGGTCAGTTCACTGCCAAAAAGTTGGATAAATGATATATTTTGGAGTTATGGAAAGCATGTTGGCTAGTGAATTACAATTATCAAGGCTGTGAAAATTTAGGAATTCTGCTCTGATCCTTTATTTAAAATTCTTCTGTATTTATTATTATATAAAAGTGAATTTTTAGCATCTGTATGAAATGCATGTATATATAAATAAACATATATATTATTATATTGATGATTGAGTATCTATGTATTTAAGTTGCATGTATATATATAATAATAATTCATTCAAAGAGGTTTGACCTCCCTCAATATTTTTTTCAGGATATTCTACTTCAAACCTCCCCATTACACATATTCGCTGGACTCTTTCCTCCCTTGCTGACTTATGTAAATATTGAACTGTTACTTCTCTTGTACTTTTGTAAATGCTGCAGTAGTAGTGTATCTTGTTGCAATATATGTATTGTATTAAAAAGTTGTTGACCTTAGCAATAATCAATCTTAATTTTGATCTTAATAAACTTAATTTTGAGCATTTAATTTGTTTGTTTAAGTGTGTATAAGTTAGGACTCTATTGAAAGTCAAAATGAAGTATGAATATCTTGGGCTAATTCAACCTCTGAGATTCAAAAAGGCTTTTGACATCCTCAAAGCTTTATAATGAAAAAGTTATTCTCTTAACATTTAAAGTAGACATCTTGAGCTTTCTGAATTAAGCTTACTTGTCAAAATCTAAGTTCATTTAGGTATGCAAATATTGAGTCGAATTCAACATATGAAGCTGCCTTTTTAGATTGCACAGCTCTTAATATTTCAACAATATCTTGAGCTACAAAAGTCCAATTGAGGTGATTCAAAATGATATTGAAATAGAAGTCAAATATCTAAAAATTTTATAAAGAAATTATAGTATATTTGAACATCTCTAGTAGAAAATCACGGTTTCAACTCGTGCACAGCTATCTGACAGTAATCTGCCATTTTAAATTACATAACTCTTAGTATTTCAGTAATGTCTTGAGCTACATAAGTCCAATTTAGGTGATTCAAAATAATATAGAAAGCTAAATCAAATATCTACAAATTTTATAAAGAAAGTGTAGGCAAATTCCAACGTCTTTAGTAGCCAATCATGGTTTTCACTTGTGCACAGCAGTCTGACAACATTACTTTCAATAATTCAAAATTATAAATGTTGGATTCAAAATATAGATGCTGGACATATTATTTGCACCTCCAACAACTATATTTTTTTTAGTGTTTATCTATATAAATACTTTAGAGCTGAATGGAAGTTAAAACATTTTTGCTCATTATTATTCTCTATCTTAACATTCATTAATGCTCTCAAATTTTCAAATATTTACTCTTTGTTTATAACTCTTATTAGAGTTGATTATGTATTAGAAATATAATTTATCTTCATCTTAAATCTTGGGATATATTAGTAGGGAAATGAGATTTATTTCTAAAGAAATTAATTTAAGTGTTGTCCACTGAAACACTTGGGATTTAGTTTTTTGAGCAAGCTTTGAAAACTCATGTTGTAAGGTTGTAAGAGTGAACCATAAAACTCTTATGTAATCTCAATCTTGTGAATAAGATTGTGGGTGATTGAAAATCTTAACTTAGGGATAAGTTAGGCAGAGACTTAGGATTTTTATTGAATCCGAACTTTTTAAATCATTGTGTTCTTTATTCTTCCATCTCAACATTCTTTTAATTCTTAGAAAGAATTATTTTTAGTTCTAATTTTTATTTAATAGCCCTATTCACCCCTCTCTAGGGCTTTTTCAATTAGTATCAGAGCTTGAATTCTAGGAACTTTATTGCTAAAATACAAGATTATGGGGATTGAATCACGAAATATTTCTTCACTTAGACTATTCTTCGATGGTAGTGACTATCCTCATTGGAAGTTCAAAATGGAGCTATACGTTGATTGTGAGTCCACCAAACTTTGGGATATTATCCTAAAAGATTGGGAACCACCTAAAATTACCATTGATGGAACCACCTAAAATTACCATTAATGGTGTGGTAACTACCCTAGCAAGAGTCAATAGAAGAATAAGAAAAAGGAAGAAAATCATAAAAATAAAAAGGCAATGATCACTCTAATCTCTTCTATGACAAGGGAAGAAGGATGCAAGCTTCAACATTGCATGTCAGCCAAGGAAATGTGGGAGACCTTAAAAAATCATTATAAAGGTAGTGTACAAGTTAGAAGTAAGAAAGTCCAACTTCACATGTATAAATGCAAACTTTTCAAGATGAAACCTCATGAGTCAATCATGAAAATGACAAATTAACTCAATGCCCTTATCACGACCCTCAAGAAACTTGGAAAGCATTTCTCCAAGGAAGAAGTAAACAACAAGACTCTAAGAATCCTACCTAAGAAGGATTGGGAATCTCTAGTTACTTCAATTAAGGAAGCTCAAGACCTCTTAACTTTTACTACCAACGTGCTTATCGGAAAGCTCTTAACACATGAGCTAACAATTAAACAAATAGGTGAAGAGCAAGAAGAAAAAAAGAGAAGAAGAAAAGTATTGCCTTAAAAACTTCATAAAATGATAGTGAATAAGAAAATGTTGAAGGTTCTAGTATTGAAGATGATGAAATTGCCATGCACACTAGAAACTTCAAGAAGTTCTTGAAAAAGAAACATTCATCAAGAACAAGAGACTTCAACAAGAAGTATGAAGGAGAAGGTGAAAAGAAAATAAAAAATGTTACTTGCTATAAATGCAAGAAACCGGGTCACATCCAAAATGAATGTCCTAAACTCAAAAATAAGAGCAAAGGAACAAAAGAGAAAAAGAGGGCTTATAAGGCAACTTAGGATGACTCCTTCGAATCCGAAATGGAAGAGGAACAATAAGAAGTATCCAACCTTTATTTCATGTCTCTTGAAAGTGAAAAAGAGGTACCATCTATATCTAATTCTTCTTATGATGATGATTATTATGATGATGATAATGATATTAAAAGCTCTATGGTAGGGAAACTCTTGCTTAAACGCAAAAACTTATTATCTAAGAAGAGACATTATAAGCATGAGTTATCTAGCCTAACCAAGGAATTCAAAAAATTAAAAAATGAATTAATTGTCTAATGATTTGTAAAATTTAAATTCCTTGGAAGATCAACTTAAGAAAGCAAATGATAAAAAGCAAAATCTTTCTAAGGAAGTCCTAAATTTGAAAAATTCCATTGAGAAACTCATGAAGGGAAAAGAATCTTTGAATAATATTCTGAACTCTAAAAAATTTCATGAAAATATACATGGAATTGGATATATCAATAGAATAACTTCCTCATCATCATCATATATTAATTTTGTTAAAGCCTCAAATAATTATGCTCCTTCTACCTCAAAACAAAAAGAGACTCAAGCTTTCAAAACTAAAAGATCTCATGTGTCAAACACTCAAGGAAAGTCTTATAAGACTCCACCATATATGAAATAAAAAGGTAAACATCATACTAGGAAAACACAACCTAAACATGCTTATATATACACTAGACATAATACTCATAAGCATGTTTCACAATATAATGCACCTAGACATATTGTACAAACCTATCAAAATACACATTGTCATTACTAGTGCATGTCTCACACTATGACTTAAAAGAACTTTAGGAGACATACACTGCAATATCACCAAAAGAATGCTTCACATATTAGGAATGCATATCCTTCTAGGAGAAATAAGTTTGCAAATATTGAATGCTCATACTGCATGATCAAGGGACATACCAATAATGTGTGCTTCTATAGAAGATTGTACATGAACTTGCTTCTTATGGACTATTTTAAAACTAACCAACCAACCTAGACCAAGAAAGGTTTGGGTTCAAAAGAATACTTAAATTATCTTGTGTAGGTGTACTTAAAGTCCACAAGATTAAAAAGCAAATAGTATCTTGATAGTGGATGCTCAAGGCACATAATAGGAGATAAGGAGCAATTCAACAAACTTAATGCTAAAGATGGAGGACATGTTACTTTCAAGAATAATGTAAAAGGAAAGATTATTGGCATTGGAGAAATTGGTAATCCTCAATCCTTAGCTATACATTATGTGTTTCTTGTTGATGGTCTTAAACATAACTTGCTTAGTATAAGTTAATTATGTGAAATGGGAAATAAGGTCACTTTCTATCCTAAAAATTGCTTTGTTAGTAGTATTGATGAAGACAAAGAAATTTTTAGTGGTGAAAGAGTTGATAATGTTTATATTATTGATTTGAATAAGATTGATAACATAGATATTAAATACTTAATGTCAATTTCTCATGACACATGGACATGGCTTAGAAGGTTAGAATATGCAAATTTTGAGTTTTTAAATTATCTTTGTAAACATGAACTTGTGATTGGTTTACTTAAGATTAAATTCACTAAGAATAAACCTTATGAAGCTTGCCAAAAGGGAAAACAATCCAAGTCCCCATTTAAGCTAAAAAATGTAGTGTCCACTTCTAGGCCACTTGAACTTATACATATGGGTTTGTTTGGACCAACTGGAGTTGCTAGTCTCGGTGGTAAGCACTATGCATATGTATTGGTTGATTATTACTCTAGATTTACTTGGGTATGTTTCCTTGCTCACAAGAATGATGCATTTAAAGCTTTTGAAAAGTTTGCAAAAAGAGTTCAAAAAGAAAAAAGGTTTTTATATTTCTTCTATTAGAAGTGATCATGGAACTAAGTTTGAAAATGAATTTTTCAAAACCTTTTATGATGAAAATGGTATTTCATATACATTCTCTTCTCCTAGAACTCTTCAACAAAATGGGATAGTTGAAAGGAAAAATATAACTCAAATGGAAATAGCTAGAATAATGCTTCATGAGTATAATTTGCCTCTATACTTTTGGGCGAAAGCCGTTAACAAGTCTTGCTGCATTTCAAATAGAGTTTTCAAATGACCAATTTTAAATAAAACTTCTTATGAGCTATGGAAAAATAGAAAATCCAAAATCTCATATCTAAGAGAATTTGGGTATAAGTACTTCATATTAAACACTAAGGATAATCTTGGAAAATTTGATTTCAAAGTCGATGAAGGAATTTTCCTAGGCTATTCTATTTCTAGTAAAGCATATAGAGTTTTTAATAAGAGAACTCTAATATTTGAAGAGTCAATGCACATTCAATTTGATGAATCAAACTCACTTAATCTGAGAAAGGACATTTGTAGTGTTGATAATCTTATAGGTAATGATAAGATTATGGAAACTCAAGAAGAAAATTCTAGTAAGCCTTTGGAACTTGAAGGTCCAAGTAAGGAGGACAATGAGGAAACATCTTAATCTACCTTGAAGGATGCACTTCTAAAGGATTGGCAATTCAAAAAAGTTCATCATCGAGACCTCATTATAGGTGACACTATAAAAAGGGTAACTACTAGATCTCAATTAAGTCTATTATTAATTTAGGCTTCATTTCTCAAATTGAACCCAAAAATATTAATGATGCCTTGTGTGATGAATTTTGGGTCTTTGCTATGCAAGAAGAGTTTAACTAATTTAAGAGAAACAAGGTTTGGACCTTGGTCCCTAGATTGAAATATCATCCGATTATAAGTGCCAAAAGGGTTTTTAGAAATAAGATGAATGAACAAGGTGTCATAACTAAGAATAAAGCTAGACTAGTAGCTAAAGGTTATAATCAAAAGGAAGACATTGATTACGATGAAATCTATGCCCTCGTTGCAAGGTTAGAAGCTATTAGAATGCTACTTGCATTACATCATTCATGGATGTCAAACTTTATTAAATGGATGTCAAAAGTGCATTTTTAAATGGTTTTATTGAAGAAAAGGTGTATGTTGAACAACCTCCAGGTTTTAAAAGCTTTGATTTTCCAAATCATGTATTTAAACTTTCCAAAGCATTATCTAAATTAAAACAAGCTCCTAGAGCTTGGCATGAAAGATTGAGTAACTTCTTGTTAAAGAAAGGTTTCTCTAAAGGAAAAGTTAATATAACTCTTTTCATAAATAAATCCTCTTTTCATAAATAAATCCAAGCATGATTTATTAATTGTTCAAATTTATGTTGATGATATTATATTCGGTGCTACTAACCATTGCTTGTATAGGGAAATCTCTAATTTAATGCAAGGAGAATTTGAGATGAGTATGATGGGTGAACTCAAATTCTTTCTTGGACTACAAATCAAGCAACATAAAAATGGAATTTTCATCAATCAAACCAAGTATACAAGAGATGTTCTTAAGAAGTTTGGCATGGATGGAGCTAAGATAAATAAAACTCCAATGAGCACCATGATCAAACTTAACAAAGATGAGAATGGCAAATTGGTTTATGAAAAGCAATTTAGAGGTATGATCGGATCCCTTCTTTATTTAACTACTAGTAGACCGAATATTATGTTTTCTACTTGCTTATATGCTAGATTTCAATCAAGTCCTAAAGAATCTCATTTGAATGCTATCAAAAGAATTTTCAAATACCTTTGTGTTACAATGCATTCAGGACTTTGGTATCCTAAGAGTTCATCCTTTGACTTGATTAATTATTCTGATGTGGGCTTTACCAGTAGTTTACTAGATAGAAAAAGCACTTTCGAAACTTGTCAATTTTTATGACAATGTTTAGTTTTTTGGTTTAACAAGAAACAAATTTTGGTTGTCTTGTCCATTGCTGAAGCTGAATATATTGCAACAAGTCTTTGTTGTTCACAAGTTTTGTGGCAAAAACAACAGTTATTAGACCATGGTATAAAACTTGATCACATTCCAATAAATGTGACAATACAAGTGGTATCAACCTTAGCAAAAATCTCATTTAGCATTTTAGAACTAAGCATATAAACATTAAACATCATTTCTTATGTGATCATATTCAAATTGGTGATATTTCACTTGAATTTTTTGATACATATAATCAACTTACATATATCTTCACCAAACCTCTCAATGAAGAGAGATTGAATTTCATTAAGCATGAACTTGACATGATTGATGGTTCTAGTTTATATTGATTTTATGTTTAATTGATAGTTGAACTATTTTCATGTGAAATCATGTTGTGTTTATTGATTACTTTGATTGATAAATGTTTTAACTTAGCTCTTAAAATTTTTATAGTTGTTAGTTTATATTTGGTTTATCTTTTTAAATTTTCTTTTGCATTTTGTCAAAGGAGGAGAAATAATTTGAGTTTGCATGTGTACCCAGTTAATCTTTTTTAACATGTGTACTTTTTTAAAATTTTAAAACTCCCTTTAAAAATGTGTTTATGTTAGTGTCATATTATATTTTTATTTGATATAGGGGGAGAAAATTTGTTTAAATTTTTTATGCAAATTAACATTGTAAGTATAACTAATTTTGTCGTATATCATATGTGACAAAAAGCCTTATTTTGCTTACTTTGTTTATGTATGACATAGATTTTATAAAGATTTTGTGTATTTTTATTTTCATTTCCCTTTATATCTCTCTCTTTTCTTTTTGTTTTTAACAAAGGGGGAGAAATATATTTAAGTTTGTTATTTGTTACTTTACATGTGTATAATATTTTATTATTGTGTTTATACATGCACAATTCATGTATAATTTCTTCTTAGGAATTGTTTTGATCTCTGATAAGGTATGAATATTTTTACAAAGATTTGGTGTATCTTTGCTTTGTTCCTATAGGAATTTTGGTCCCTTTAGGTTCATTTCCCCTTATATCTCTCTCTTTTCCTTTTACCTTTATACAAAGAGAGGAAAATATGTTATGGATAATTTATGTTTATTTTTTTATATGTTAAGTGCCACATGATTGATTAACTAGCTAAGCTCTATATGATCATGTGATAGTTAACCTCGTCTAACATCAACATTATTCTTATATGTATTGTTTTTGTGATGCATTTTAGTAGCACTATATGCATATATGTTTGAAATTATTTCCTCACATTGCCTAATATTTATTTAAATGATCATGTTGTCATATTTTATGTTTTTAATATATTTTTCATAAGAATGTCATGTTTTTATCCATCTTGCTATATTTTATGTTGTTGTTTTTTTGTCAAGGGGAATAATCTATAAATTTACATTTCTTATCATGTCCATATTCGTAAGGGGAGAAATAAAGAAATATATTTTATTTCATTTGGTATCATTATTATCACAAATATTATCATATACTTTAGTTTATATTATTTTTTATAAAACTTTAAATAAGTTTATCAAAATCAAAAAGGGGAAGATTTTTTACCTTAGTAATAATCAATCTTAATTTTTATCTTAACAAACTTAATTTCGAGCATTTAATTTGTTTATTTAAGTGTGTATAAGTTAGGACTCTATTGGAAGTCAAAATGAAGTATGAATATCTTGGGCTCATTCAACCTCTGAGATTCAAGAAGGCTTTTGACTTCCTTAGAGCTATATAATGAGAAAGTTATCTTCTTGACGTTTGAATTAGATATCTTTAGCTTTCTGAATTGATCTTACTTGTCAAAATTCGAGTTCATTTGAGTATGCAAATATTGAGTCGAAGTCAACATATGCAGCTGCCATTTTAGATTTCACACCTCTTAGTATTTTAGCAATATCTTAAGCTACAAAAGTCCAATTAACGTGATTCAAAATGATATGGAAATGTAAGTCAAATATCTAAAACTTTTATGAAGAAAGAATAGGCCAATTTGAATTTCTTCAATAGAAAATCACAATTTCAACTCATGCATAACTGTTTGACAGCAGTCTACTATTTTAGATTGTATAGTTATTAGTATTTCAGCAATATCTTGAGCTACAGAAGTCTAATTGAGGTGATTCAAAATGATAAGGAAATCTAAGTCAAAAATCTAACTTTACAAAGAAAGTGTAGGAAAATTTAAATGTCTTCAGTAGCCAATCAATGTTTCAACTCGTGCATAGTAGTCTAATAACATTACTTTCAATAATTCAAAATTATAAACGTTGAATTCAAAATATAGATGTTGGACACATTATTTGCACCTCCAACAGCTATATTTTTTAGTGCTTATCTATATAAACACCTCTAGAGCTGAATGAAAGTTAAGACATTTTTGTTTATTATCATTCTCTATCTTAACATTCATTAAAGCTCTCAAATTCATAAATATTTACTCTTTATTTATAAATTTTATGAGAGTTGGTTATGTGTTATAAATAAAATTTCTCTTAATCTTAAATTTTGGGATAGATTAGTAGGGAAGTGAGATTTATTTCTAAAGGAATTGGTTTAAGTGTTGTCTATTGAAACACTTGCGATTTGATTTTTTGAATGAGCCTTGAAAACTCATGTTGTAAGGTTATAAGAGTGAGCCAGAAAACTCTTGTGTAATCTCAATCTTGTGAATAAGATTATGGGCAATTGAAAATCCTAACTTGAGGATAAGTTAGGTGGAGACATAGAATTGTTGTTGAATCTGAACTTTTTAAATCATTGTGTTCTTCATTCTTCCTTCTCATTATTCTTTCAATTCTTGGAAAGAATTATTTTTAATTCCGATTTTTATTTAATAGTCATATTTACCCCCCTTAGGGCTTTCTCAAAAGTGTATCTATATTTGAATAATTGTATGAATATATTTTATTATGTTATAAAATGAATTTCTTTTATATTAATTAAAGTTTTTATTCTAATATATTTTTGTGATATATTTGCATATGTTTTTATTTTTAAGACTTGCAATGGGTTATGGATTCATGAGAATTTCCGTTCCCTAGCGCCGATCATGACTTCTTAGTTTGGATCGTGATAAGTCAGCCCATAACAGAGCCCAATGATAAGAAATGTAAAACTTGAATACAAGAAAGAAACCCAAAATCTTCTAAAAAATGAACCTGAGAGCTTGAAGCCCATAAATCTGAGCCCAAAACCCTTATAAAATAAATCCAAGTTGCCTCGGCCCATCAGGCCTAATGCAAAGTAGGCAAGAGAGGCAATGCCTCTATGAATAGGTGATCACCTTTATGGAAGCAACTAAAGAGGTGATCGCCTTATCGTAAAGGCGTTGTCTCTACAGTAGCCACTTGCCTCTGCATTACATGCAAAGATAATCATGGCAGCTAACTTAGTGGGCCCACCTTATATGTAACTCAACCTTTGGGATGAAAAAGAAAACTTTAAGAAAAGGAAAAGGCTAGGAAAGGTAATGATGAAAGAGAGTAGTAAGGGATGGGCTAGAGAGATGATAAAAAGGAAAGAGGAGAGAGGAAAAAGGGGCATGGGCCATTGAGAGCTATTGGCAACCAAAAAAAGATAAGAAAAAAAAGCTTTGAAAAGAAAGAGATAAGGTTCTTGAGAAAAAAGGAAGGGGAGTTGAGTTTAAGGGGGATTTTCTTAAAGAAGGAGAGTAAGAAGCTTGCATTCAAGGGGAAGATCAACATCTCCATTCATTTTTTAGGGCCAACCATATTTGGAAAACTCATTGTTTAGTAATCATCTTGATCCTTTTCTAGCTTAATTCATAGATTTGCATAATCCTTTTACTTGTTTACATAACCTCCAACTTTTTTATTTACTAGTTTGTTTATTCATTCCCTTGTGTATATTATTTTTAATGTGTCTTGCCTTCAGCATAATTCCTTGAGTTTTAGGGGTACTTGTGCATCTAGTTTATCTGTAATAGTAGATCCTTACTTGAAGTGGAAGTTTGCCAGTTTGAGAGTCATTTAAAACTGTTGATAAGGCAATCGCCCCTCAAAAAGGCATCGCCTTACCACCATAAGGTGATTGCCTCTTCACAGAGGCAATCGCCACTCTAACAGGGTCTCGTACAACCTTATTTTATTTTTTTATTTTTGTAAATTGTGTAGGGTTTCATGCATATAGACCTTAGCATACTCAAGTCTATTTTGTATGATTATCCCATAATGTTGTTCAACTAAGGTTTAATATATACCCTTTTTATGGTTTTGTTTCTTTTGTTTTACTAAATTGATTCATGAACTAACCTTGTGGATTCTTGTGTAGAATATTTATGTGTTTTTTAGGAACTAATATTTTATCTATTGTAGGGGTTTTATCAGTAATTTTTTATCATCAAGTATTTGTTCTGTTAATTAGTTCTTGAAAGGTTTTATTTAATTCAAATAATTTATTTTCAGTTTATTTTCTATTTATCATACTTTTACTTTGCACAAAACGTTGCAATCTTTAATCCCTTCCCTCCTCTAGTTTTGAATGTAAGGTTGTAAATTATTATTTGTTTTGTTTATGGTAAGTGTTGGAACCAAATACATAAAAGAAATTAATGTGCAAACTTGAGCTTAATTATAAAATAAGATAATTGTTCGAAGGAAATTGCAATCCGTGTTGTAATAGAGGAATAATTAAATAATTAAAGGTAATAAAACATGAAATACAAATGAACGCCAAATGCAAGGTTGAGTGGGCATTCCAAAAGCCTATACTCAGTTTCCGAACTCATTCTTTAATGACGACTTTTGGAAACTTTCGTGGGATCCAGTTGTTTTATAGTATGTCCCGACTTTTATCTGGATGACAACTCCATCTTCGAGTAGGTTTTATAACATATTTCGTATTTTCTAGTGGGCCTCAAGCTCACACAATGCCGTAGTTACTAAATACTAAGGCACGCGCTAGATCTTGCCGTCTATAGTTGTCCTTTTATTTTTTTAATTTTAATTTTTTTTAAAATTCAATTTTTTTGAATTTAAAATTTAACTTGCAGATAGTTGAATAAAAAATCTAATAAAAAATTTTTTTGAATCTAAACACTCATTTTTTTAAAAAATCTAATAAAAAAATAACTAAAAGGCATTATAAATTTTTGTTGCATTCCACCACGAAGCACTAGCAGGATGCAACATAAAATATTTCCCTTTATAATTAACATAAATGATTAAATTTGGAATTATATCAACAACGAAAACAACCATGATTCTAAAATAAGTAGTCCATCACCGTCCATAGTGAACTTTCAGATAACACTTTCATTTATTTCTTTCCCACTGGAAACCAAAGTTCTGGGACAAAAGTAAATTGAAACAAAAGCACTCGGAGTTGTGACAAAAAGATAACAATCATATAGCAATAACATCACCTACCCATAATATTGCATGGTCCCTTCCTTATGCTATCGTAACCAGCACTTGAACCGCTAGCATCACCATTGCCAAAATTAGTAGCGGTTGGCTCACCAAGCAAGTGCTGTGTCTCTTCTTGATTCACCTGAAGCCATGGGTGAACTTCCATTCTCCTCAAGCCCTCTAATTCCATTGCAACTTCCTTCATGCTAGGCCTCTCCTCCCCTTTCAATGTCAAGCACCGCACAGCCAGCCTCCCCACTTCCACAATCTGTTCTTTATTTTCTTCATTCACTATTCGACTGTCAAGAACCCCAATCAATTCACCCTTTTTAAACGACGAAAGAAAGTACATAGCCAGACTTCTTTCCTCCTCAGGTCGATTAAAAGAAAGTGCTTTCATGCTTGTTAGTAGCTCGATAAGGACTACTCCGAAGCTGTAAACATCACTTTTCTCTGTCAATAGATTTGTGTGCAAGTATTCGGGGTCCAAATATCCCCATGTTCCTTGCACCATTGTTGTTAACTCTGTTTCATCTGCTGGAACCAGCCTTGAAGCTCCAAAGTCAGATACTTTTGCTGTGTAATTAGCATCTAAGAGGATATTGGTAGTCTTGATATCTCTGTGAATGATTGGTATTGAAGCTGCAGAATGCAAATAGGACAGCGCTTCTGCCGTTTCAGCTGCTATTCTGAGGCGGGTCTCCCAAGAAAGACCTGATTCATTGCTTTCATTGTGAATGTAGTCGAAGAGTGTGCCATTGTTGACGAATTCGTAAACTAGCAGAGGAACTTCTGTCTCTAAACAGCAGCCTAGAAGCTTGACAACATTCTTATGGTTAATTTGGGATAGCACGACTACTTCATTAATGAATTGCTCTGCTTGGTTTTTATCTATTGTTATTGATTTCTTGATGGCGACTACTCTGTGATCATTTAGAACTCCTTTATGGACAGTGCCGAAACCTCCTTTACCTACCACGGTAGTGTCATCATAATTGTTGGTGGCTTTCTTCAACTCTTCTGCAGTAAAGATTTTTGCCGCAAAGGAATTTCCTGCTGATTCTCTTCCAGGAGCTAGTTTATCTCTCAAAAGGAGGCCACCATTTTGCTTGAAAAATGTTTCTTTAAGCTTGATGAGCTTTCTTTTCCTAAAGAACAAATAGAGGTAAATGGTGCCAAAGAGCAAGACTGTGAAGCCTATTCCAACACCTGATCACGAACCATTTTGTATGTATTTTATATGCAGCCGTTTTGTTTTGAAAGGAAAAGAAATTCATATGCAATTAATTAAGACATTATCGTATTATATATATTTGTTACCTAAGATGATAACAGTAAGTGGCAATTCTTTTTGATTGGGCTGGCAGCCTTCTCCATTACGTCTTCCATCGCCATGGTATCCATCCAGGCAGCGGCATGTATAATTTCCATCGTTGTTTACGCAATGGAAAATATCCTTACAGTTGTGTTTACCCTCTTCACATTCATTAATATCTACAAATCAATTTAGGCACAATTAATTGAAGATTATACAAAGCAAATAAACTAATGATCTATATTTTTAACTAGATAATTAAGAAAATGATGAAAGGATATTTATTTTAAGGTTTTCAATATTAAGTTTAAAAAATTAAAAAAAAAATTAATTGGCTAAAAATGAAAATTATAAAGATTTAATTCGTGTAAATTAAAAATTATAGGGATTCAATTATATCTTTTGTAAAGATTTAATTAGATATAATATTAAAATATAACAACTGAAATTTTGATGGAATGATTCAATATATTAAAAAATAGAAGTATGGGATCCAACAGTGTGAAATTGAAAAAAAGAGATTCAACGAAAATATAATTTCGGGACAAAAAATTCAAAACTTTTATTCCAATATGCCTTGGAAGAAAAGTGCATGAAAACTACAGACATGGCCTCCACTGGGCTTACAGACACGGCAAAAATTTTATGGTCTTCTCCGGTGCATGGGTGATTGAACCGACATATTAAAATATAGAGGACAATTTTGACAGAAACAAAATCAAAATTTAGTGAAAAAAAAATAAATTGAAGTTTAATACCCAACTTACAATAAGTGTAAAATTTAATAACCACCATTACATTTAATCGTATGAATTGCATAGTATTTATACAGAGTTATAGAATGGAAGGCTATAAAACGTGTACCTGTGCAGCCAAGGTAGGGATTCCCATGGTAACCATCGTCGCATTTACAACGGTAGCCCTTAATGTTTTTTGGCTGATATTTTGTGGCGTGATCCTTACAATAGTTGGTTTCATTGTTAATTGTCCATTCAAGCACCATAGGAAATTCTTCTGGAATATTTTGAAGAGAATCAATGGTAAAAGTGAATTTACTTTCTTCCACGATCAAAGCATAGGTGCAAGGGTTGAAATCTGACACATTGATATGCCTATTGAAGCTATATGCAGTGATATTTGCAAAATATAATCCATCAGGAATTTGTATCTGGCAACACCCGCTACCTGAACAAGACGTATTGTCTACGAACTCTTTTTCAGCACAGCGAGACATACAACCAGAGCTGTAATATTTGTCTTCCCCTTCAAAGAATCTGTAGCCGTTGAGATATGCATAACTGTCACATCCTATGACGGTGAACTTGTTACGGGATTTAGAGATGGAAAAGTTTGTGCCTGAGAGACTGATATACCACCATCTATATCTTGTTGTCCTTGATGCATTGTAGCAATCTCCGACTATGCTCCCAACGATTTCTAGCTGCCCATCTACACTTATGTTTATAATCTCGATATTTGATTTCCACAAAAACGGCACTGAATTGTTGCAGGTGATGAGATATTTTGGGCTTAAATTGCAGCCCTCTTTTCCAAATGGGTATGGGATCGACACATTTCCACAGTACCGGTCAGAGCATTTATCATATCTACCTTGAGCTACTGCTGTTGATGGTAATGATAACAGCACTACAACAATAATAAGCTGCATGAGCAAATCCATGGCCTCCGCCCTTTTTTTTTAAAAGAAAAAATTCTGTCTCTTTTGTTAGAGTTTTTTTTCTGGACTGTGAATCAGTAATCAAGTTGGAGTAAGTGGTATTTTATATTGCAATTATTGGAGCAGAGGTTGTCCTAGTCTGTTCAATCTCCGTGCATTCCTCCAACGACGACTATTGGGCTTTAATTTGTTTAGGCAAAGAAAATATTTTTATTTTTATTTTCTGAATTTTTAATTTTTAGTTTCTTTTTATTTTTTTATTGTTGTTAGAACGTAATGTGATTGAATAAGTGGATATTGTAACTAGTTATTTAATTTTCTAATTAGTAACTAAATATAATTTCTTATTTCTCAAAAAAAAAAAAAACTAAATATGATTTCTTAAAAATTATAGTGAATTTATTTTTTTACAAATATTTTATAAATTTTTTTTTGAAATATCAAGTTTAATATGTTTGTCTTAAAAGAATTTTTTTTTTAATTCAGTGGAAATTTAAAATTTGTGAAATTATTTAAAATTAAAATAAATTCTAATTAAAAGTTTTAAATTTTCACAAGAATTTTGTGATATTATATTTATATTTTTATAAAAATAAAATTATTTTTATTATTTTTATTTTCTAAAATAATTTTCTTTATTTTATTGCTACTTTATTGCAAAACAAAAAATGTGTATTTTTTAATAAAATATTTATTTTAATTTTAATTTTAAATCAAATATAATACAATGAAATATGAAACTAACCTCATTTGAATAAAAATAATTTCTTTAATAAAATTGAACAAATATTATAAATGAATTTAATTGCTACATTTATTAATATTGATTGGATCTTTTTATGTCTACATGTATAATTTCTTCAAAAGAATTTTATAATAATTTTTAAATTACATTTGGATCTTTATTAGAAAATTAAATTTTTTGAAATAATTAGAAAATTTAAATTATAAATTTATAAAAAGTAAAAAATAATTTAATTACTCATTCAAATAAAATTAAAAACAAATAAGACCTTTAATCCTGATTTTTCTTCATTCGTTAAGTCTTCTGCCAAGTGAAGAAAAGTCCTGGTCTTCTCCAATGTTGATGTTTCAGTAAAAAATTATTGCCTTAACGAGTCAATAAGAGAAACATGAAATTTCTTTGATATACAGCTGAGTTTTGGGGTAAATATAGATGCCCATCAGCAGAAATGCCTTTGTTTAGTTGGAGCTGTCTTTATACCTTGCTCAGCCTCCATGTATCAGCTTATCAATCTATTAGATTATAATTATAAATATTAAGCTTATCTCTTACTTTAGACTTATTCAAACAAAAAAATTCAAACATTTACGTTAATCGATAATTTTTTCTAAAAAAATTAATCAATAAAAATATCTCGATTTGATTAATTTCTTACAATTTTAACATGAATACCCATTTGATTAAACATAAATAAATAAATATTGATGTAACATATTAAAAATGAAATTTATTCTTGATCATTATTAAATTTATATATAATTTTTTTTTATAAATTTAATGACAACTATATATTTATAGAGTTAACAACTTTATTGAAAGTAAATTTATTGTTTATAAATGTTATATAAGCACTTTTTTATTTACTTTTGAAAAAAAAGCCATTTATGTTGAAGTAATTAAAAATTAATAAAATAAATATTTTATTAAATTAAAATATATTTAATTTATTATAAACATTTACATTTAAATTTTTAATGCCAATAAATTTTTATTTTAAATTTAACTATTTGAGTTTAGATCATAATATTAAAAAAAAAATTAGTATTTCTTTTATAATGGAGACATAGTTAGTGGAAGGTAATATCAAAAAGTATATCAAAATATATATTTAATAATTTTTTATAATTACAAGTCTAAAATTTTTTTTATTTACATATGAAGTATGTAATTATTTACTAATATAATAAGTGAGTCGGTAGTTGGGAATTTTTGCATCATATTAGATTTGATTAAATTTAGTCATGCGATGTGATGAATTATTTTCAAGATTATAAAGGTTTACTTTATTATCGGATAAACGATTTACATCTTTTTGTTTTTTTCAATGCAAATTTATTATTGGAATTCACTAAGTTGTAATTTATTTATTTGTTTGTTTGCGATGCATGCATCCTTTGACTTTATTTTTTTTTAGGCACAATTTATAACTTCAGTTTTTTTCGTATATTTTTTCAACTTTAAACTATAATGTTTTTTATTTATCTCATATTTTCTTCTTTCTTGGTACATATTTTCCAACTTTAAATTATTTTTCTATTTCATTAAATACATTATATAATTTTTTACATTAAAATTTAAAATTTGTGTAAGCTTCCGTTTTTGCATATTTATATTATAATAAACCTTGATATTTATGAATCTACGCACTAAATAAATTTTTTATTTTTATTTGAATTGCAATATGCACTTTGACAAAGGTAGATATTAAACCACTTTCACACTCTTACATTAAAAGCTTTAAACAATCTTAAGGTAAACTATATAGATAATCACCAAATATTACATATTGTGACTTTATTTAATTCTTGAATGCTGATCTGAAGAAATTTTTTTATAGCAGTTAATTTATATAGTTACAGTCAGAAGTATGGATCAAAGACCAATTCAAAGAGGTGGCATATCTTTGAATTAATATATGAATATTCTTGATGAGGACTTTAAAATTTATGTATCAATAATTTCTGGAGACAAATATGTTTTACCTAAAATGATGTGAAAGTGCAACACGACCAATTTGTTTACAATTTACCATGTAAAAATGAGTGCATAAAAATAATATGCATAAGCATTAATCAAATTTATTTGCAATTTTTTTTAAGTAAAATTTTGGAGTCGAGAAATTAGGAAACACACGCGAATATTTCAACTAGCTTGACACATTCTTAATGATTGCATCACTTTTCTTTCATCCAAGCTAAAATTGAAATAAAAATAAGTAATTTCATACAAAAAGAACCAAAAGCCAAACTATAAGCAACTAGCAAAACCTACAGGACGGACTACTACTAAAGTCATTACAAATTAAAGATCCACAAAAATCTGGCATTAAGTCCCACCAAAGCATCGAAGTAACTAAAACACCATGTTTTGCTAGCATATCCGCAACTGAGTTGCCTTCTTTGTAGATGTGGGAAACCTTAATATGCATTTGAGAAACATAAGAGAGGCATTGCAGCTATCATTGCTTAATTTCCCATGGAACTTGTTTTGACTTAGATATGATAATATGCATAACAAATGTGGAGTCACACTCCAACTAGAGGTAGTGCCATCCCTTTTGCCATGCCACTTCGCTGCTACAAGCTCAGCAACATAGGCATAAGTAGAGCCCATTCCAAAAGCAAATGCACCTTTTGAAAAACCTGCAACCAAATGAAAAATGCCTCTCGCACCTACTGCTCCTAGAGAGCCCATTGCTAAGCCGTCAATGTTTAACTTAACTTATTAAGGAGGAGGAGGCTGCCAGATGATAATAACGATTCAAGGGGCCTAACCATAGATACAATGAATTCCCAACATATGTAAAATGCGCAATGATGCATAATCCATAAGCATACAGAATCATACTAGTAATTAAATATTGATCCTACAGAGATTGCAAATTGAGTATTGTAACACTAATTGTGTTTTGTTTGTTTAAACAACGAAAATGGTGTTTTGAATTAACTAACATTAAACAAAAGAAATCTAAATTAATTAATAATCAATCTAAAGAGCTAAGGTTCTTATAACTAATTCAAATGTTTCTTAAAATCAATTAATACCTAAGTCATACCTAACCTTAATCCAATTTGAAGGCATCTAAGGAATCCTATATTTTCCTCTCGAACAAACTCACAATTAACTAAGTAGATTAACATCTTAGATTTATAGCTCTCACTTACTAAGTGTTGTTTAACCTGGTTTAAAGCTCTAGCCCTTTATCAATATTAGTTACTTTAATGTCTCTCAATTAAGAAAGCATCTAATAGGTCATTGTTTATATCCAATGGAACCTATCTCTCTAACAAGTTTTAATGTGTAAGTTCAATCAAAGGGTGATCAATCCTATGGTGACATTAAGTTCAATAACAATCAATGGATTTAGATTAATGGCTTAGGTTTTATTGCTATATTTACATGGTTGAATCAAAATAAGAACCCTACCAAAGAACTGCAATATCCCGAGTTTTTAAACAATTTTAAACTGCATCGGGATATGCAGTGTTAATATTTTTAATATATATTTCTTATTTTTTAATTAGTTTATTATTTATTAAAGTCATTTTTAATTATTTTAAGTCTTTTATGTAAAATTTTCCCGAAATTTTTATTTTCGGGGAAATTAAGACCTAAATAAATAATTATTAATTGTTTTAGACGGTTTTGTGAATTTGCATGAGTCCATGCACGATTTTAATTATTGTATTAAAATATATACATATTCATGTATATATGCACATTTAAATAACTAGGGTTTATTTTTAATTAAATTTATATTATATAGTTTTAATAATTAATATGTGTATTATATATGTATATAGATATTATTAGTTATGAGTGTGGTGTATATTACTTGGAATATAATATTCATATATTATTATAGTATAAATTAAAGTTATATATATATATACACTAAAAACAAAAGTTCCCCTTATTTACAATTTGTGCCACCTGATCTTCATCAAGCTTCCCGACGCCCTTCCATCACTTCCAGCAACTGTCACATCCATTTCTTATCTTCGGTGTGCCTCTCAGCCGTCCTCCTCCTTCCCAAGCTCCCTCTGCGCCTTGTCCTTCCTTTTCCTACGTCATTTGGTCAATTTTCTCCCTAGAAATCGAAAATCACTTCTAACTCCGATCACCTTATTTTCGGCCACCGTTTGAAGTGCCATTGGTCTCTATCTCTTCTTTGAGCTCTGGTGAGTGCATTTCTAAGCTTGGTTTCACTTGATTTGGTTTAGATTTTCCTAGGTTTTCAATTTTTAAATTCAGCCTATGTGTGTTCTTGATTTTTTTGAGCTTCAATTTTAATGATTCAAGAAAAATTCCTTTAAAAAGATTGATCCTAGTAGCTCAGTATACATGCTTTAATTTTTTTGGAATTTTTGGGAATTATTTTGATTTTTGTGAATTTTTTATTATTTTATTAATATTCTAATTTTCATAAATTAATTAATTAAATTATTAAATTATGCTTTATGGTGTTTATAGGTGTTAAAAAGAATTTTAGAAATTTTTTTGTAATTTTTATGATTTTTATATATTTATTGTGAATTTATTTAGTTTATGTGATTTTTAGAAACTTAGAGTAATTATGTATTTTATTGAAATTAATTGGTTAATTGAGTATATTTATTGATATTATTGAATTATATGTTGAGAAATTAATTTTTGAGTAATTATACTATTTTTAGTGAATTTTTGATTAATTATAGTGAATTTATATATAGTAGGGGTATTTTGGTAATTTATCACTAAATTGGCTAAAAATATAATTAAATTGATTTTAATAGTTATTTGAGATATAAAAATGATTTCTACAAATTATTTAGTATTTTTAACTAATTAAAACTATTTTTCGTAAATTATTTTCAAATTATATATAATATACTATTTTTCTAAATAAATGAGTTTTTATCGATTTTTAATATGTTTTAGGGTTAATTATGTAATTTGGAATTATAAAATGAATTTCGGTTAATATTTATGAATTTATCGAGAATTATGGATTTTTAATACCATTTTATTAAAATTAGGGTTTTGTTTTAATTATTGATAAAATAATTATTTTCAGTATTTTAAATATCTAATTTGCTATATTTTGGTATATTAAGGGTATTTTTGGAATTTTCATATATTCTATGTATATCTTGCGAATTGTGAACCTCGGTCGGTAGAATTGTAGTTTGGGAGTCCGACCAAGGGGTTGTGTGGCTGTATATTCTTAAAGTGTGTTTTCTGTGCAGGATCGGCTCTACTTTTGTAGGGAGATGTCCATTTTACAGAGGAGACTCTATCAAAATTTTGATAGATTTCTTGTAAAACGTGACAACCGGTCTAAGTCTAGTTTTAAATTTTTAATTGAGTATTTCCGTAATAACTCTAGAAGCGTAGAGTTAGAATTTATTCTGATGGTTGTTATTTTATTTTTCTAGCTGCGCTGAGATCGAGGCTTAACGGACCAGGTCTGTCGAGTCTATCTCAAGGAGCGCACACCAATGAGTTATTATACTGTATATATATATATGCATTGCATATAGGATGCATTACTTAGGGTTTTTCATTTTCATTATATTTTTTTTAAAGTGATTTAAATTATAATATTTTTGGTATATCTAGGTTTGTATTTTTGTATATATGCATGTTAAATAATTATGCATGTTATTTTGATGTATGCACGTTAAACAATTAGGTTTATGTTTAATACATTTTAATATATATACATGTTTTAAATGTACATTTAGTCATAATTATTTTATTGAATGATTAGTATACTTTAGGTATAGTTTCAGTATATTTTAGGTTTATTCTTAAATAATTGCATGCTATATTATGAACTTACACTTAAATTGTTTTTAAGTTTATTTTTGGTATATTATTGATATATTTCCCAAATAAATGCATGTTTTATTATTAATTCAAACCTAACACATTAGTGGTATACTTAGGGTTTATTTGTGATATATGCATGCTAGAAAATTAGGTTATTTTGGTATATTGTGAATATATGTAAACCTAAACGCATGTTTTAGTACATACACATATTTAAATGAATATTTATACATAATTATTTTATTAAGTGATTTGTGTACTTAGAGTATATTATTTGTATATTTAGGTACATTTTTAAGCAAATGCATGTTGTATCATTCAAATACACTTAAATTGTTTTTAACTATATTAATGGTTTATCTTTAGTATATTTCATATTTTATTTGACATATATATACCCGAAATATACTGAGTATATTTTAGGTATATTTTTGGTATATATATGATTAATTTTACTATTATGAATATCATTCTATATTAATTATTTTTCGAATGAATGATTTATTTTAAGTGAAGGATATCAATAGAACGTGCTTCTTAATGGGCATCAATAGGACCGTGTACGTACCGGTGTAATATATAAGGGGTTGAGTGAGAATTAATTGTGGTGATTATAATTGATTTGACTAAGATTAATGGTATGATTGATAGTGTGATTGCGGGAGCTCGGTTGACCAAGTGTCTCGAGGCCAATCACACTGACAGTCAAACTGTGGGAGTTCAGTTGACTTAGTGTCTTGGGGCCAGTCTACTGTCCATAATGGAGTACATGATCTATTGATTTGATTGAGATGTGAGGTGATTGATAGTGTGATTGCTGGAGCTCGGTTGACCAAGTGTCTCATGGCCAATCACACTGACAGTCAGACTGTAGGAACTCAGTTGACTTAGTGTCTCGGGGCTAGTCTACTGTCCAAATTGGAATAAGTGTTCTATTTGGAATCAAGTGAGCCTGTATGACTAGAGTGATGATAGGGTTAATTGAGGTTGCTATTATTAGGGTTCTATGGATCCTTCAAGAATTAAACTAAACATTTTCTGCATTTAGTATATTTATATAAGCAGAGTTGGCATATGTGTGGAATGCGTGAATATATATATATGTGAATGCATGATTGGATATGTTTTAGATTGCATGTATATATAGTATAATAATTCACTCAGTGAGGTCTGACCCCCCTCAATTATTTTTTTTCAGGAGATCTTGTATCGTCAGACCTTAGTAGTAGAGTTCCTCATCGGTGTTCTTCCTTTCGGACTATTTTATGTAAAGGTATATTTTGAACTTTGAATCATATTCTAGAAACTACAGTAGTAGTGTTATTGTATCAGAAGGGTATTATTGTTATTTTGATATTAATACTTAGAGAGTTGTATCTGAATATTGTATGAATATATTTATTTATAAAAGGATTTGGAGTATTTACTTTGTACATTGATTCAAAAAATTTTAATTCTGTTGTACTTTTTATTTATTTATTGCATGATTTTATTTTTTAAGGCTTGTTACGGGTTCCGGATTCGAAAGAATTCCCGTTCCCTAGCATCGGTCATGACTCTTAATTTGGGTTGTGACAAGAACTTAGCCACTCATGTTAACAACAAAAGACAAAGATGAAGAATAGAAGAAAATAAACATCATTATTAATCCAAAATAGAAATGAACAATAACAAATGTTTAAAAGAAATCCCCTTTTGTAATAAAAGCCTTATTGTTCTTCAATCCTTATGCTCAATCTCAAAACCAACATGAATAAGCATATCTCTTTGTTTTTTGTAGAAAAATAATAAAAATAAAAAATGTAATGTAAATTTAGAAAATGACATAATGTTTTGTTTTTGAAGGCTACACACCCATAAAACCCTAGCCTTTAGCCCCTTGTTTTGTTTCCTTTCAAATCTCCATTAAATCCCCCTAAAATCAGCTCTTTAAATTCAAAATTCAAAATTCAAAATGTTGTTAGCGGGGCACACGACCATGTGTCATGGCATATAGTCATGCGCTAGTCTTCTCCCTTGATTTAAGGAAATTAGCCTTTCATGCTCCTTTGCATGCTCCCTTACCTCTTCCAGAACATTCATGAGCCCTATGCATCTTTCCTTTACTATTCTTTGACACCTACATGCACAAAAATAACCAAAAATAAATTAAAAATATTAAAAATAAACATACACATAAATCATGCACACATTCATGCAAACTAAATAAAAATTAAAGAAAAGAAACACAAATGCAACTGAAATGACATTTAATCCTAACACATTAAGTGCTCAAAATAATGCATTTCTCATACTCATCATGTAGCTCATCCACACTGTTGAACATCTTCCCAAACCTAAAAAAATTGACCTATTTAATACTCTTCCATAATATTTGATGGGCTATGTAAATGTTGGGCAAATCATCTTCAAAAATAGCAGTGTTTTGAATCCTTCAAATTACCTAAACTGTAGTAACAATAGTTAAGCTCCATAAACTTGAAAGTTCGAAGCTAAAAGAATGATGAAGCATATCCAAAAAGAGATCTTAAAAAGAACCTAAAAGCAAAATGCTTCTACCAAAAAGCATGGAAATCAAATTCCAAACTAATTTTTTTAAAAAAAATAATGAACACATAAATTATCTAAATTTTCCAAGTGGTCCGAACATAATTTGCAATGTGAAGGAAAAGAAAATCCTTTCCTCATTAGGTTGTCATCAGTAGGAAGAAAACCTATGAGTGCTCTTCAATAAGTTAGTGATCTTAACGGTGGCAAGAACTCTTTCCTGATAAACAAATGCTAAGGGACAATCTGATGAGAAATTCGTAAGTTGTCATACATTTTTTTTGCCCAATGGATACCATCAGTGACAGGGGTCCAAATACAAACATCACCATCCTCCTTCAATGCGGAAACAATAAAAATATTCACTTGAAGAACTGAATCAATAATCAAGGGAAGATGTCAAGAATCATTTACTAGAAAATTTCATACCTGAGTAGTCAAGTTTTTTGGCTCATAAGAAGAAACACAAAGCTTATTTATAACCGTAGGCACCATCCACTCATCAGTCTAGAACTTGAGCGAACTTAGAGAAGTAATAAGCCATTTTTTCTGATCTGAGCAAGGAATAAATGTGTTTAATGGAAAGCCATACCAAAGATCTAAAATAAGGGTCCTGAGGTGTTCCTAAAGGATTAAGAAAGCTACTCCAAAGCACTACTATAGTAAACTCATTAAAATTAAGCAACTTCCATGTAGTTGCTTAACATAGTCTCATTAAGAAGCTTTAACCTTTTATTATCAATCCCACCCCCCTTTATGGGAAGACAACAAAGCATCAAAAGAATAATGACAAACTTCCTCTCATGAATCGAGCCTATTCAAAAGAAATTTCACATGCATCTCTCCATAGAAGAAAGAAAAGATCCTACTCTCATTTCTCATTGATGGCCCTAGCAAAGTGAAGCTTTACTAAACAGTAAAACATCATCAGTATACAAAAAATGAGTTGGAAAGTAAACACCTATGGTCTACAACATAGGAGAGATCACACCTAGCTCAACTTTTAAAAATAACAATCTACTGAGGAAGTCTTCAACTAGATAGAAGAGGAGAGGAGATAAAGGATCTCCTTTTCTAACACCTTGAGAATAAGAAAAATAGCCATCAGCCTTCCCATTAATTATGATGGAAAGATGAGCTGAAGAAAATAATGATAAAATCCAGTCTATAAAATGCAGAGAAAATCATATTACCTTTAAAAAATCAAGAAGAAAATTTCAATCAACTATATCAAAGGCCTTATGTATATCCACGTTTACGTCCATATTACCCCTAAAACAAGCCTTATGAAGGAGAATAACTCCCTCAAAAATACAAGTAATACAGTCAGAGATATTTCAATTTTTTAGCAAACCAAACTTATTACAAGAAATGATTCTTGTTGCAACATAAGCTAAATGATCAGCCAGGATTTTGGTAATTATCTTAATGCTAAAATTGCTAAGAGCAATAGGATGAAATTGTTCAATAGCAATAGCATTAGGCACTTTAGGAATTAAAACCATAAAACTAGAATTAATTCTTGTAGTAATCACCCCTGGGTTAAAAAAGCTACAAACAACATCACATACTTCATATTTAATCATATCCTAGTAGGTCTTATAAAAATACCTTTGAAACCATCAAGGCCTGGAACACTATGAGCATCTATATGAAAAAAGTATATTTGATTTCCTCCAAAGAAGGACAATCAACAAGTGATTGGCTTTCCTCTGCAGTAACCAAACAATGAACTACTAACTTTATTGAAGAGAGAATAGAAATCACTTAAGCATCAACTTTAAAAAGACTTTGATAGAAATCAATAATATGCTACTCAATACTATTGTTGTCTTCAACAATTGCACCATCAAATTTTAAATGATGAATTCCTTGCTTTGGCTTCTTCCTGGTAAACTACTGATGGAAAAAGAAGTATTACTATCTTCAGCTGCCAACCATTTAACCCTACTTCTCTCTTTATAAAAAATTTCTTCTTGTTGTAAACAATGATCTAAATCCACATGAGCAGCCAATTATGATTTATGAAGATCATCAAAAAGCCCTTGAGCTTCAATCTTATATTAAATAGATTGAAGATTTGAAGTTGCTCAATGAATATTAGCATCAAGATGCCCAAATAGATCACAATTCCAAGCTCTAAGCCCATGTCGAAGGTGTTTTAACTTTGCACCAAGAACCTACATAGGTTGAATTAAGCCAATAGGAGAAGACTAAGAATAAGAAATTAAATTTCAAATATTTGGGTGCGAGGTCCATATGGCCTGAAATCTGATTCGATACATGACTATATCCTTAGAAAAATAAGTAAGCAACAAAGGAGAATGATCAAAGTGACGCCTAGGTAAAATCGAACAAGAAAGGGAGCTCTAAAAATTTAAAAAATGTAGATTTCCAAGAGCTTTGTCTAACCAAGTATCAACACGATTACTACCAGTTCTCCCATTACACCAAGTGTAAAAAGCACCATGAGTTGGAATGTCTAAAAAAGACAATCATCAATAAAATTTCTAAACTCCCTGTAAGGACCAGCAGCTAAGGCATGTCACATTTTTTCATGAGCACCTAAGAGAGCATTGAAATCCCCAATAGCACACCAAGCATGAGAGGAATTAACTGATAAAGAAAAAAGATCAGACCACAATTCTATTATATGATTCATCTAAATACCGCCATAAATAAAAGAAATTCTCTACAAGACATTTAAGCACATGATATCCAGAGTAATATGCTGCGAATGGACATGAATTAATAAAGGTGGGGGAAGACCTTATTTACCAAAAATCCATATAGAAGGCATTGGCAAATTATTATTAGCAATCAAATGCAAATTCATTCAGTCCTAAAAAAGCTTCACTAAACAAACATAATCAGAAGAAAATTGACAAATAAAAGAAGTAAAAATGTGTTGGGTTGAAGAGTTACCCATACCGCGACAATTCCAGAAGAAAATCTTCATAGATTAAGTTTTTTCGGTTTTCTTATCATCCTTTTGGAAAGGACAACCTTGTATTTCTCATTCTACACTGACTTATTTTTTCTCTGAACTGTGGTCCACGGTTCATCCTCTATATCTACATCATTAGCCCATGATAATTTTTCACCTACATCAGTTGGCAAATCGTCTTGTTTTTCAATCAGACCCGAATCTCTAAACTCCATATTAGAATCATCAATTGGAATTGGCATGGCATCCTTAAGTAAAGGGATATTGTGATCAACAACATCTCTTACTGATGGCGGTAATTCATTGGTATCATCAGCTACAACCATAGAAGTTTTTTCAGGTGATGTATTGGTGCAATCGACCTTTTTAGTTGTCTGAATATTATTTTTAGGAGCAGCATCATCATCTCTTGTGTCATCCTAAATTTCATATTGCAGGGTTTGGAAAACATTAACAACTGGAACATATGCATTACCAACCTATGGCTTGGGTTTCCAAACGCATTTCGGCTCGTCAGGTTTGTCATTCTTAGAACAGGGAGCATCAGAATGAGTAATTTTTTTGCTTGTCTGCATTCATGAGCAAAGTGCTTGATGTTGGAGCATATGCTACAAAAAAGTTGATAGATTCTCGTAGACAATATCGATGAAAAAACTCTTACCAATGCGATCAATTAGCAAATTTTCTGGTAAAGCCAATGAAAGATCAATATCTATTAAAATCATGGCATAGTGACCGAATTCACTTGTGGTGGTTGCATTATCAATTTTCAGCGGAATCCCAACACCCTTCGTCATTAAAGCCAATAAAGATGGATGCCAATACTCCGAAGGGAGTTTGTAAAGAGGCACCAAGACATGAGTATGTGTAGACTTTTGTGCATCTAGATTAATGTCTGGTGTCCATCGTTGGAGGAGAAGGATTCCTAGTTTTAAAACCACTGAGCTTCGTCCCCAAACTGATTGTTGATCAACAGCGGAATTGAGAATAACATGATAAAAACCCCGACCTAGCGATACCAATTTCCAGTTATTGGAAAAACCCCAAACAGAACATAATTTGGCTTTTAAATATGCCAATTTCCATGGTGCTTCTCCCTTGGACAAAATTATCCGAGATATCAATGTATGTTGGCAAAGAGGAACCTGTTGCTCATAAAGTTGTTGGTCTATCTTAACGGAGATGAAGCCGCCTTTGTTTGAGGTAACTGATTCATCTACATTCAGTATTGAAGTTCCTACGACTGCCTTGGCATATGATGGTTTTTCAGGTTCAGAAACCTTGTGTTCATAGGAGCAAGCATAGCGTTATGGCTTAGGTAAGCGATGGAAAGAAAACCAAGGCGACCTGATGGCGTTGCGTGGTGGAGGCAGGCAGATCGGAATAAAAGTTCATATAAAGGATAAACTCTCGTTATAAAGTTTTAGGTTAGCTTTGAATTCAATTTCACAATTATTTTTATGATTGCGGTTGGATTGAAAGAAAATTCAGGAGTTTAATTTGGGAAAATAAATGAGAGTTATCATATTGATGTGAGTCTGGAAATAGGAAAATTAATTATTAATTGTAGAAGGGATAGGAGTTAATAAACATTAAGAAATGTGAAAAAACAAGCTTTTGAATTTTGATTGATCTGAAATTTATTTTCTAAGATAATATGACAATGCTCTCAATTTTGAATTTTGTTTAATCCATTATCACTTTATGAAAAAAAAGTTTATAAATATGGAAAAAAATATTTTATTTTAAGACAATGGACCTTGAGAAATAAATTTTTTTGTTTATTGTTCTTTTGATATTATTGATGACACATATATGATATAAAAATAATAGCTTAAATATTTTTTTTATATTTCAAATCTCTACACCAAATAATATTATTTATATTCATCTGTCGATAATATAAAAAAAATAAACAATTTTATATTACGCATAGCAGTCGAAGAAATTTTATTTTATTACAGCAATAACTATCCAGTATTTTTATAGACGTCATTTCTAATATATAAAAAACAATTGGATGGTTTGTTATAGGTGTCATGCATATTATTGTGAAAAAAATAAATGTAAATGTCAGAATTTACATATAAGAATATATGTGTGTGAATAATTTTTGTAGTCCTGCAGCCAACAAAAAGATATGTAATTGTTAGAAGTTTTGTTTTGTACCATAGGCACACTATCTATTAACTTTTGTTCGAAAAAGAAAAAAAAAAAAAAAAACTATGTATTGACCTAAAATTACAGGAGTTACATTCAGTTCTTACTCTATTTCATCGGTTTTACTGTAGCAAATGAAATTAATAGGTTAATATTATATAAGTTAAAAGTAATGAATGCAGAGGGAAAAATAGTAATTGAAATTCTAATTGATTAATTCCTACAACTATTACATGTAAAAATTCAAAATAGTTGATTAATGATACATCCTAAATGATCAAATAATCTAACCTAACCTTAGTATGAATAAGTTCTAAAATCCTACATTGACATTCACAATCATTAAACTCATTAATAATAACATCAAACACTAAAAAAATAAAAAAATAAAAAAATAAAAAAAAATTATCTAACCAAAAGTTTTTTTAAAAAAAATTATAACTTGAAAATGGTGCGCATGAATTATAAAAAATAAGTTAAAATTATCTCAAGTGAAGTAAGGATTTTCTATAATTTTTTGTTACATTGTGGAGAGTAGCTCATTCACAATAATCAATGACCCATGCTTCTTGCAAGTTAAAACTTTTACTAATAATGGATCAATCATAAACCTAAAATGACCAAATCTAAATCCACAATAAATATTAAAAAAAATTTACAATAATGTAATAAACACAATAAACCTATTTTTATGTATAAAAAATACAACATAAAAATACCAAATACAAATACAAATAAATAATATAATCATACCTTCAAACTACATATCAAGAGAATTTATTGATTTGATTTTAGAGTAAAAAATGTAACAAAAATAATAATAATTTCATGTAAGAATAACCAAAATCAAAATTTTCTATCATCATCTCAATTTCAATAGAAAAAATAAAGAAAGCAGAAGAATAGGATGGGTACCTAATAACAATACTAGAGATATTATAGTATCTTTATCTTGAAATGATTGTTATATTAAAAAATAAACTTGTTTTTAACTAATGGAAGCTTCTAAGTTAGGTGATTAATTATTATTAGTTGGTGTGAGAAATTATTAAGATTAGTTGGAGTGAGTTGTATTACTTTTAAGTGTATGGTTAGGATTTAATTGTATTTCTTTATTTGAATGGTTTGGATTAATTCTCTAGTAGAATAAATAGGGCCTCTTACATAGAGGTTTATGCATCAAAGAAAAATAGTGACGAAGAAGTGTAAGGAAGCAAAGCTTCTAAGTGTGTAAGAGTGTTTTGAGAGAGTTTAATAAAGATTGTTTGAGTGTTTGGTGTTTAACAAAGTGGAATCAAAGCCAAATATTGGCATATAGTATACCAAATTGAAGCTCTTGGAAAGACGGATCCAACACTGCCAAAATCAGCCAAATCGGAGGTCAGACACACTGCCGATTGCCGCCAGAGGTTTGCTACCATAAATTAAGTCAACTCACTGAGTTGAAGCCGGGTCACGCCGAGTCATTAAGCCGAGTTGAGCCAAGTCCAGTCAAGCCATTGACCAAGTCGTCAAGTCATTTAACCAAGCCATTAAGTCGCTTGACCAAGCCATTTAGCAAGCTGTCAAGCTGTTAACCAAGCTGTCAAGCCATTTTAATTGAGCTGTTAACCTATCTGCTAAGCCGTTGACTGAGCCACTGAACTATTTTATCGAGCCATTGACCAAAGTTGACTTTTTTTATTAGAGTCCATTTTAAGGTTTTTCGATGTTTTTGATCCATTTGTGAAGTCAGATTTTGTAAATTCTTATCAAATTAAGTAATATGGCAAATAGTGTGGCATCATTCCAAGTTCCAACACTCAACAACAACAATTACGACAATTGGAGTATCAAAATGAAGGCTCTCCTTAATGCACATGATGTTTAGGATATCATAGAGAAAGGCTACAACGAACCACAAAATGAGGCATCACTATCCCTGTTTAAAAAGGATAGTTTAAAAGATTCAAGAAAGAAGGACAATAAATCTCTCTTTCTGATCTATCAAACCTTTGATGATGATAATTTTAAGAACATTTTAGATACAACCTATGCTAAACAAGCATAGGAGAAGCTACAAACATCATATAAAAGAGAAAAAAAATGAAGAAGGTGCGTCTTCAAACCTTAAGAGGGGAATTTGAATCTTTACACATGAAAAGAGGTGAAACCATTGCTGATGATTTTTCTAGAGTTTTTGTTGTTTCAAATTAGCTAAAAAGAAATGGTGAAAAGTTAAATGATGTGAGAATAATGAAAAAGATACTCCGCTTATTAGACCCGAAGTTTGAGCATATTGTTGTAACTATAAAAGAGACGAAAGACTTAGAGAAAATGAAGATTGAGTAGCTTCTAGGTTGGTTATAAGCTTATGAAGAGAAACACAAGAAACATCAAGGAATCTTTGAACAACTTCTCAAACTATAGCTCAAGGATATGCATGAAAGCTAAGGAAATGAAAGACATCAATATGGCCAAGGCAAAAGCAAAAGTCACGAACGAGGTGGAAGTTATAGTCATGGAAAAAGTTGGAGTTCTTACAATAGTAACTTCAATAACTATAAGAAAGGTAAAAGTTCTATAAGAAGTCATAGGAGAGGCAATCCAAACACAAAGTACAATAAATCCTAAGTTCAGTGTTATAATTGTCAAAAATATAGGCTTTATGCATCAAAATGCAGAGCTCCCAACTGTAAAGTTAAAGAAAAGACCAATTATGTAGAAGCAAAAATTGAGGAGAAGAGAGTGCTACTATCTTGCAGAACCAATGCTGAAGATTAAGGAAGTACTTGGTATCTTGATACCAGTGCAAGGAACCATTTGTGTGAAAAAAGAAGTATGATCATGGAACTCAATGAATCAGTGATTGGCAATGTTTCCATTGGTGATGATGCAGAAGTATCAGTAATAGGAAAAGGTAACATTCTTACTCGTGCTAACAATAGTAGTCATCAGTAAATTCTGATGTCTATTATGTGCCTAATATGACATGTAACATTTTGAGTATGGGTTAACTCTTAAAAAAAAGGCTATGATTTTTACTCAAAAGATTATTGTCTCTTTATAAAAATGGAAAAGGAGATTTAATCGCCAAAGCAAAAATGTCAAAGAATAAAATGTTTCCTTTGAATATTCAAAATGATATTGTAAAGTGTTTGAAATCTTGTTGCAAAGATGCATCTTGGTTATGGCATCTTCAATTTGGGCACCTCAACTTTGGAAGTTTGGAACTATTATTGAAGAAGAGAATGGTGAGAGGATCACCTTGCATCCAACATCTAGATCAGTTTTATGAAGGGTGTTTACTTGGAAAGTAGTTTAGAAATAGTTTTCCCAAAGAATCATACTCAAGAGCCAAGAAGCCATTAGAGCTCATTCATACTAATGTCTGTGGGCCAGTTGCTCCAAGCTCTCTCAATAAAAATAACTACCTTATTGATGACTTTTCATAAAAAAAAACTTAGGTATATTTCTTGAAGAAATTATTAGAAGTCTTTGAAGCTTTTAAGACATTTGAAGGTGTTGTGGAGAATGAGAGTGGTTAAAAAATTAAAGCATTGAGATTAGATCGAGGAGGAGAATTCACTTTGAAGGAATTCCAAGAGTTTTATCCAACAAGTGGAATTCAACATTTTCTCACTATTCTAAGATCTCCATAACATTGCAGAAAGAAAAAATAGAACCATCCTTAATATGACACTAAGCATGCTCAAAAGTAAACATTTGTCAAAAGAATGTGGGCTAAAGCAATAGCTATAGTAGTATACTTGTCCAACATATCTCTAATAAGAAGTGTTTGGGAAAAGACACAACAAAAAGCCTGTAATAGAAGAAAGCCTGGAATTTCTCACTTTATAGTATTTGAAAGTTCAGCTCATGTTCATGTACTAGATGAAAGAAGAACCAAACTTGATGACAAAAGTGAAAGATACATTTTCATTGGCTATTTTACTTATTCAAAAGGGTATAAACTATACAATCCAAACAATAAGAAGTTTGAAATCAGTCAAGATGTGATGTTTGAAGAAAAAGGGGAATAGGACTTCAACTTTTCCAAAGATGAATTCAACTTCTTTCCTCATATTGATGAAATAGAACAAACACTAGTGGAGCAACTAGGTGAACAATAGCAAGAGCGCATAACACCATTTGCCTCACTAATGCAAAGTGATGAAGGAAATTCACCGCCATCTTTTTTGGCTGAAGGAAATGAAGAATGAACATGAAGTCTTTAAGATCTCTATGAGGTGATTAATTGACTTGAAAATCTCACTCTTTTTTTTTTTATCTTTTTGCTGATTGTGAACTAGTGAACTTCTAAGAAGCTGCACAAGATGAAAAATGGAAAAATACAATGGATGATGAAATTAAAGCCAATGAAAAGAATGACACATGGGAACTCACTGCTCTTCTAAAAGGACATAAGCCAATTAGTGTCAAATAGGTCTATAAACAAAGAAGAATGCAAAAGGATAGGTCAAAAAGCACAAAGCAAAGCTAGTTGCTAAAGGCTACAGTCAAAAAGCTGGAATTAACTACAATGAGGTATTTGCTCTTATTGCATGCTTAGAGACTGTGAGATTGATTATTTCTTTAACAGCTCAAAAAAAGTGGAAGACTCTCCAGATGGATGTAAAATCTGCCTTTCTAATAAAGTTCTTGAAGAGGAAGTCTACATTCAGCAACCACTAGGCCATGACATCAAAGGACAAAAATCCAAAGTCTTAAAATTAAAAAGTCTCTTTATGGATTAAAGCAAGCTCTCAGAGCATGGAATAACAGAATTGACAAGTATTTTCAATAGAGTGGTTTCATCAAAATGAACATGCCCTTTATTTTAAAATCAAAGGTAGAGATATCTTGATTGTATGTCTGTATGTGGACGATTTGATCTTCACCAGGAGTAACCCCAGCTTGTTCAAAGATTTTAAAAAATAAATGACAATGGAGTTTGAGATGACGGATATTGGATTGATAACATACTACCTCAACATTAAAGTTAAGTAAAAGGAAGATGGGATTTCATCTCACAAGAAAGCTACACAAAGGAGATCCTCAAGCAATTCAAAATGGATGATTTCAACCCAATAAACACCTAATGGAGTACGAAATCAGATTGTTCAAAGATGATGAAGCAAAAAATGTTGATCCAACACTTTTTAAAAGTCTAATTGGATGTTTGCAATATTTAACTTGTATAAAGCTTGACATTCTCTACACGACAAGACTTGTGAGTTATTACATGGAGACTCTAACAACCACTCATTTCAAGGCTGCAAAGAAAATTCTTTACTACCTCAAAGGTACAATAGATTTTGGCTTATATTATTCAGTTTCTGATGAGTACAAGCTCATTGGATATAGTGACAGTGATTGGGCCGGAGATAGCAATGATTGAAAAAACACAATTGGTTTTGTGTTTTTCTTAGGAGACACTGCTTTCACTTAGATGTCAAAGAAGCAACCAATTGTCACTTTATCAACATATGAAGCTGAGTATATTACTGCTACAACGTGTGTTAGTCATACAATTTGGCTCTGAAATTTATTGAAGGAATTGAACATGTCACAAGTAGAACTAACAGAGATTTGTGTCGACAATAAGTCAACAATAACTTTAGCCAAGAATCCAGTGTATCATGATCGAAGCAAACACATTGATACTCGGTATCATTACATAAGAAAATACATTATGAAGTAAGATGTGAAACTAAAATATGTGAAGTCTCAAGATCAAATTGCAGACATCTTCACCAAGCCATTAAAGAAAGAAGACTTTGTCATATTGAGAAACACAGTTGGTATTATAAAACAAGTTTAAGGGGGAGCATTGAAAAATAAACTTGTTTTAACCAAAGGAAACTTCTAAGTTAGGTGATTAATTATTATTAGTTGGTGTAAGAAATTATTAAGATTAGTTGGAGTGAGTTGTATTACTTTAAATGTATGGTTAGGATTTAATTGTATTTGTTTATTTGAATGGTTTGAATTAATTCTCTATTAGTATAAATAGGGCCTTTTACATAGAGATTTATGCATCAAAGAAAAAGAGTGAAGAAGAAGTGTAAGAAAGCAAAGCTTCTAAGTGTATAAAAGTTTTTTGAGAGAGTTTAATAAAGATTGTTTAAGTGTTTAGTGTTTAACATGTTATACTGTGAGACATGTAAAACCTCAAACAATAAAAAGTTATTAGCCAAAAAGTTATAAAAAAATATAAATAAACTGGATATATCAAAGAAATTGTTGATGGGGTATATTTATTTATTTATTTTGGGTAGAATAGAAAAACAAAAGTGACTTAGGAATGGGCAAATAACAAACCAAACCTTTCGATTTCTACAGTGTTTTAAATGGAACAAAAAAACAATAACCTGAAATCTTAAAGGTTATGGAGGCAATGATTATATAAATATTTTATAATTTGAGTAGTACTGGAAGTCATATGTTAGTATTTTATTTAAAAAATAATACTAAAAAATAATAATAAATATTTATCACAACATTAAAGTAATATTATTATTTAATGATAATGTTAACCATCAAACAATATAGTTGCATGGGAAAAAAAAATAAAGTTATATAGAAAAAAATAAAAATTTTTAATTTATTTTTAAATAAAAATATTCAAAATTCTAAAAATTAAGTATAGATGAATATTGAATTATGAAAATAGATACTCAAGTAAAGAAACCAAAAAAAGTAAGGATTTGATTTGGTCAGGGGATTTTTTACCATTCATATATTATAGAACGATAGGGATATTTTCAAGAAATTTCGACCAAAAAAATTAAAATTAAAATTAAGAAATGTGAAAGAACGAGCTAGGAAACATGCTTTGATTGATCTGAAATTTATTTTCTAAGATAATACGACAAGTTGGTCTCAATTTCGACTTTTCTTTTTTGTTTAATCCATTATCACTCTCAGAAAGCTACAAGAGGGTTTACAATGCCAATTAATCAAAGAACGGGATATTTTGCTCTTTTGAACCCCACTTTTTCGCGCACTTTGTAGCACCTCTTGCCATTGAACATTTCAAAATAAAAGTATCATCCCATACTTGTAAAATTCATTGACTTAGACTTGTCACCGTTTGCGGAAGCTGATTTCAGTTTAATATCAATTGCTAATCTCTTATCAATATGAAAAGAAATATTTTATTTTAAGACAACGCACCTTGAGAAATAAAAAAATTTTGTTTATTGTTCTTTTGATATTATTGATGACACATATATGATATAAAAATAATAACTTAAATATTTTTTTATATTTCAAATCTCTACACCAAATAATATTATTTATATTCATCTGTCAATAATATAAAAAAATAAACAATTTTATATTACGCAAAGCAATAGAAGAAATTTTACTTATTATAGCAATAACTATCCAGTATTTTTATAGATGTCATTTCTAATATATAAAAAACAATTGGACAAGAATTAAAAAAACACAACTGACAAATGAAATTCAAGATATTCTTCTACAAGAACACTCAATTATATACAATAACTATTCTTTCATTCGGTGGTATTATCCGTTTAAAGAAAAAAAACAATTCTTCTCGCACCATTTGATGTGCCCAAGAATCTGTAATGCATCCATTTCAGTGCAGCTTTCTTTATCTTATTCGTGTGAAAGTTAACACAAACGTTTCAGGTGCCACAGAGAGGTCATCTTGAGCTTTGAATTTCACGTAGGATCAACGATCTACGCAGTCCTACTTTCATCCTAAAGAAAAAAAAATTATAATATATATATATATATATATATATATATATATATATATGCACACACAGTCCAAATATGTAAATAAATATTTTCGACTAAGTTGTTCAGTAATTAAATGATAAAGACTCTTTTCGTAGCATCAAAGTTTGCAAATTCAATTCCTAATCACCGGTTATGCCTACTACAGAATTTGGAGGAAAAACAATAAAGAAGCATTTTGTTTAAACAGTATTATCTTTCCATGACAGAGTCCGGAACTAGTATCCCCCAAGATGAGCTATGTGGCTCACGTCTTTGTTCGATAACACAGAATGAATATTGAACTCCCGACACAAATAATTATTATCAAAATATATTTTCATTTCTTCATGCTATTAAATGGACTATCTATAATATATAAATCTACGGTGAAAGAAACAGATAAAATTATAAAAAATAAAAATTTATTTATTATTAAATAAAAATTAAATAACTTAATCATTTATTAATAAATTAAATTAAATTAAATTCAAATGTAAATTTAATTTAATTGAAAATCTATTTCCTATTTTAATCTATTTCTTAGATTAACTTCTATTTTATTTCTAAAAAAAATTAAATTAATTAAAATATAATTCTAATTTAATTAAAAGTATATTTTCTATTTTAATTAGGTTAATTTTTATTTTATTACAAATAAAAATAAATTTAATTAAAAAAATTTAATTGTAATTTTATTAAAAATATATATTTTTATTTTAATTAGGTGTTTTATCTAATATAAATCAAGTTAAATGATAAAATTTTATAAGTTTTTATGAAATTAAATTAAATTAATTAAAATATAATTTTAATTTAATTAAAAGTACGTTTTTTTATTTTAATTATGTTAACTTCTATTTTATCTCAAACAAAATTAAATTAAGTAAAAAAAATTAATTGTAATTTTATTAAAAATATATATTTTTATTTTAATTAGGTGTTTTATCTAATATAAATCAAGTTAGATGATAAAATTTTATAAGTTTTATGAAATTAAATTAATTTTAATAAGTAAACAATTCAAATCAAAATTAATAAATTTTTTAAATAATAAATTATGAAAAAAATAATAACGTCAAAAATGTTTTAAAAAAATTGTTGTATATTATTAGAATAGAAAATTTAAAAAGAGCATAGTAAATTATTATATTAATTTATTTTAAAATTAATTTTAAATTTAAAAAATAATTACAAAAATATTGAAATATTCGGTTGTTTATATTCAACTTTGGTTTGTATGAAACTAAGTGCTACACTTTAAAAGTTGCTGGGAGCCACCTCTAGAATTCGTACTAACGGTCCACAACTTACCACGTGGGCAAATCATATCATGTAGCTCTGTAGACATAACAATAACGACCTGTAGGCTATCATACGTATGAGAACATATATATATATATATATATATATATATACACACACTCTTCAGGACTTTATCTTGCCTTTGGTGACTGAATATGTTACGATCTAAATGTGAAAGTCATGAACAATATTAGAAAACAAGTATTCGGTGACTGTAAATATGGCACAATTCAAAATTAAGAATTATGATTGGTGCTAAACAATAAAAATTCGTTAGGATTCAAAACTTATAGTAAACTTTAAAATAAAAATTCAATAAAATATAATTATAAATATGCTCATAATTAAAACTTTTAATAATGAAAAAGAATTTTCATAAATAATATCTTAATAAAAATATTTTACAATATTCAAAATATATAATCATTATCAACATCAATTAAAGAATACAACAAATATATAATATTATTGCAGCATTTAATAATATAAAAGTAATTTAAAATTTATATAGATCAACTGGAAAGGAAAGGATCCGGCAAAGGGAATTATTATGGGAGGTCTAATGAGAAAGATCCTAAAAAATAATTGAGGGGCTCAAACCTCAGTGAGTGAATTATTAGTATATATACACATACAATCTAAAGACACAATCATTCAAGCATCAGTATAATGATATTTATATTTTTATGTTTATTTATGTTATATATACATTTCATACAGATGCTCGAAATCACATTTCACAATAACAATAAATGTAAAAGATTTAAGTGGAAGACTGGAACAGAACTCTAAAATATTCTGCAACCTCAATCGTTGAACCTCACTAGCCAACATGCTCATAAATTCCAAAAATATTTCTCTTCTCAATTACTGACAATAGACCGACTCCGAGATATTAAGTCAATCGAATTCCCACAATCTCACTGCAGACATGATTGGCCCCGAGACACTAGGTTAATCAAGTTCTCGCAATCACACCACTCTTTCACCACAAATCTTAATAATCAATTTAATAATATCATATCGATAAAAATTATAGTTTAGCATCTAGCATACTGCTATGCAACGGCCCTATTGTAATCTACTAAGTGGCACATTCTATAACTATTCTCCAAAATAACATTTGACAAATAAATAATGAAATCATATATTAAATATAAATAGCATCCAATTTTATACAAATAAATATTCACTTTTATATATATACATGCAAACATAGCATAATAAAATTCATATTTATTAAAAATTGTGGATGCTATATTTTTGTTTTCTACATGCAATACATACATAAAATAATAACTCACATGTGGAGTGCACTCCTCTAAAATGACTTGACTGACTCAGTCCTATAAGCCTTAGTTTCAGTGCAACTATAAAAAATAATAAAAAAATAATTAGGACGAAATCTTAATCTTATATATTATATATTTCTATGAAAGGATTCAATTTAAAACAAAACTCTAATAAAAGACTTAAAACCAAATACAGATCGATGTCACATTTTATGAAAATTCTATTAAAAAATCAGCAAAGTCTCCTTTGTAAAAAAAATATCTCTCTACTAAAAGTAGAGTCAAATATGCACGAAAACACACTTCAAATATATCCAAACACTCAATATCTTGGGTTGAGCCCCCGAACTACAATTCATGTCCAACCAAGAATCAATATCACAAATACACAAATAAAATAATATAATTTCCCAAATCATCAAAAAATGATAAAAATAGTAAAGAAATTCATTTTCTAAATAAATAATAAAAGTCTAGTTGCTAAATAATATTTTGCTAATAAAATCCATTAATAGCATAAAATTCCCATTTTACAATTAAATTAGTGTAAGAGACGGGGTTTAACGTGCGCCCAAGTATTTGGCTACTATGACACTATGTGGGCTCAAGGCCCATTGGGAAGTACGAGATAGGTCTTGGGCCTATTTAGAGATGGAGTCGTCATCTGGATGAAAGTCAGGACACACTTATATAGCAACTGGATTCCACGAAAGTTCCTAGAAGCCATCGTCAAAAATAGGTTCGAAAACTAGGTATGAGCATTTGAATGCTCACTCAACCTTGTGAATGGCCTCCGTTTGTGTTTTGCATTTTATTACATTTAATTATCTAATTATTTCCTTATTAACCTGTGGATTGTCGTTACCTTCAAAGAATTGTCAAATTTTAGAATTAAATTTGGACTTGCACATTAATTCGTTTTCATGCACTTAGTCTTGTTATTCATTATAAGCAGAAATAAATAATCAATCTTTACAACCATTCACTCAAATTAAAAAGGAGGGAAGTGATTAAAGATTACAACGCTTTTAAAAAAAATAAAAGAATAATATACATAAAATAAACCATACATATACCAAAAGTAAACTAATAATAAATATTTATAATATGAAATGCTCTGAAGAGCTAACTAATCAAAGTGACTACTCAATGATGAAAATCATCAAGTAATTCCTGCAATAAACATACGGTTAGTTCCCTCTTGCAAAGAACGAAATTATTTATAACAATATTTTACAAATAATGTTCTCAAGAGATCTTACAATACAAATTAAGAAAAATCCTCAAATGATCAAAATATTATCATACATACTACATCATGCAACATGGTAATTATGAGTAATGACAAGAAAAAGGCATACAAGATGAGAGTCATATAAGATTTCACAAAGGAAAGAGGGCCAGATTGTCTGGAGGCCTATCAATGTGGCAATCGCCTTTGTGGTGAGGTAATCACCTCATTGGCGGGGGGCGACACCTCTATGAAGAGGCATCGTCTGATCAATAGACTCCTCAACACTTTAAAGTGGTAAAATCATGCAGGATTACATAAAAAAGGAAGGGTCAAATTGCCTGGGGGCTTATCAATGTGGCGATGGCCTTTATGATGGGGCGATCGCCTCATTAACAAGGGCCTTTCCTGCCTGCTGAAATTGATTGAATGATTGTGACAGCTCTTCACTTCAAATCCTATTAAGTCTGATTAGATATATCACTGAAACAATCCGTTATGGCGATACCTTTGTGAAGAGGCATCACTTGATCAACAGGCTTTCTCGACACTCAAAATGACTAAACTTCTATCCTAAGCAAGCAAATGTATACACAAATATCTGAAAAGCATAGCAGACTACAACTATATGCAAACTCAATAAATCAAACTTATCAAATAGTGTAATGAGTGTAATAAACCTAAAATAAACTAATAAACTAAATCACATGCAAAATAAATATCAAGAAAACAAGAAGATGAGGATATTTTACTTGAATGTAAGCTTTATCAAAATGATTGACCCTCAGAGATGTGCTTTTGGATGTTGATCTTCACTAGGATGTGAGCTTTACTTTGAATCAAGTTCTTTACCTTCTTCTTCCTAAAGGAAATGGACCTTTTGAGCTTGGTTTTCTCCTTCCCCTTCTTAAGAACATCTCTTTATTTTTTAGATCTTTTTTTTTTAATAATGGCTAATTTTCTCACCAACCTCCACTATTTTTTCTCTCCATTTTTCTTCCTTTTATTCATTACCTTACCCATGCCCTCAGGTTCCTTAGATCATGATGAACCTTTATAGCCTTTCTCTTCCCCTCAAAAATCTCTTCCTTACGCAAAATCAGGTCTGAGGGTGTAGGGCCTACACCATTTAGCCACCATGTCTACAGTTGCAAGTGGCTTATCACAAAGGCAGCGCCACTATGATAAGGCGATCGCCTCTACAACAGCTGTCAAAGAGGCAATCGCCTTATGGCACAGAGGTGATGCCTCTTTGGCCTAGCCCCATATTGGGTCAAATGGACTTAGTTGTTTTGGACAATTTAGGCTAAATTAGGCTTCTAGGATCTCAGGTCCATTTCCAATCAAATATTCAGTTTTGTACTTGTACCCAAGTTTCACATTCTTATCATTGGGCTTGATAATGGGCCGATCAAACTAAATATCCCTAATTCGTCTCCTATTATGAGTCGATTGAATTGGGTGTCTACAGTTTGCCCCTTGATTTTTTTAAAAACTAAATGCATGTAATGATAATTTTTTAAAAAATCACATTCATATAATAATAAATAATAAGATGAGTGGCATACCTGACTCTCGGGTTTCACTCAAGAGATGAATCCTTCAATTCTGGAGCGTGACCATAATCTTTGAATTTTTCTAGCTCGATTAGCCACTCATTAATATTTGATAAATTATTTCAAGACTGTTAACCTCAGGTTTTCCTAGCCCTATTACTGTTTCACTAGGGGTGTAGACTTCTACATTTTCCTAGCCCAACCATCAATCACCTGAAACATAATTCTAGAGTTTTGTTAGCCCGACCATCACTACACTGAAACTCGACTCTCGAGTTTTCTTGGCCCAATCATCACTTAACCTTGACTTCGATTCTTAAGTTTTCCTAGCTCGATCACCATTGGGGATGTGGTTTTTGGATTTTCCTGGTCTGATTAACCCTTCTCCAAGGATAAGGACTTTTGGGTTTTCCTGGCCCAATTGTCCTTCATTGTCGACTTTAGGGATACTACCCAAACACTCATCTTGGTCTTCGAGCTTCGAGGATTTAAATAAAACAACCCTCATTCAATTGTGAGCTTTAGGGATTCAAACCCAAATAGCCCTTTCTTGATCATGAGCTTTGGGGATTCAAACTTGAACAGCCCTTTTTTCATCATAAGCTTTGGGGATTCAAACCTGAATAGCCCTTTCTTGATCATATGCTTCAGGGATTTAAACTCGAACAACCTTTTCTTAATCATGAGCTTTAGGGATTCAAACTCGAACAACCCTTTCTTGATCATGAGCTTTAAGGATACAAACCCGAACAACCCTTCTTTAATTGCGAGCTTCGGGGATTCAAACCCGAACAACCCTTTCTTGTCGTAGCATAACTTTTTAGGTTTTCCTAGCCTAATATACCATTAATTGAAAATGCAAGCCTTGGGTTTTCCTAGCCTAATCATTATTGAAAGCATCACTTAGACTACTTTTATTTCCGTACCTCAATTTCTAAATACACATGAATGATGATGATTTGTTTAAAAAAAAAAAAAAACCCACCCCACCATTCACTATAAAAGTAAAATTTTCCTCCTTATTCTTCCTTTTCCTTTCTCCTCTTTTTTTTTCTCTTCTCTTTTCTCTAAACTTCCTGTGCTTCCTTTTTAAACAATGGACAATGAGAGAACACCTCTCGCACTTAGATGGGATCATGTCCTACCTTTCGTTAGTCCCCCATGGAGCCTTGGATTGACATAAGGAGGTTCGATTCCTCTCTTAGCGGATCTTGCGACCCATATTTGCTCATCGGCATCCGAAGAGGTTAGCACTCGATTTCTCTTCATTTTTCCTGAAAATTACATCGGGTCAGTGGTCATTCATATTTATCTATTATTTTGAATCAAAATTAGGTCAATTAAACATGGCATTTGTGATCTTGGTGTTAAAAATTAAGAAACCATCATTGTCTACATTGCATAAAGGCGACTGCCTCTTCGATGAGGTAATCGTCTCATCAATGAGGCAATCGCTTTTTTACAAGAGGCGATTGCCCTGTAGCCAACCATAAAGGGTGCCGCCTCTGCTGATAAGGCAATCGCCTCACCTCATAAACAGGGCAAATTATGACATGTTCACTTACTCTGAATTTTTCTCTCAAAATAACAAAACATATTAATTTAACTCCCTGATTTATTTTTGTAACACAACACATAGAGGGTGCTAGGAACTTCTATGGAGCCCTAGCCTTTTACAATGAGCTGACTGAAGACCAGAAGGACTGTATTCAAGAGACTAGGTTTGAGGACATAGGCTTAAATTAATAATAATCATCATAAAAGACATCCATAATAGAGTTAAGGACATGGGCTTCAAAATCCAGCTCTTTACTTTGATCATCAGTTCCTTTTAGCTCCAAAGCAGCTTCATTCCTTTTAGGTTCTTCTTCAGCTAGCACCAACTCTTCCATAGGAACTTCCTTAGCAGTAACCCCCTTCATTCGTTTCATAAATTCAGCAAAGATCTCGAACCTCTGAATAACTTCTCCAGCTATTAGGAGAGGTTATGGAGCTCTATTGTATGGGTACCCGGTGCCTTCCTTATAAAGGTTTCCCACTAAGCTTTCCTCTCAGCCACCTCAGACTGTCCCCAGATATCTACCTTTTCTTCAGTATCATCATTCCTTTTAAACCTTAACCCATGCTTCAAAATAGGTACCTTGTGTTCCATAAATTCTAAGGGTCTATTATGATCTTTTCCCAATCCCATGCCTAGTATAAATTTCATGTTGCGCATCATATTCAGAACTTTTTCATCCATCTCATCTTCATAAATCATATAAACCACAAAAATTGGGCTTATAAAGATCTTTTTGGGGGCCAACTTCAATGCAGCTACAACAGCTTTAGTCTCAGTAAAGATAGTGACAATTCGCCCTTCGTGAGGAAACTTGATTTTCTTGTGAACAGTGGATGGGACACCGCCCAAAGGATGAAACCACGACCTTCCTAACAAGATAGCAAAGGTCACAGGGATATCTATCACATGTAGATCAACCTAAGCTTTTATAGGTCCCATCTTGACCAAGACTCTGAACGTTCCTTCCATAAGCCTCTTGGTATCGTCATAGGCCTTAATGCCCACTTCAAAAGGCTTTAAGTCGATGTAAGCACCCAATTTCGAGATACAATTATGCACAATTATGAAGTAAGCCCCTATGATAAAATTTATTAAAAAATTGAACTTGGTTGTCAATTTTCTGGACTTTAAAGACTAAATTGCAATACTTTTTAGGGTTTGATTACAAGGAAGTCAATTTTTCAGGGGTTTTTTGGTAATTAAGAAAATGTAAAATTATGATCGGCATTTAAAATGTCGATCAGCATTGGTGCAATGCTTAGACAATGCTGATCAGCATTGCACAATGTCGACGCGTAAAAGTCTCATTTTTTTGATTTTTCACGTATTTTTTATCAATTTTTTCAATGTTTTGATTGGTTAAAAATTGAATTTTTATTATTAGTTTTATTTGAAAATTTTTTTGACGCATTCAAAACATTCAAAAATCAAATCTTATCACTTTGTTTTGGAGAGATAAGTTTGTTCCTCCAAAGGAGAAAGTAAGTACGTAGGTAGACTCTGTATTTAAAAGTAGAGTTTGCATGTGTGCAAGGGGGGACTTTTTTTTTGGAGAAAAAATTTTAGACTCACACTGAAAGAAAAAGTGGAGACTCACACACAAACCCTAAAAACTTAGACGCCACTAAGAATGCCCTGTGCACCAAAAACTTCAAGTTTTTATCAAAGCTCTTTTTTTATACGGTTCTTTCAACAAGAACAATCCAGCATTATTTTTTTAATCTGAGTCCAAAATCAATAGCTATTCAATTTCAATGGTGATAATCCAATCTGAAGGGCTAAAAAGGGCATTTGCATAGCATCTAAATTATCAGTGTTCTTCTTCTATTTCATTCTTTTCCATTATTTCTTTTTGTGATTTTTCCTTTTATTTTTGTTATTGTTTTGATTATTTAATTTCACTACTAATCTGATTACTTTTGTGTTTTTTTTATGTACACATGTGGATTAAGGAGGATACTGCTTGTATTTAAAAAAAATAGAAGATCCATGGAATGCCATGGAATAATCTGTACTATTTTTTAGTAGATATTAGGGTTTTAATTTTCATTTTGCCTTTATATGTTATGTGTAGTTATTTTAATTCATAACTGTATAATTATTTTAATTATTTGTAGGTGGTTTGAAATAGCCCCAGTAGTGGGAATAGTAAAAGATTTAATTTTCTGCATTTAAAATCAATTAGTAATTATGCTCAATTGGGTAAAAATCAATTAAAATTAATGATGGCAATAGCTAAATTTAGGGTTTGCATGTAATTAATTTAGGGTTTCTAGAAAATCATTATAATGTTTGTTTGATCCATTTTTTGTGTTGTATTTGTTTTGGGCTTGTTTTTTATTTTTATTTTTTATTTTTGCTCCAAGCCCACGTTTAGGTCTAACCCACTTAATAAATAGGCTTAAAAATGATTTAGGGTTTTTAAATAATTAAATTTAATTTAGGCCCATTAGGTTAATTAGATTTTAGGTCCACTTAGTTAATTAAAACTTGTTCAGACTTAGCTCAGTCCACTTAATTTCATTTCTTTTAAAATAAATAGACCTAGGCCCACATTTCACTTAAAATAAAACCAAGTTAGACTTAGGCCCACTAATTTAACTTTCCTTTAAAATTGAATAGACTTAAGTCCATTCTTTAGATAAACTAAAATAAGTAAATATAGGCTCACTAATGAAAAATGTAGACCCACTTTTAGTCTCTTTCTCAATTGTAAATAAAATGTAAATCTAACTAAATTTTTAATAAAATTAACATAGTTTAGACTTAGGGACAACGCAATCTTAAGTGCATTTTTTATGTGTAATTTTATTGACTAGATGCCTAGGGTGGTTAGATGGATGTCAAATAGGGTTTAATAAAATTTCATGTAATTAGAGGATGAAATAATCATTTATAGAATTATTCTAAATGAACACGAGACTAAGAGAAGTTAGTATTCTGTATCCAAAATCTCCTAGTTTTGGTGCTAGCTTTCTTTTAGGGAATCGAGTACCACCTTATTTATTTGTCCCAGTTATTACCTTGGGTGGTGACTCCTCATCTCCACGCCATGTCTTTATGATAGTGGTTAGTGTGTTCTCTAAGGTCATGAGCCTAAACAGTGTTACGGTTGCTAAAATCCTGGACACACACTAAACCCTACCGTCTATAGTGGCAACTCCACTAGGGATAAGAGAAACTGATTCTACTTGTGTTCTTTAGAGTTATTTTATTGATTATTATTTCATTCTTCCATTCATTCTGCATGTCCCTACTAAACCGATGGTGTTGGTTTATGATTCCACTAACTTCATGGAGTTATAGATTGGCTAACCATCACTCTTAGCCTTAACTCAGTTCAAGAGAGATTACCGAGCTCATCTGACTAGAGTCTGTAACCCAAGTCCTTAAGGGGGGTAATCTTCTCTCGAGTTGGTAAAGGATGTTGGGCCCCTCTGACCTTGGCCTGTAACTCAAAGTCCATAATGGAGAGCATCTTGCTAAGGGAACCTTAACTTTTTCACCAAACCCTAACCACATATAATGGCTTAGTTACTTCCCCTAGGATTTTTACCCAAAGTGCTTGTTTGTTTGAATTGCCATGAGGTGTTTCTATTTATAAAAGCCCAGGCCTATACCTTTGAAGCTCATTCAGGCTAATAAGGATTAGGCTAGACCTTTATATTTAGAAATGTTGTTTCTATGCTTTTGTTTTAAAGAGAGATTTGGCATGCACGTCGGCTCTTAATATCCCCTGTTGATATAAAGGCCAAAACCAAAAATCCTAGGAAAAGAAACTCACCATTAAACACGTGTGTGGGGGAAATAAGGTTGGAAGGTTTACTTGCATGATGGCCTATTGATTGCTTCTTGATACTTGCTACTTGCTAAGTGCTTTCTTGCTACTTGTTGCATAAACACATGCATCATACATACATGCATACATACAGTCTATGCATCATACTAACACCTTGTTTTACAACCATCATAAATTCATCTGGGTCTTCTCGTGTTTGGGGATGAAGAGGTGGCAGATTAACCAGAATAAATCTAAGCCCAAAGTCAATAGCTCAAGAGATCCTTCAAAAACTAGAGAAGAGTCCAATCAATCCACTATTCCTAGAAGCTGAACCAACTCAAACTGAACAGACTGAAATGGAACAACAACTAGAGATGTGGACCTTGAAGGACATTAAGGGAGCTTTGATGGATGACATAAGAGCTTAATGATGTAAGATGAACTGAGATAGGCTTTCGCTAGACTAGTGCAACTTGTTATTGAATAACCACCTGCTGCTACTATTGAATAGCCACCTGTTGATGTAGCTCCTCCACTTGCTGCTAACAATGCTTAAGGGCAACTTGTTTCTAGAAATGTGCCTGCTACTAATGTGAGATTGAAAGACGTTGAAAACTACATTGTAAAAAAGGCAGAGCGAGAATCACTTGAATTGGTTCAAAACCTTGAGTCCAAGCAGATACAAGCACTAACTCAGAAAATGTCCAAGATGGAAGAGCTTATTAGAGGACAAGGAATGAGATATTCTTCTGACTTTGATGACATGTTGCAAATGGAGGGAGATGAGCTACTTGAAAACTTCAAAATGCCTCAGCTGCAGAAGTTTGATAGGAGAGGAGATCTAAGGATTCATTTGAGTTAATACACCACAACCATGAGCACTACTAAAGCACCATTGTCAGTAGTTGCTAGGCTGTTTGTACTGTCATTGGAAGGAATGGCTGTAAACTGGTACCATGGGTTAGAAAAGTTTGTTAGGGCTGACTAAAAGGAACTATGTACTGCATTCTTAAAACAATATGATTATAACACTCAATTAAAAGTGTCTATTAGGGATCTGGAGTTGACTAAGAAAAAACCTAATGAGTCCTTCTCTGATTTTCTGACCAGATTCATGAATAAAGCAAGGATGGTGAAAAACAAGCTCGCTAAAAAGGATCAAGTTAGAATAATAGTTCATAATGTGCCACCTAATTTGGTCAAGAGGCTACAGATGATGAATCCTAAAACCTTTATGGATCTATATGATGACGATCTACAAGCTAAAGAGATAGAGAATGAGAAAAAGAAGAGTTTTAGAGGCACAGTAACCCAAAATTACTCAACTTGGGGCACATAACAGGGAAGCACTAGTGGAATTATGGAGGTGCACGCAGTTCAGAAACCTATGAGGCTCTCCAAATTTAACCAACCACTCTCCAAAGTCCTAGAGAGGCTAATCCAAAAAAGCCTCCTCCGACCCATAACCTTTTTTAAGCCACCAAACCTAAATATCCCTAATTTTGACCCTAATAGTTACTGTAAATTCCACCAAGCTACTGGTTATCCCACAGACAATTGTATCTGCCTAAAACATGAGATCCAAAACCTGATAGACTCCAAAAAAATCACTAACCCTAAAAAATCCAACTCTAACCCAAACACCATAAATAACCCTTTCCCAGACTACCGAAATGTTCCACCACTAGCCACCATGATGATCAACTCAGGGGTTAGCGAAGAAGAAGTGCTAAGCTCCTTTAAGGACCTCAACCCTATACCTAATGGAGGACCTTTTGAACAGCCAAAGAGAGGAGTGGAAGATTTACTAGGCCAGCCCTCAGATAAGTTTGATTACAAAGTATTCTACTTGAGACCACCCTCAGCTGATATCCCTATTAAATCAATTGTGCCTATAGGGTGGGGTGATGAATTTGAGAATGACTCTTTAGCTCCTAAATAGTCTCAAAAAGGAGTTGAAGATTTGCTAAATCAACACTTAGGCAAGCTCAATATGGAAGATCTGAAAGGGAAGGAAACATGCACAATGGAAGTGTGGAAAGATGGGAAAACAGACCGAATCATTGGAGTTATTGACATCTGGTATGACTCTGATGAGGAAAGCCCAGGCGGTTTTGATGTTTGGAGTGATGATCCTAAAGTGAATCATGTCACTAGAAGTGGGAAGAATTATAAAGCAACAGAAAATAAAATAAAAAGAGTAACAGAAATAGAAGATATAGAGATAGAAGAATAATAAAAAGAGGATCTAATTTTGGAACAATTGAAGAAGGCTAAGGCAAATGTCAGCATTTAGGAATTACTAATGCATTCAGGCAGCCATAAAAGGGCTCTTGTCAAAGCTCTATCAAACATGAATATTAAAACAACCGCTACTCCAAAAGCTATGGTAGCAAAGGTTATAAAAAACAAACACGGGCTAATAATGTTCTCAGATGATGACTTGCCTTTAGAAGGAAGAAACCATAATAAGGCATTATTTATCCCAGCTAAGGTGAAGGGAAAGAGAACCAATTTTGCTATGGTCTATGATGGTTCTGCTATTAATGTATGTCCTTTGAAAATCTTGCCTAACTTAGGTTTGAAAGTTGAAGACTTAACAAATTGAAACCTTATAATTAAAGCTTATGATGATAGAACTAGGAATGTCAAGGGGACATTCCAAGCTCTGGTTAAAATAGGACCTATGGAATCAACCACTGAGTTCATCGTGCTGGACATTCTAGTCACTTATGCCTTGTTGTTGGGACGGCCATGGTTCCATGCCTTAGGAGGGGTACCCTCAACTATGGATCAAAAGATAAAATTCCCTTATGAAGGAGAAGTTATGACCATAGAAGCTAGGACCAATGCTGCTGTGGCATCCATATTGGATAAACAGAAACAAGTGTGTGCACCCCCTGGTTTCTAGATTGCTGGGATATATAATCAGACAGAAATGGATCCGAGAGTAGTAAAAATGATGGAGAGCATGAATTACTAGCTTGGACAAGGACTGGGGAAGAATGAACAAGGAAGTCCAAAATTCCTAGGATTCAAAACTCAAGATAACACAATAGGACTGGGTTTTTCAGGGGAAGCAAAGCTAAAAGGTAGAAGGGCAAGGAAGAGATTCAATGCAGAAAAGAGGAAGCTTTATGCAAAAGTTGGTCCTTTGAGTCAGAACTTCATCAAGCTAGGGGAAGGCAAATACTATCTGGGAGCCAAGGAATCAGTCAGTATTGCTGGAGCATATGCCCTTATGTTTGAGATCTTCAAGGAGCAAATTGTGGAGAATTTGCTGAAGGAAAATAAAGAGGAAGTGATGAAGCTGGTAGCTGAGAGGACAGGTAGTGCTGTTGTTGAAGAGCTATTGTGTCTGCCACTTGAAGAGGAGCCAACCTAGGATTTAGCTACTGTTATTAGTGATGGTTTTGTTGATGCCTTTTATGATGAAACTAATGTAATAACGTTCGATCTATTTGAGGATGAAAATTCTATTTTGTTTTAGTGATCGATGATATAAATTATGATCATGCTTACTTATGCAATCCTGATAGTGTTGTGCATTATAATTTAAATCAGTACATTTGACATAAATTTAATTCAATTAGATTCATTCAGCATAGGCACAAATGCAAATTCAAAGAACATACATATATCATATGATGTAACTTCTGAAGATAGGAAATATGAGAAAAAATAAAAATAGAAAAATAGAAAAAAAAAAAGAAAGAACAAAGAGAGAATAAAAAAAGAGAAAAAAGAACAGTAAAGTAAAAATTAGAGAGGAAAATTCGTGACTGACTGATAATAGGATTTATATCATGTGATGTAATGAATGTTCTCATTTTTGCCCTAATGAATGATTAAAATTGAATTTTAAATTTTTGTTCAAACATCGCATATTGGTCTTTATCATACTGCATAAGTATTTGAATGGAAAAATAATACATGATGAAAGCTAAATCAGAGCTATGAGATCACTATTTTAGTTACATTTTCTTTTTTCCACCTCTTTTGTAATTTTCCTTGTAAGCCTATTGTCCCCTTCTACCTTGAGAATCCTGGTTGCTCAGTAACTTGCTTTTCAACCCATACATTGTAACTACCATCAATTATTATCAGCATCAAGCCTTATATTCAACTCAAGAATTCTTCGAAGTGCAAGTCCAATTGATTTCATCATCCATGACTCACTTCAATCAGTTTGCCCACTCCTATGCATTTTCAATACGTGAGATTGTAGCTAATAGGGTTAGTAAGACAAAGGGCCAACAACAATAATAACCAAACTGAGTCTCTTGTGCATATGAAAAAAGTGATTACTATGATGATTTCAAAATAAAGCTGGGGGCAAAATGTAACTCCGAGACAAGTTAAGGGCAAAATGGTAAATACAACAATAGAACTTCAAAGTTAGTGAAAACGATCTCAGGGCAGAAAGGAGTATACTACAAGCACATAAATTTTATAGTTATCATACAGCAGAAGCAGTAATAAAAAGAAAGGTTCAATAGTGCATCAATCAATCATGAGCTCTAGTGTAAAGCCATGGACCCTACTCGCTGGCCTGGTTATTTGTTCGATAGACTATATCAGAAGCTTAAACATCAGAAGTACCAATAATGAAGCATCAAGTGCTTGAACCTACAAGCTATTGATGAGGCACCTCATTCTCACACTCCAAGCTACGAACATAGCTTTGCTCCAAATAGAAGACTTATTAGGCTCATGCATGTTATGTATAACATGTATACACTTGCATACATTTGTTATGAAATACTTTCTTTGCATAATAAAGTCTTTGAGCCTAATCAAGATTGTCTAAACACTTTGCTACTAACATTCAAAATTAGTGTTGTAAAAGTGCAAGAAAGTAGTTAGAGTATTCACAGGTAAAGCATATGAAGGAATGAAAATAAAAGGAGTGACATTACTAAGAAGCATCATCCTGGTGACCTCAAGAGGCTGGATAAGACTTTCAAGCTCCTCAAACTCAGTATCCATCTCCATAGTCTCATCGAGAGCATCATTTGAAATATCTCTCCATAATAGTGAGACCATTGTAGGGTGTGGAATATGGTAATGAGAAGGTCCAACATGTCAGTGATACATGTGCTTGGCCCTAAAAGGGAAGAATGCACTTAAAACTTGAGACGAATGCACTCTGAAGACTTTTTTTATGGTGAAATAAAAACCTCTAACTCCCAAATCTTTTCTTTTATAGGAAATATTGGGAAGAGGAATGAGGCCCTTTACTAAAGCATCAATAGAATAGTAGAAAGACAAATTCAGCCTAAAGCCACAACCTCAATGGCAAAATATCATGACCTTATGATCTAAGACATCATCACCATAATAAAAAAAAAAGCAGAATGTAAAAGAATAACATTGCATTTTGATAAAATTTCTTCACTTACAAATAAACCATACTAACTTATGGTATTTTGTGTAGGGAAAATAAAAGAGAACGAAGAAGAGGAAAGGAATCAATACATCAATAAGAATGACTAGGATAGCAAATGTCAATCACTTGTCAAAATCTCACTCTGTGTGACAAACAGTCAGACAAATGGTAAAGGGAAGTAGTATAACTCTATCTATTTTGATTATGCAGTAAAGTACAAAGAAAATTTATAGAATTAAGAGTAAATTCATCCATTTCATGATATTATGTGTGAAGACTTATCTCATAACCTTTGATTTTAGTGGCTTTCTTTTATTAGCCTTGCATAATTTAGATGTCTTGTTGACAGTTCTATGCTGAGAGTTTCTAAAACTCTAACTAATCTAATGCTTACTTTATACCTAAACGAGGGGAAGAATATGCAAAGACAAAATATATTGACCTGCAGTATAAATTGATTAAATTTCAAAGTGTCATTTTAGTCTTTTGAATAATAAATGCGCATATAATCTACTCCAATGCTCAGAAATGAGTACGAGTACAAATCCCTCAATGGTATCCACGCTGAGTAATACGAGAAAGGTGGGGAACGCTGAGAGGAGAATCAGAATAAGAGCAAGCATAATGTACTCCAATGCCTAGAAATGAGCAAGAGTATTAATGTGAACCTCTGGCGGTATCCATACTGAGTAATATAAGAAAGGCAAGGGAATACTAAAAGAGGACCAACATTAAAAAAAAACTTACTTTATTTACTCAATGCTCTATAAGAGTATGAGTATCCAAAGGACCTTTCCAACAGTATCCATGCTGAGTAATATGAGAAAGGCAGGGGAATACTTGGATAAGGAAGAAAAGCACAAAAATAATTCAAAGACTATTTTAATACTCTGAATTCAATATTTTTATGCTTAATTTTCATAAGTTTTATTTAGTAAATTCTCCCTAAAATTAGGTATGGAAGTAAGCTCTTCACTTGGTAAAAGATACACTCTTAGTATAAGATGGTTAACGATGCCTCTGATCTTTACAAATGGCAAATAAGTGACTGTCATGAAAATAAAAAATAGTGAGATTCGTTAAGTTCATGCTATCTTATGATAAAAGGATGAATTTTTTCATAAATTTTCAACATTATAATGTACTTTTATACATTCATCATTATTGAAACTAACTTCAACAAGTCTGTAGGAATTATAAATCCAGAAGGAAGTGCATCTAACTTGTAGAGTTGGTTAATATAGTAATATGATAGAAAAATTTGATAGCTTAAATCAGTCATCCTAGGCTCTAGAATCCAGCCATGGGCTCCATCCTCTAGTAGAGTCATCACGGTGTAAGATGTTTGGAGGCTTGACAAAGGAAGTCCCAGCACTATAAGGATTAATGCCCAAACCTACAAGCTGTCAGTGAAGCATCTCAATCTTGTGCTCTAGACCGCTCGAGTAGCTGTACACACATAGAAAACACATCACGTGCATTTCATGCATGGTGTGCACACATTTGCATCTTTATTGTACATATACTTACCCGCCAACTGTCTATAACCTGCATCGTGAATAATCTCTAAGACGAGGTAAGTTCATATAGATAATCTACCTGTGTTTGGGGAACCTGTTTTGTAAAATTTTTACTAATATCAATGTCAAGTGTACAGATCCATACAAGAAATAAATCAAACGTACTCATATAAGAAGCATATGGTGGATAGAGGCTAGGAACCTAAGCATCCCCAAACTGCATTTGCTGCTCAACTTGAGCCTAAACAGTGGGAGCCCAATATAACATAGACTTGTCTGGAAGAAAGACATCACCAAGCATAGCACCGACAAAGGCCCCATCACTACTAGTCCTAACATGTTGAGTATGATGAACAGGACTAGGTCTAGGCTCAAGACTCTCAATATCAGGAGCAACCTCAGTCTCTGGAGTAATCTCAGTCTCCTCATCTGTATTAATAGAAGAATAAACCTCCTCAAACTGTAAAGAGAAGGAGTGATTCATAAGTTCTAGAAGTAGAAGTTAAAATAATGAGAAATTACCTCATCATCATCAATAGGAACATGCTCCAAGAGGCTCTCATGGATAAACTGCTGATAATGTTAAGAATGCTCAAGAAAATTTAAGGTAGCATATCCTTGTAATGCATCCCTTAACTCTGAACTTATAAGATAAGAGCTGTAGAGCATAGAGGAAGGGACATCAGATGGAATGCGACATCGAGAAAGGCTAGAAGACCAACGATACACTCGCTTCACTAAATACTATATCAAACAGCCATAACCAGAGAGCAGGATCCTTATAGGCTCATGGCAAACTATAACTGCCATGAAGTCATATCGCTGGATGTCCTCAACACCCTCAGAGTTTATTTATAATTTATGTAAATTAAGTTTAATCTTTATTAAATTGTAATATACTAATGATTTTTTTTTTACCAAGTGCGACTCGACATTATTCAGCTAATCATGATATGTCTATAAATTATTCTTATTGCTATCATTATCAAAGGAAAGGTCCTATCAAAACTGATAGCGTCAAAGCCTCGAATCAGCCTGATCTCTATGCTCTAGATCTGGAAGAAAGAGAACATATCAGAAAAAGGCAAAGAAAGGTGAGACTATAAAGATCAAAGGAAGGAGAACATACGTGTAAGACGTACCAAAAGCCACATCATGACAGCACCTCTACAGACAATGTCCAATCTGTAACAAATATAAGCGAGTGCAACAGATCCCGAATCTAGTGTGACAACTCGATCAAAGTCACGAAGAGGACCCAATAGAGCAATACTGACCTCATCACTGGTGCCTAATAATATCAAAAGGAAACACCTCACCTTATGGATAATCTGATGAGGAGTAGAAACAGGAAGGCGTCTAAATCCCTCAACTAAGGATGAAAGAAGAACATTCTTTTGGTTCTTCCACGCTAGAGCAAACCTAATCAAATCTCGCACATACTAACTTTGTGCATGCTCTGGAAAACTATAATAGCTGATGTCAAATGGAATTGGGGATCCTCTAAAGGCAATCCCGGTGATAGTAGAGAAACTCATAGGTGAAACGGTCAGCTCACCCACACGAGTATGAAAAGTATGGGTAGTAACCATCCATCATTCGATTAAAGTGAACAAAGAGTAACGGTCAGACCAGCCTCGAACAGTCAAAAGTGCAACAATGAAATGCCTGAATCTGAAGGCCCAAATCAGACGTGTCACCTACTCTGGTAATCCATGGAATAATTCCCGAGCTAAATTGAAATAACCCATGAACTTCATTAGACACTAGTTCAATTTTAAAAAAGTAATTAATTAATTGAAAGATTAATTAATTAATCAAAGAATTTAAATTGAAGGATTTGATTAGTTAATTAATTAATTGATCCATAAAAAAATTTAAAACCGATTGGCAATCTACTATGCCGATCGACATTAGCTTGGCCAATCAAAAATCTAGAACTCCGACTAGAATTCCAGACATCCGATCAGTCATTCAGATAACCCAAGAGCTAAATTTCATATTTTTAGAGTTTAATTTCAATTTATCATGCATTTTCATGTTAATTTCTAACTAATATACATGTCAATCTCTACTCTAAAACTAACTCTAATTGTTAATGATACAGGTGATATTTTTGCATAAATAAATAGAAGTAAGAAAATTTACCTCATTACCCACATCTCTGCACCTATGGGTATGTAAATGAGTCAAAGGAAAGATAGTTGAGTCTTCTCAAAGTCCCAGATCATTCTAAGGAAAACGAAGGCAAAATCCTTTGACGCTTTAAAGTCTTAACTCCTTCATGTTGTTTATGTGATGAGGAGGCCATAGGATCAAACAGATTGCAAATTGGATGACAAATGGTAAAGAAATCAAGAAAAGAAAAATTAAGATCAATTGAAAAAAAAGAAGAAAAGAATAGGAAGAGAAGTAAAGTGATCGACAAAAGGGACAGGATATATAAAATGGAAAATATCCATTTTAATCCTTCTATTTTACTTACTTTTTATCCATTTTTTCTTTCTTGCAATTTGGTCTATAATTGCATTCGGATTATGAACATGTTCGTAAGTAAATCATGACATTCATCAAATTAATAATTCATTGAATTATCAAAATTGCATAATTAATTTGTATTCTGAATTTTCTGTCAAGTACATAATATAGAACAAGATTACAAAATTCATTTTTTGCATTTTACATGCATCATTTTAATCAAAAGATTCATATGTTGCATAGTAACTATGATATGAATTTCACATGAATATGTTATGTGTTGTATAGTAGTCATAACCTTCATTATGTTATGTACTGCATAGCAGTTATGACATAATTTTTCAAATTCATCAGTGCTAGACATTCCAAAGGAATTATAGCAAGTTTTTAATTTATCATCACTAGACGTCCCACAGGGAATATAATATGCATCGTTAGACATCCCACAGAGAATATAACGAAATTCATCAGTGTTAGACGTTCCACAGGAATTATAGCAGATTTTCAATTCAACTTCACTAGACGTCCCACAGGGAATATAGTGTGCATTGTTAGACGTCCCATAAGGAATATAACAAAATTCATCATTGCTAGACATTCCACAGGAACTATAGCAAGTTTTTAATTTATCATCACTAAATGTCCTACATGGAATATAGCGAAACTCATTTGCACAAAGTCCACTAGACGTTCAGCAGGAAATATAGTGAGACTTGTCAAACATCATACTTTGAGCATCAATCCATCATTTAGGATACAATCAAGTGTCCTAATTTATTTCTTTCGAAATTGTGTGCTTTTATCACTTTGCCACAATTTGTCAAGCAAACAGCGACAAAAGGGGCAACTGTAAGCACCCAATTTCGGGATGCAATTGTGCACAATTGCGATGTAAGCTCATATGATGAAATTTATTCAAAAATTGAACTTGGTTGTCAATTTTTTGGACTTTAGGGACTAAATTGCAACGAGGGTTTGATTACAAGGAAGTCAAATTTTTAAGGGTTTTTTGGTAATTAAAAAATTAAAATTAGGATCGGCATTGGTTTAATGTTGATCAGCATTATGTAATGCCGACGCGTAAAAGTCCCATTTTTTCAATTTTTACGTATTTTTTCTTATTTTTGTCAATTTTTTTAGTGTTTTGGATTGGTTAAAAATTAAATTTTTATTATTAGTTTTATCTAAAAATTTTTTGAAGCATTCAAAACATTCAAAAATCAAATCTCACTCTATTTTGGAGAGATAAGTCTGTTCCTCCAAAGGAGGAAGTCAGTACGCAGGCAAACTCTGCATTTAAAAGTAGAGTTTGCATGCGTGCGAGGAGGGACTTTTTTTTAGGAGAAAAATATTTAGACTCACATAGAAAAAAAACGGAGACTCACACACAAATGCTAAAAACTTAGACGCCATTGAAAATGCCCTGTGCACCAAAAACTTTAATATTTTATCAAAGCTCTTTTTTATACAGTTATTTCAATAAAAATGGTCGAGCATTGTTTTTTAATCTAAGTCCAGAATCAATAGCTATTCAATTTCAACGGTGATAATCCAATCTGAGGGGCTAAAAAGGGCATTTGCACATCATTTAAATTATCGGTATTCTTCTTCTATTTCATTCTTTTCCATTATTTTCTTTTTGTGATTTTTCCTTATATTTTTGTTATTATTTTAATTTTTTAATTTCACTACTAATTTGATTACTTTTGTGTTTTTTTTTTGTTTTGATGTCCATATGTGGATTGAGAAGGATACTGCTTGTGTTTAAAATGAATAGAAGATTTATGAAATGCCATAGAATAATCTATACTGTTTTTCGATAGATATTAAGGTTTTAATTTTTATTTTACCTTTATATGTTCTATATAGTTATTTTAATTCATGATTGTATAATTATTTTAATTTTTTGTATGTAGTTTGTAATAGGCCTAGTAGTGGGAATAGTAAAAGATTTAATTTTTTGCATTTAAAATCAATTAGTAATTAGGTTCAATTGGGTAAAAATCAATTAAAATCAATTATGGCAATAGCTAAATTTAGGGTTTGCATGTAATTAATTTAGGGTTTCTAGAAAATTACTATAATGTTTATTTGATCCATTTTTTGTGTTGTATTTGTTTTGAGCTTGTTTTTTTTATGTTTTTTTCTTTTGGGCCCGAAGCCCACGTTTAGGTTTAACCCACTTAATAAATAAGCTTAAAAAATGGTTTAGGGTTTTTAAATAATTAAAATTAATTTATGCCCTTTAGGTTACTTAGATTTTAGGCCCACTTAGTTAATTAAAACTTGTTCAGACTTAGCTTAGTCCACTTAGCTTAGTTAATTAAAACCTTAAAGTGGTGCTACCTTTATTTTAGGGAATCGAGTACCACCTTTTTTATTTGTCCCAGTTATTACCTTGGGTGATGACTCCTCATCTCCATGCCATGTCTTTGTGACAGTGGTTAGTGTGTTGGCCCTAAGCCTAAATAGTGTCATGGTTGCTAAAATCTTAGATGCGTGCTAAACCCTGCCGTCTACAGTCAACCACAACCAATCCTAACTTTGTCAAAATCTTCAATGGACACACATTAATGGCAAAACCATTGTCGACCATCATTATGGTGATCTCTCCCCTCTAAGGGCAAATCATTATTAAAGAATGTTATTATGCCTTGAGGAGTCTTTATTAATGAACTGACCGTTTGCTAAGGGGTGCAACCTATAGAGATCTTTTTCTTATCTAAAGCTAGAACTAGTGCTTCTCTATAAACCCTGGAGTGCATAAGTAGCTCCGAAATACTAGCAGTAGTCTCTTCACCTTACTATGCTTCTTCCTTTTTCCTCAAATTTTTGCTTTTTCTAGTTCAGGATTGCCGATTTTAAATTCTTCCCCTTATCCTTAGACCGTCCCTACAGATTGGCCTAACCTGTTTCTCTCATCATGCCACAGATCAATTTGTCCCTCATTTTCATCATTAGAACTGAAAATGTCCAAAATATGCACATGCAATTTTATAAGCTATTTGCTTAGGTTTGAGTTTTTAGGTTCAGATTTTTGAGGGTTATAGGTGACATCCATAAAGGATTTTAGTACTTGTTCCTTCGTTAGACTAGTATTGATCATCAGGATAGGTGCATTTGGTGGTGAAATCCAAGACTTAATTGACTCGGGCAAGATTTCACACTTTAATTGGGCACAACTGTAGGTGTCATGTCCGATGGTTTAATGAAACTTACATAAAAGTTTAGGGCTAGCACCGAGTGAGGGTTAACACCAAGTAAGGGTTGTTATAAGGGTAAATGTCTTAGTAAATTTTTCTCAATAAGCTTGTCAAGGACTTTAAATAAAGGCTATCCCAAATTCAAAAATCTTAGAGGTTGACTAATAATTTTAATTTGCAAGCCATTTTTTAGTGGTTGGATGGCATTGATTTGGACATTGCTACTTGAACTGGCTCCCTCTTTGTTCCCAAACCTCCCTCCAAAGAAATTCTTCTCTTGGACCAAATCTGACTCCTTTTGAACCTTGAATCTATATAACTCCTTAAAATTCCTGATCCCTAGATCTCTTAGATTTCTAGACAATACTAGAATGTATCCTTCTATTACCAGGACTAATTGATCCGACTCAGCAGGCTCATGCCTCATCAGAGATAACTTCCCTCTCCAACGAGTTAGATAGTCAGCAAAGGATTCATTAAAGTTCTGCTTGGTGTTTTGTAAATCCCTCAAGGACACCTCTAACTGAATATTGAGGCCATATTGCTTTATAAAAGCAGCACAGAGTTCCTTCTAATTAGACTAAGCATGCAGTTCCAAAGTGTAGTACTAGTGAATTAGTGCTCCCTCTAATGACATAGGGAATTGCCTAATGATTTGCATCTCAGTCAACTCAATGGCTTTCATATAAGTTACATATTGCTTTGGATGCAAGTGGGGATCTTTGGTGCCATAATACTTCTTCATGTCAGGGAATTTGAATTTTTGAGGTAGTGGTTCATCTTCCCTCTCTAGATTCAGATTCAGATTAGTATAATCCAAAGGAGCAACTATGCCTTTCTCCTTCATCATCATCTGCATTTGACTCATAGCCTTGGTTATGTTTTTAGTCTATTCGGTTCACCCCACGTCTTTAACTCGATTCACATTCCTTCGGCTTGATGGATTGGCCAGTACCATTATATTATCTTCCTCTTTTTCTTTGATCGAGACCTCCTCATCAAGATCTATCGGGTTGACTATTGGTACATTGAGTGGTTGTACTTATTGATTCTCTCTAAGGAGCTTGGTTATTTTCCCTATCATCTCTTTCATCATAGACCAGGTCTTAGAGAATACTTCCTCTTTCAATTATGCCTTAAAAGCCTCTAGATCAAAACCACCTACCATTTTTACTTCTGAGTTTCTGATTAAGCAACCTGAACTAGCTTGAACCCACCCTGATGAGCTTAAAGGATCTATATTGCTGCAAAATCATATATCAAAATAATGCATGGTGTGTATGCATGATGTGAAAGCCTATTTCATCATTCAAGGAAACTTAAAAGATAAAACCAAATAGAAAAACTTAAGAGAGAAAAGTAAACAGAAGATGAAAATACAAAACATAAAATCAAAACATAAAGCTTAAACATCCAAACTTCTGCCCTTATTTCTCTTATACGTGTATTCAATGGCGAGTATCTTATCCTAGGATCTTTGATCTGGGTTTTGATTATCAATAGCGGATAATAAAACTGACGTATGCAAGATATCTCTCAAGATGATTCAAATAAGTAACAAATCCTTTAATTAAAGCCTAAATCCATTTCCAATGGGCTAAGGTCCTTAGCACTACAAATTTACTTATCAAAGCCCACTTGAAACATGTCATGAACAGGTATAAAAGGCATATATTGACATTGTTTATTTATAGTGGGCTTCTGCTAGGTATAAAGGCCCATTTTACCTTAGGTTGTTTGTTGATGGGCTCAAGATTTATTTTAAGGATGCATTATATAGCATAATACACATGCATGTGGGGAAAATTCTTCAGGATAATTACTAGGCCATTACATGGGCTTGAGTTTTGGAAATTAAGCTTCAACTCCTATAACGATATACGTCCATATACGTCTCCCCACTCAAGGGTCAAGCAATGCGGATTGGTATGTGTCGTGAGTGACAATAATCAAATATCTCACCACTAGATTTAAGTGAAACGTAGGTAGTAAAGTACTAACTATTGTCGGATTAATTCATGACCGAAGTGCTCATTGTGTGCAAAATGTGTATTGAATGCAATAGATGCAACAGAAATAAGAAAATAATTAAAAATGATAAAACATAAAATGCTGGAATCAGTTTCTCTATCCCCAATGGAGTCGCCACTGTAAGAGGCTGGGTTTGACGCACGCCTAAGTGTTTAGTGACCACGACACTCTATACAAGCTCAAGGCCCACTTGGAAGTACGAGATAGGTCTTAGGCTTATTCGGAGATAGAGTCGCCACCCAGATGAAAGCCGAGACACACTTATACAACAATTGGATTCCATAGAGGTTCCTAGAAGTCATCATTAGAGAACGAGTTTGAAAACTGGATATGAGCATTTAAATGCTCATCCAACCTTATGGTTGGCCTCCGTTTATGTTTTGCATTTTATTACCTTTAATTATTTGATTGTTTAATTATTTTCTTATTAATATGCGGATTATTGTTGCCTTTGGAGAATTGTTAAATTTTAGAATTAAATCCGGATTTGCACATTAATTCATTTTCATGCACTTAGTCTCATTATTCATCATAAGCATAAATAAATAATTAATCTTTACAACCATTCACTCAAATTAAAAAGGGGGAAAGGGATGAAGGATTACAATGCTTTTAGGCAAAATAAAAGAATAATATACAAAAAATAAACCATACATTTACCAAAAGTAAACTAATAATAAACTATTTACACATATGAAATGCTCTAAAGAGCTAACTAATCAAAGTAACTACTCAATGATGGAAATCATCAGCTAATTCCTATAATAAACATACAGTTAGCTCCCTCTTGCAAAGCACAACATTATCTATAACAATATTTTATAAATAATGTTCTAAAGAGATATTGCAATACAAACTAAGAAAAATCCTTAAATGATCAAAATATCTCATGCAACATGGTAATTATAAGTAATAATAAGAAAAAGGCATACAAGATGAGAGTCATGCAAGATTTCATAAAAGAAAGAGGGCCAGATTGTCTAGAGGCCTATTGATGTGGTGATTGCCCCTGTGATAAGGCGATCGCCTCATTGGCAGGGGGCAATGCCTCTATAAAGAGGCATCATTTGACTAACAGACTCCTCAACACATCAAAATGGTAGAATCATGCATGATTACATAAAAAGGAAGGGCCAGATTGCCTTGGGGGCTTGTTAATGTGGTGATCGCCTCTGTGATAAGGCGATCCCCTCATTGACAAGGGGCGACGCCTCTAGGGCTATGCCTCTGATCAATAGGCTCTTTTGACACTCAAAATGAATAAACCTCTATCCTAAGCAAGAAAATGTATACATAAATATCTAAAAAGCATACCAGACTACAATTATATGCAAATTCAATAGATCAAACCTATCAAATAGTGTAATGAGTGTAATAAACCTAAATATACCTAAAATAAATCAATAAACTAAATCACATGTAAAGTAAATATCAAGACAACAAGAAGATGAGGATATTTTACTTGAATGTAAGCTTTTTTAAAATGATTGACCCTTAGAGATGTGCTTTTGGATATTAATCTTAACTAGGATGTGAGCTTTACTTTGAATCAAGTTCTTTACCTTCTTATTCCTAAAGGAAATGGACATTTTGAGCTTGGTTTTCTCCTCTCCTTTCTCAAGAATGTTTCTTTATTTTTTAGAACTTTTTTTTTTCTAACAATGGCTAATTTTCTTACCAACCTCCACTTTTTATTCTCTCTTTTTTTCTTCCTTTTATTCATTACCTTACCCATGCCCCTAGGTTCCTTAGATCATGATGAACCTCTATAGCCTTTCTCTTCCCCCAAAAAATCTCTTCCTTACATAAAATCAGGTTTGAGGGGTGTGGGGCCTACACCACTTGGCCACCATATCTGCAACTGCAAGTGGCCAATCACAGAGGTAGTGCCACTACAATAAGGTGATCGCCTTTGTAGTGACTATTAAAGAGGCGATCGCCTCATGGCACAAAGGCGACGCCTCTCTGGCCTGGCCCTGTATTGGGCCAAATGGGCCTAGGTTGTTTTGGACAGTTTGGGCTAAATTGGGGTTTTGGGCTCTTAAATTCATTTCCAATCAAAGATTTAGTTTTGTACTTGTACTCAAGTTTCACATTCTTATCATTGGGCTTGATAGTGGGTCAATCAAACTGAACATCCCTAATTCATCCCCCATTACGAGCTGACTGAATCGGGTGTTTACAATTAGCATAAATTGTAAACAATTAATAAAATCACTTATTATTATCATAAAAGTAATAAAATGCTCATTTAGGCTTATAATTAATAAATAAATTTATTTTTCATCTAATTTCCCAAAATAACTACTAAATAATTAAAAATTGAGAAATAATTATAAAAATTATTTTTACATTTTTATTAATAAAAAAAAGTCTAAAATGGCATAATTAACAACAATTCAATTAAAATCAAATAATTCACCATTTTCTAATATTTTTCCAATAATATATAATTATACATAATATTTAAAAATTCATAATTAAAATTCTATATAAAATTTTACAGAACTTCCTTAACAAAGTTTACTCTACATAATTAATAGAATTTAATAAAAATATAAAATTTTCGAGGGCAAAACAGTTACGTGAGCAACAACACGAACCTGAAAATTTTGAAAAATCACAAAAATAATTAAAAATCACCATTAGCTAAATTTCAACCTCAATTACAATTAATCTCAAAGCAACTATGTCTAATTAAATAAAATTCAAACTCAATTTCACAAAATACACAAAATTAACTTAAACACAAATTCACAAAATTGGATTTGTAATTAGAGTTATTCGGACAAATTGATTGTGGGGAAATAAAGCCTGAAGGATGAGCTTCTGATCAAAATTGGCGGCATGTCTAGTGGTTGCCAAAATCGTCGTCATCCTTGAACCACTCCAGCAATCGAGAGAGAAAGAGAGAAAGGAGGAGATGGTGGCAACACTGGGGAGGGGAAGGGTAGCTAGTGGCGGCGCTGACCAGTGCAGGTGGTGGCGATGTGGGTGTGGCTGGTGGTAGATGGTGGTGGTGTTGCTGTCAGTCACGTAGAGAAGAAAGGAAGAAAGGAAAAGAAAAACAAATTAGAAAGAAAAAAGAGAAGGAAAGAGAAAAAAAAAAGGAAAGAAAATGGTTTTTGTATTTTTTTAATAATATAAAATGATAATAACTTTTAAATTAAAAATAATATTCTAATATTTTTAAAATATAAATTTCTCCCAAATTAATTATACACTAAACAATTAATCAATAATTTAAATAAAACTATACAAATAATAAAAATCTCATATATAATCAAATAATAATTAACATTAAATAATCTCACACTTAATTTAATAGTTAATAAAATTTCAGATTATAACAGAATATTGTGAGGTTAAGTATTTCTGATTTTTTTTTTTTGTTGATCGGTTTTAACTATATCTTACTGCATACCTTTGACTATGTATATAATTATCTAATGTTCGTAAACATTAGTTATATCGATAGGTAAGCACATCATTATATTTCATGCTGGAAAGGTACAACTTTTTTATTATTCTTTTTCACAACATAATATAATATATATTTATATATAGAGAGAGAGATTCGAAGACATTGGTCCCAATGGAATTGCGATGTATTATGAGCATATGCTGCCTGAGGTTCAAGAAAAGGATTTTCATGAAGATTCTTTGGTGTACGTTGCATAATTGATTCATCTTTTGTATCCTCTTCTCCAGCAGCAGCTATAGCAAATTAATCAGAATAAGATCTTTTTTCTTATTAAGCCCTGCAAAATCTAGAAGAAAATTTTTATGGTGAAACTCATTGCATTTAATTTCCCAATTTGTCAAATCACTAACTAAAAATTGTTCTAACTTTTATCTACCCATAATCGAATAGAACATGTTATCAGAAATAACAATAATAATAATTAAATTCAATCATTGTAGTTAATAAAATAAAAAGAAAAATATAATTTTTTGATAAATAAAAAATACTTTTTAATTTTTTAATGAGAATGAAAATGAATCTGTATATGAAGGTGAATGAATCTGTAAGTAAAAATGAATAAAATTAATGAAAATGAATAAACTTACAAGTAAAGATTAATGAACATATATTATTTAAATAATAAACTTATATATTTATCTTATGAACATATATTATTTAAGTAATAACCTATATTATTTAATTAAAAATAAAAAATATAAGTAAAAATTTATTTATTATAATAAAAAATAAAAAATCAAATAATTTTTTAATGAATAAAAATTTTAATTTGACTAAAATCATGAATAAAATATTATATTTAACCACTATAATTAATAAAATAAAAAAGTAATAATTTTTTGATAAATAAAAAAATTTCTTCATTTCTATTAATTTTATAAAAAATAATTAGAATAAAAAATTAAATTACAAATTACAAATAATTGCAGCTGGTATAAGGTATATTTCTTCAGTGGACATTGGATTTTTAGTTCACACGGGTGGTTTTTATTGTAATATGAGCAGAGTATCTGATATAACAATTATATCAGGTGGGCTAAGATTTTGAGTTGTCCATATTGGGCTTTGATTGGAATCTGATAAGGACTCAAAACGTTTAATGGGAAGTGTCTGTAGCACGTCTTACTAAATAATTACTAAAACTGAACACTGGACGGAAAAAATTCTAAATTGAAAGAAAATAAAATCGTACCTAACTGAATAATTTTAACCCCAAATTGAACTAAATTTTATGATTAATTTGATACGGTATTTGATATTTATAAAAATCAAATCGAGAATTGTACTGAACCAAAAATTGATTATAGTACCAAATATTAATTTAATAAATAATACAAAGATATTATAAACAATAGTGAACTTAATTATATTATCAAGTAGTGTACATATTTTTTCAGACAAAAAGTAATGTACATATATATAATAATATATGATAAAAAATAATAGTTTTGTGTTTAATATACAATAAATAAATTATTAACAAATTATTTTTATTAATTTTTTTATTATTAATATTATTATCATTGCTACTACTACTAGTAATCTACTACTAATACTAATACTATTATTATTCAATTAACAAGTACAAATGTGAAATGTCTATTACAATTTGAACTTAAGATATAAAAATAAAATAAATTCAAATTTCATAGTTTCAAATAATTCAATTAACAAATAATTATGTGGAATATCCATTATAATACACTTTAAACTTAAAATATGATAAATACAAAAATTATTATTATTATTATTATTATTATTATTATTATTATTATTATTATTATCAACAACAAGTAAAAATGTAGATAGCACATTACATTTCAATTTAAAATAAAAAATATGAGATAAGAAAATTAACATTTTATGATTTCAAATATTATAATTTTAATTAAAATATGTTGTTATAATAATAATATTAATAATAATAATAATAATAATAATAATAATAATAATTATTATTATTATTATTATCATCATCATCATCATCATCATCATCATATTTAGTTATACAATACATATTTCAATTCAACATATATAGTGCAGCCGGTGAAGAATGAACTCGGTGCAGATGGAGAATACTAGAAAACTAACTGTAAGGGCCTGAAAAATATAAGTTGAGGGAAATCAGACTTTATTGAGTAAATCAAATTTTATAAAATACATGCCGATTTTAAAATCATTTATTAAAACCCTTTTTAAAAATAAAATAGAATAAAGCAATTATAATTATTAAAATCATTTACTTTTCTCGATAATATTTATATAAAATCTCTTTATAACCCTTAAATCAATTTAATATGAAATCCTTGCATGAAAATATATAAAATAATTATTATAGCAAAAAACCTAGTAAAACACCTAAACTATTATTCTAATAGTTTTTCGACTCTCTTTAATCCAAGTGACTATCGTCCTAAGAGCAAACTCAACCAAGTTACTGCCATAATTATTTTACTTATCCCATATCGATGTCCCGAGAGCAAGCTCAATTGAGTTATATCCCTTTTTCCACCCCGAGAGCATTAGCTCCACCAAGCTCTAACCATTCACTCTTGCCCGAAAGCATACGCTCCATCGAGCCCATTTCACATTTTACACATATACTGAGATCTTACTCGTGTGCACGTGGTCCTAGTAACACCCACTAAGTAACACATTCTACTATTATCTCCAAATCAATTTGAATTATAAATAAATAAATTAAATAAATAAATCATTAAGTAATGAATAATTAAACTATTAAATAATATTTACATAAAATATAACGAAATAATTTTCCTTTAAGCATGCTTTCAAATACTATTCATAAATATAGAAGAAATTATCATACATATGACAATATAAATATATTCATAAATCAATCATATAATCATTTCTTTATTATTTTTAATTATTTGAAAATACAATGAAAACACGCGCAACACACATTTCATAAAATTAACTCACTGGCTGAGCTTGTCAGGTGACGCGTTCTCTGCTGCCCTGGTGTTACAAATCGAGTCTCGAAGTTCTCTAAAATAAATAATATTCATTTAAAATATGCTCATAAAAATAAAATAAATAAATTCTTGAAAATTCTCAGAATTATGAAAACTATACGATTGACGAAACCGACTGGACCAAAGATACAACTCAACTAAAACTAGGAATTCAACACAGGCCGATGTCGAGTTTTACGAGAAATTTACCAAAAATTCGATAGAATCTCCTCTGTAAAACAGACATCTCTCTACTAAAAGTACAGTCATTTATATACATAAACACACTTCAAAAATTTACAGCACTCAAAATATCATGTTAGGCCCCCAAATTACAACTATTGCCCAACCTTGAACCAATTTATTAACAAAATCCAAAGTAATATAAATCTCAATAATTCACCAAAAATCATAAAATCTATATAAAAATATAATCATTTATCAAATCACCAAAATATCTCACAAAAATATTAAAACCGTTTATTTTTCCAATAAATAATAAAATTTTAGTTTTTAAATAATATTTGCTAATAAAATCCATAAATGGAATAAAATTCGCATTTTACAATTAAATTAGCATAAATTGCAAATAATTATTAAAATCACTTATTAACATCACAAAAATAATAAAATGCCCATTTAAGCTAAAAAATAATAAATAAATTTATTATTCCTATATTATTCCAAAATTATCACAAATTAACTGATAATTGGAAATAATAATAAAAATTATTTTTCATACTTTTATTAATCCAAAAATAGTCTAAAATAGAATAACTAACAATGATTTCAATTAAAATCACATAATTTACTAAATTTCAATAATTTCCGAAAATACACAATTAGACATAAACTACAAAAATTCAATTAAATACCACAATTCAATCTATTTACATAATAAATGCATAAAAGATGTTTATTTTTAAAATAAATAATAAAATTTGAATTTATAATTAAATTTCATTATTAAAAAAAATATTCTACCAATATTAAAAATTAAATAGCATTAATTACAATTAATTATTTTAATTGCTCGAATATATAATAAAAATAACTAAAAACTCATTTAAGCTTAAAAATAATAAATAAAATCATTATTCATATATTTTTTCAAAAATTACTAACAATTAGCTAAAAATAGGAAATAAATAAATAATATTTTAATGCTATTTATTACTCAAATTCTGTCAAAATATAATAATTAATAATAATTTCAACTAAAATATAAAAATTACTAATTTATACTAATATTTTCAAAAATTCATTTTTCACATAAACATTCAAAAATTTATAATAAAAATTCTACACATAATTTCAATAAACTTCCTTAACAAAACTTGCTCAAAATAATTAATAGAATTTATTAAAAATATAAAATTTTTAGGGCCGGAACAATTCATGAACAGTAACCCGAACCCGAAAAAATCATAAAAATGATTAAAAATCACCATTAGCTAGATTTCAACCTCAATTACAATTTATCTCAAAGAAACTATGCCTAATTAAATCAAATTCAAACTCAATTTCACAAATTACTCAAAATTAACCTAAACACAAATTCACAAAATTGAGGAACTTACCGGAGTTGAAATCCAAAACTGATTGAGTTAAGAAGCCCAGAGAACAAGCTTTCGTTTGAGAGTGATAGTGACCTCAAAGGTCATCGAAAAGGTCTTTAGTCAGCCCAAAGACAAAATGGTTATCAAGAGAAAAAGAGAAAGGAAGAAGAAATTGTCACGACCCAAAACAGGGGCCATGACCGGCGTTAGGGAACGAGAATTCTTTCGAATCCGGAACCCGTATCAAGCCTTAAAATAAAATAAAATATGCAATAATAATAATAACATAAATAACATATTTTGCAGCGGAAATAAAATCATAAATAAAATAAAGTAATAATCCACCTGATAAAATTCAATGAACATCCTTATCCTCATATATAAATAATCCTTCAATACAAATCCAGTTCAAATCTTTAAAATGCATAACTCACACAAATATAATACATAAACCCCATAACTTTTTTACAACTACTGCAGTGTCTAGATTATAAAATAAAGTCAAATGAGTATATTACATAGTGAAGCCGGGGCGAAAGAAATCCAGAATATGGGTCTGCTACTGAGGTCTGAAGACAATGACTCTCCTGAAAAATAGTCAACGGAGGGGAGTCAGACCTCACTGAGTGAATTGTTATAATATATATACATGCATACTAAATAACAATGCACACATTCAATAGTATATATAATAAATATATATACAAGCAAATACACACAGATGCAGCAAAATCATTTTATATATTTTACTGAAAATAATATCAATTTATAAAGGATCAAATAGAACCTTAGAAAATCACAACCTTAAACAATGTTAGACAATATTCTAGCCATATAGGCTCACTTATTCAAAATAAGTTCACTTGTTCCATTTGGACAGTAGACTGGCCCCGAGACACAATGTCAACCGAGCTCCAGCAGTCTGACTGTCAGTGTGATTGGCCCCGAGACACTTGGTCAACTGAGCTCCAGCAATCACACTCCCAAATCATATCTCACATCAAATAAATCAATCCGATTAATATCCACAAACAGGTTAGTAATATAGCCTAAATGCTATCGGCGTACCAGTATGTACTCGGTCATAGTGCTGCCCACTAGGTAGCACGTTCTATTGATATCCTTCATTTTTATATAAAACATACATTCATAAAACAAATGATGTATGATATTAAATAAAATAGCAACATAAACCATATATATACTAGAAATATACCAAGAATAAACCAGGTATATTTCGAGTATATATACGTCAAATAAATTCAATTTAATTACCAAATAAACTAAAAATAAACCATGATTATACCTAAAAAAATTTTAAGAATAATTTATTAATAAAACATGCATATAATTTAAAATATACCAAAATATACCAAAATAAACCTAAGTAATAATTAAATCATTTATGCATAACTTATGAAATAAATCATACATTTCTAAAATATGCACCCTAAAACATGTATATATAAAATAACAACCCACTGTTATTGCGTTCCTCGAGATGGGTCCGACGGGCTTGGTCCACTAGGCCTTGGTCTCGGCGCAACTAAACAAACAAATGATAATAGGAAATCAAAATAAATCTAATGGAAGTTCTAAAGACTCGATCTAGAATCTTAGACACAAAATTAGAATAAGAATTCGATCGGATATCACATTTTACGAGAATTCTATCGAAAATCCGACAGAACCTCCCCTGTAAAACATACATTTATCTACTCAAAGAGTAGGGTCGGTCCTGCAAAGAAATACACTTCGAATATACACAAAACGCAATCCCTTGGTCAAACTCCAAACTACAATTCACCGACCGAGGTTCACAATTCATAGAATAATTACAGAAATACCAAAAAATACCAAAAAATATCAAAATTCCCTTCAATACTCAAAATATAGCAAATTTAAATATTCAAACGCTAAAAATATTTATTTAATCGATAAATGCATAAAAACCTTAATTTTAAATAAAATATTATTAAAAATAGGTAATTATCAATAAATTCATAAATATTGATCAAAATAAATTTTATAAATCCAAATTAAATAATTAACCCTAAAACTTACTAAAAATCGATAAAAACTCATTTATTTAAAAAAATTGTATATTAGATATAATTTGAAAATAATTTATGAAAAATAGTTTTAATTAGTTAAAAATACTAAATAATTTGTAGAAATCATTTTTATACCTTAAATAACTATTAAAACCAATTTAATTACATTTTTAGCCAATTTAGTGTCAAATTATCAAAATACCCCTAGTTACATAAATTCCCTAAAATTAATAAAAAATTCACCAAAAATAGTATAATTACTCAAAATTAAATTTCTCAACATATGATTCAATAATATCAATAAATATACTCAATTAACCAATTAATTTTAATAAAACACATAATTAACCTAATTTTCCAAAAATTACATAAAATAAATAAATTCCAAATAATTATATAAAATTCACAAAAATTTCAAATAAATTTATAAAATTCATTTTAACACCTATAAACACCATAAAACATAATTTCATAATTTAATTAATTAATTTTCAAAAATTAGAAAATATTAATATAATAATAAAAAATTCACAAAAATCAAAATAATTCCCAAAAATTCCACAAAAATTCACAGAGCTAGATTTAGCTACTAGGATCAATGTTTGTGAAGGAAGATTGCATGAATCATTCAAATTGAAGCTGAAAAAAATCAAAAACCCTAAATGGCCGAAAATGTAAAATCAAAACCTAGGGAAATCTAGACCATTTCAAGTGAAACAAAGCTTGGAAATGAACTCACCGAAGCTCAAGGAGAAGATAGAGACCGGTGGCGTTGAATTTGGTGGCCGAAAAGTGCTTGATCGACGATGACTTCAAGTTTCAGCTTCTCAGTCAAAACAGGGTGAAACAGCGCCGGAGAAGAGAAGAGATGGTGGCGGAGCTCAGGGTGGCACACCGACGGCCTGAAAATGGGAGTTACAGCGGCGGTGGCGAAGGGAGGGCGTCAGACGGTGAAGAGGAAGAAGGAGGCGTACGGGTTGTAAATAACTTAAACTTTATATATATATATATATATATATATATATATATATATATATATATATATATATATTTCCAAATCATCCATCTTTACCATTTCTTACCTCCATCTTCATCACCCGATTAATTTGTTCTTCTCATACCCATATTTTTTATTTTCAAGTATTACATTCTTCCCCCCTTATATAAAATTCATCCTTGAATTTTGAAATCTCCTTATCAAACTCTTAATAAATAAAGATATTGACTGCGTATATCCATTTCTGTCTCATAAATGCAATCTTCTATTGAGTGGTTGTTCCATATCACTTTCACAATTGGCATTTCCTTAGTGCGAAGTTGACGATCCACAATCACCATAAGATATTCCTCATATGAAAAATCCTCATTGAGTTCCATTTTCTGAGGCTTAAGAATGTGAGAAGGATCAGAGATATATTTCCTCAACATGGATATGTGGAACATTGGGTGCATTCGAGATAATTCAATTAGTAACATCAATCTATATGTCACTTCTCCAACTCTGAAGTGAAACTTGAAAGGTCCAATGTATCTTGGGGCTAATTTATCTTTCTTTTCAAATCTCATTACCCCTTTTATTGGAGACTCCTTCAAAAACACCATATCTCCAACTGAAAATAATATATCCTTTCTCTTAGGGTTTGCATAACTCTTCTGCCTACTAAAAGTTGTCTTTAATCTTTGTTGGATAATGGGGATCTTCTCTGAAGTAACTTGCATTAACTTTGGCCCTGTTAGTTTCCTTTCTCCAACTTCCTAACATAACAGTGATCTACACTTCCTTCCATATAATGCTTTATATGGAACCTTCTCAATACTTGCATGATAATTGTTGTTATATGCAAATTCAATCAATGGCAAGTGTAAATCCCATTAACCCCCAAATTCCATCACACACTTTCTTAACATATCCTCTAATGTTTGAATGGTCCTTTTTGACTGACCATCCATTTGAGGATGAAATGTCGTACTAAAATCAAGTCTTGTACCCAATGCCTTATACAACTCTTGCCAAAAGACTGAAGTAAAAGTTTGTCCTCTATTTGAAATAATACTTTCAAGTACACTATGAGGATAAAGAATTCAATTAATGTACAACCTTGCTAATCTTTTAGTGGTGTACATCTTCTTAATTGGCAAGAAGTGAGCTGACTTGGTTAGCTTTCAACTATCACCCAAATGGTATCATAACCTCCAGTTGTATGAGGCAATCCAATTACAAAATCCATAGCAATCATATACCACTTTCACTTTAGAATAGGCAATTATTACAACAATCCTGAGGGTCTCTGATGTTCCAATTTCATTTGCTGACAAGTGAGACACTTGGATACAAATTCTACAATATCTCTTTTCATCCCATTCCACCAGTAAGTAACTTTCAAATCATAATACATCTTGGTAGAACCTGGATTAGCACTATAAGCCAAAAAATGAGCTTCTTCCATAATCTCTTTTCTCAACTTGTCCATATTTGACACACACAATCTAGTGCCTAAATGTAGTACACCCTTACCATCAATAACAAAATCTCTAGATTGACCTTATTGCACTTCTGACATTATCATTTGCAACTATGGGTCCTTTTTGTAAGTTTTTTTGACTCTATCCAAGTACAGTAATCGTACTCTGAATTGAGCTAATAGACACGACTTAGTTACCTTCCATTGCAACCCTTGATTAATCAATTCCTGCAACTCTTTAATGATTGGCCTCTTTTTTTAGCTAATGTGAGCAATGCTTCCTACTAACTTTCTACTCAATGCATCTGCTACCACATTAGCTTTACCTGGATGGTATAAAATCAAGCAATCATAATCTTTCAAAAAGTTCCATCTATGACCTCTGCCTCAAGTTTAAATCTCTTTATTGGAAAATATATTTCAAGCTCTTGTGGTTAATGTATACTTCACAAGTAACACCATATAAGTAATGCCTCTAAATCTTCAATAGTTTCACTTGTGCTTCTTTAACTGATGTGAAGCATAAGCAACTACTCTTCCATTCTACATTAATACACACCTTAATCCTACTTAGGAAGCATCACAATACATAGTATACCCTTCATTTCCCAAAGGTAGTGTCAATACTAGAGCTGAAGTCAATCTATTCTTTAGCAATTAAAAGTGCTCCTCACATTTATTCGTCCATATAAACTTAGCATTCTTCTAGGTCAACCTCATTAAAAGTGCAACTAGCTTGGATAAATCCTTTATAAATCTCATATAGTAGCCAGTTGAACCTAGAAAAGTCCTTATGTTAGTAAATATTATAGGTCTTGGCCATTCCGTAATGGCTTCTACTTTCTTAGGATCCATTTGTATGCCATCTTTAGATACCATATGGCCTATGAATGCCACTTGATCCAACCAAAACTTGCATTTCATGAACTTGGCATATAATTAGTGTTCTCTCAAAGTCTAAAGCACCATCCTTAAATGCATAGCACACTCCGTCTTACTCTTGGAACACACTAAATATCATCTATGAATACTATTATAAATTGATCCAAGAATGGCCTAAATATCCGATTCTTTAAATCCATAAAAGTTATTGGGGCATTAGTCAACTCAAAAGACATCACCAAGAATTCATAATGGCCATATCTCGTCCAAAAATCAATCTCAGGTATATCTCCAACTTTGATTCTCAACTAATGGTATCCAGACCTTAAGTTAACTTTAGAGAAACATTGAGCTTCTTAAAGTTGATTAAACAAATCATCAATCCTCGGGAGTGGATATTTATTCTTAATGGTAACTTTATTCAATTGTCTATAGTCGATATAAAGTTAAAGACTACCATTTTTCTTTTTCACTAATAATACTAGCACACCCCAAGGAGATGTATTGGGTCTGATGAATCCCTTATCGAGTAACTCTTGTAATTTCTCTTTAAGCTCTTTTAATTATATAGGTGTCATTTTATAAGGTGGCATAAAGATATGATTTATACCATGTACAACATCAATACAAAACTCTATCTCTCTTTTTGATGGAAAACTTAGTAATTCTTCAGGAAAGACATCCGAAAACTCACACATAATAGGCACATTCTCAACTGCCCCCTTATCTGCTTTTAAATATCTGACCGCATCCAAATAACCTTCATAACCCCTTCTAAGCATCTTTCTAGCTGTGATCATAGAAATGAGATTATGAGGCATTTAACTCTTGTCACCTCTAAATCAAAATTCCACATCATTTGGAATTTTGAAGATCACTTCTTTCTCTAGACAATCCAAAGTAACATAATGTTGTGCCAACTAATCTTTTCCTAAAATTACATCAAAATCTATCATATCTAGCAAAACTGGATCTGCAAGCAACTCTCTATCTTCCACCAACACTAGACAATATGAAAAGATAATATTTATATCCAAATCGTCACTAAGTAGAGTCACTATAAATAGTGGAATTAACAACTTGGACGGTTACCATCCCATTCTTGAAGCGAAAATAGGAGATATAAAAAATGTGATCCACCAGGATTAAACAAAACTTTAACATCAAAATAACAGACTGTAAAAGTACTTGCCACAACTGCATTAGATGCCTGAGCATCCTGAGGAGTCATTATAAAAACTCTAGCTTGCCCATGACCTACCTATTGAGAAGTAAATGGTTGTATAGATCCTCTACCACTAACTCTCCCTCTAAATCTACCATTTGAACTATGGCCCAACTGGCCCATATACTGAGTACCACTCTACTAAGGATACACTGGTGCATGAAATTGAGGAGTTTATTCTACTAGCTGAGTAACTATACCAGATGAATCCTAAGAGTAAGCTTACTGATAACGATAATTCGGACATGATCTAGCAAAGTGCTCGACCTAACCACATATGAAAAATGCTCCTGATGGTAGGTGATAAGGGCTTTGATGTACCCTACCACAGTTAGGACATGCACTAGGCCCTAAGCCTGTATTGCTGTACTAAGAACTCTGATCACTACTACTACTGTTGGCTCTAAGTTTAAACTTGATAGGCCTCTCATGCCTATGACTATGCCTCCCATGTTAATGTCCCCTTTGACCTTTATGTTGTTGGAAGGTACTAATCTACACCCCAGTACTACCAAGCTGAAACATTGGCTAAGGAATACCTTGAACACTAGCTGCTCTACTATCTTAACTTATATAAGGGTCTGGGATAGTACCATGCCTTATGTGTCACCTCTCTAACTGCCTGGCCTCATCAATAACACTCTCTAAAGTGTAACCCTCAATACAAATCCCTATATATATCAGTCCTAACCCAGCCACATATAAGTCCACAGCCTTACACTCATCACCCATCACATCCACTACATGACGTGATAATTTGAGGAACTCTCTCGTATAATCCTCAACTGATTTACCTTTGCTGATATACAATAAATGCCATATATATGCATCCCTTATAGCAAGTGGATAGAAAAATAATAAGAAATGCCTCTTAAACTCAATCCAAGTGATGTGTCTATATAAGGCTATCGACTACATGAACCAATTCTGAGCTACTGTTTGGACTGACAACTCCATAATAAGGATCCTCTAATAATTTATATGCCTAGTCTTAGTCTTTGACTCTATGGTATTGATGAAGTCCAATGCATCTCCAATCCCATTAAAAGGAATTCTCCCAACTGTGGAGTATAAAAAAAAGCATCAACATTTGTCATCCCTTGATTCCTTTGTTAAAGCATATGTTTCATTAATGGCATAGCTTGGTTAAGTGCAATTAAACCCTAATTAATTCTTGTCACACCAGCCATAAAGGCTACATGATCCACTTATAGAGCATCTTGCTCTACTTGTGGCTGCTGCTCTTGTCCTTAAGCTACCACTACCCTAGGTCTACCCTTTCTTTTATGTGGTGGGGCAAGGGGAGGAGCTTTATCCTGAAAGGACTTCTTACCAACATCTACTTTTACAGTAGGAGCTACTTGCACTCCTGAGAAGGCACAAAAACTAACAATATTCAAAATATAATAAGGGAACTAATATATACGAGGAATTCTAGAAAGAACAATGACAATAAATGACATTTATCAAGCTAATCACTACAGTAGTTCAAGAAAAGACACACTATAATGACCAAAATAGTAAAAAAAAATCAACCATTAGCTTTTGTACCAACTTTGTCATGACCTAAACCCAAAAAGGCATATTACCAGCACTAAGGAATGGGAAAGCATGCAACTTTTATAACCTGTAATAAGCCTTAAGAAAATTATTCACAATAACATTTAATTACTTTCATATTTTAAAGAAAATCTGATAGAGTTTTCTCTATATCGGGACAAAACCAAAACATGTAGAAAGAGATAACACTTCCAAAATAATTTTTAATTAATAATACTCCATAAATTCTCTTATAATCCATCACAAATACATATGTCTCTAAGATAATAAAATCCACAACACAAATTACATAAGATAGTTTACTATTGTGATGTCTAGAATTTAAATACACAATACGTATATCAAATAGTCCTACTTAAAATACCTGGTGAAGAAAAAACTTGACACAGACTGCAACCAATAACAGACTGACTGTGAGATTCTGAAAAAAATAAATTTAGGGGAATAAGATCTCACTGAGTGAATCAATTTTATAAAATGTATGTTGGTTTTAAAATAATTATTTAAAACCCTTTTTAAATAAATTAAATATTTAAAATCCTTTACTTTACTAAAATTAGATTTATATAAAATCTTTTTCCAAATTCACCAAACACTTTAATATGAAATCCTCATACGAAATCGTATAAATTAAAATCTTTGATGAAAAACATGGTAGAACTATAAACCTCAATTTTAAAAGCCTTTTGACTCTCTTTAATCCAAGTTACTGTCATCCCAAAAGCAAGCTCAACCGAGTTACAGCCATAGTCCAATCACTTATTCTATTATTGATGTCCCGAAAGTAAGCTTAACTGAATTACATCTCATTTCTGGCCTAAGAGCACATATACATACATACATACATACATACATACATACATACATACATATATATATATATATATAAACTATTTCATATAATATATAAATAAATCATGCATATGACAAGATCTAAAATCTTAAATAAATCCATATGTAATCAACTCTTAAATATGATTATCACATAAAAATTCTAATTCAAATATTCACAATAAACATTTTATAAAATTAACTCACAGGTGAAGCGTGTTGGCCGACGCGTCCTTGGCTCCCTGGGCTCGAAACCTCTTGCTCCCGAATGCTTTAAAAATATATAAATAATATTTTATTTAATAAATAATTTTAAGTAAATTCTTAAAAATCATGGAAAAGTATAAAATTCTAGAAATGATCAAAACAACTTTAAAAACACTAAAATGATCAATTTAATGCTCAAAAAATTTTCAAATGAATCAACAAATATGAAAATATGTAATTTCCCCCATAGCCATTTCAAAATTTTTATTGAAAAATCCATAAGGATTTGGACTTTGGTCTAGTTATAAGAAATTATCAACATAATATACTCTATTTATTAAAAATAATTCATAATTTTTTCGAGCTAGTTACTGTTCATCACCATAATCTAGGTAGTACATATTAGATTCTCACCAAAAACACAATATTAGACCCAACCATTTATATCAAATGTTCCCCATAATTTATAAAATATATTAAAGGTCTCAAACAATAAAAAATGCTCATAGAAAAAGAAAATCTGAAAATATAAGGAAATTTACCTAAAGATTCACCAAGTATTCCATTAATGGCGATCGGACATAAGACTAGCATCTATAGACTCTTGAGACCATGGGGGAACGAAGAAAAAATACTGGTTTTGATTGATTGGAACTGAGATGAACATTCCACCTCTAACAACTTTAGGCTGAATTTTTTAATCAAAATCTGGAATTTTCTAGTCTAAATATGCTCAAACGGATGTTGCCAGTGCATAGAGAATGTCGAGAAATTGTTGGGTACCAAATTTCAGGTCAATCAAAGCTCATGTGAATAGTGAATGAAGAAGAAAAATAGGACAATATAGGGACCAAACAAGATATTTATCACCACACATCTCTCTTCTCCAATAGCAGCCTTGATCGTTCACATATGTACACTCACATGTCCATTTCCAATAACCCAAGAGCAACCCAAGTCAACAAAAGTCAGTTGACTAACTTAAGTTGATTTGGCAACTTTAATCAACCAAAAGCAACCAGTTGTAACTATTCACAAACAACCCTAAAATGACATAAAAACAACCAGCCCCTATACACACAAAGCCACCTCCAGCAAGCCACTAACAACTCCAAAATGGCCACATAGCAACCTCCAAACGGTAATAGAACAACCTAAAAATGACTAGCTGAATTTGTACTTCCTTAACCACCTTCAAAGCAACCAAAGGAACTTCAGACAATCCACCAAGCAACCAACCTACTTAAACAACTAGAAGAAAATTATAAAACAATTAATAATCAACCATTATATATATATGTAATACTCGAAAAAAATATGAGTATGAGAAGAACAAAGTAATCAGATGATGAAGATAGAGGTAAGAAATGGTGGAGATGCATGATTTGGTATATATATGGTGTAGACGATTCGAGGGATATTAAGTGAATAAAATTTAAGTTACTAAGCATAGCAAAAAACAACATATTCATAATAAAGACTATATAGTAAATTTGTTATACTAATAATAAAACTATGTAATTTTAACAAGACTACATAATTTTAATATTAATTAGTATTAATACTAAGTAAAAATAATTTAAATTATTAAGACATGTAATAAAAAAAAATACATATGACAAAACTATATAAAATTTAACATAAATAAACTTGAAATTGCTAAGTATAATAGAAATTATAAATTAATATCAAAATTTTATAATTTTTGTATAAATTAGTATTAATAATAAAATTTATATTAAATAAATATAATATAAATTATTTAACATTAATAGAACAATTATAATTCATAAATCAACTCATAAATAAACTCATTTAATATTAAATAATATAATTTAAGTTATTAAATATAATTAATTGCAATGTAGTTTCAACACAAAACTACATTGTTTTGATGTGGTATATATATTATTTTATTATTATTAGTATTAATAATAAAATTTATATTAAATAAATATAATATAAAATTATTTAACATTAATAATATAATTATAATTCATAAATCTACTCATAAATAAACTCATTTAATATTAAATAATTATAATTTAAATTATTAAATATAATTAATTGCTACACAAAACTACATAGTTTTGATATATATATATATATATATATATATATATATATATATATATATAAGAAAAATTGTACAATTTCACCCTTAAACTTTACTCAATTATTCTATGTCACCTCTCAACTTTCATTTTGTTCAATTTTACCTTTTAACTTCTGTTTTTCACCTGTTTAACGTACATAACTTCTATTTTTCACCAATTTCACCTCTTAACTTCTATTTTTCACATATTTAGCCTTAACGTTAGTTCAATATACACGTTTGTCTGGAGCACAATAAGAGTTAAATAGGTGAAAAATAGAAGTTAAGAAGTAAAATTGAACAAAATGAAAGTTGAGATGTGACATAAAGTAATTGAATAAATTTCTGGTGTGAAATTGTCTATTTGACCTAACAAACCATTTTCAACCCTAAACAAAGACAAACCTATTCTTCTTCTTTACCTAGCCATCAATCTTCCTTCACTTTGTTTTTTTTTTCATCATCAAAACCTAATAACTTTGTATTCTTATCTAATCCATTAATACCATCATCGTTGTCACTATAATCGCTACTGCCGCCACCGTCATTACCACCACCACATGGATGTCTATGTCCAGTAAATAACCAGCCTATTATTCTTCTTTACCACTCATCTAACACTATTATTTCACATCTAAAAGGGTAAGTCGAACTTAAACATATTATATAACAATAATGATAGTAGTAATTTTATAATTTTTTCTTTGCTTAGTAATTGAAATGCTTTACTAAATTTTGACTATTCTACTGATTTTTAATTTCACTTTCACTTTCTTATCAAACTAGATTTCTTGATTGTTGAAAATTGCTCTTTCAATGCCCTTATTTCTTGATTCTCACTTAGATTGGTGACTTTTAGTAGTGATTTAAGAGACTATAGGCATGTGGAAATATTGCTAATTTTTTGGGGGTGATTCTTTATTGTTCCTTTTCTTTTAATTTTATTTATATATATGATGATTTTGATATCGTTATGCTTTTATATATCATGAGCCATCATGGCCACTTGGGTTTATTGTTTCACCTTTCCAATGGCAATATAATTTGTGTATAGAGCATGACATTTTTTTGTATATTGATCAACACTAAAAGACTAGTTGTCAGTTTTCTGGTTCATCATGGTCAACAAGTTTCCTCGTCGATGAGATAAAACCCAAATAGCTAAGAAGTTTGAAACTCATATATTATTGAACCACTCTTCTATTTATCAAAAGAGAATATCTAGTGTTAACATATCAAATAGCTATGAAGTTTGAAACTCACATATTACTAAACCACTCTTCTATTTATCAAAGATAACTTTGGATTAGTAAAACATTTTCAAGTGGTAAGTTTTGCATTTTCTTGCTTCATATGCTATATATGTCCTGTTATTTTTAATGTTTATATTAAATATTAATGTTGTTGCTTGCATATTATTGCTATTTTTTAGCACTGATATTGTCTGCATTTTGTTGCTAGTTTATGTGGCATTTTGTTGCTTTTTTTTTATGGCTACTATAGTTGTTTCTTATGCTTGCTATTTGCTTTTTTTTTTTGTGTGACTAGCGGTTATTATTTTTTTGTGGCTGCATGTGTATTTTTATGCATGTATATTAAGTGCAAATGTCTAATAGACCTTTTGTTGTTTTTTTTTTTTTAATAATGAGTAGATTGTGAATGAAAGTGAGAGGTTGAGGTTGAAGAAGCTGGAGGAGCTTATCAAGAACGTAGATTATATATATATATATGTGTGTGTGTGTGTGTGTGTGTGTGTGTGCGTGTGTGTGTCCAAGTGCTGATGATTAATTAGATTTATGACTTTGTGTTTGGTGGCTAATTAGAAAAACATCTTGTTTGTTTTGATTTATTATTAGCTTTTGATGGAGTCCCTAAATGTTTCTTGACTTTTTACATTTTGTTCTTTTTATTCACCATTTTCATATCATGTTAAACTCTATTATCTATCTATACATGATACCACATTGAAGTGGCTACAGTTTATGAATTCTGCTACCTAATGCATTATTTTATTTATCCCATCTTCTTCATCCCAATTTTTATAAATAGGATTGAATTGTTATTGAAAATTTTGTTAATGGGCCAACTAAAATTTATTGAAAATTATATAATATTATTTTATATAAGTTGATAGGCCAACTAAAAAATTACATAATTTTTTCAACAAAAACTATTGACTAATAAATATAATTTTAATTAATGATATAAATTTGTTGATTACATAAAATCGAATACCTGTATTGAATTGTCCTAAAAAATTGGATAGCATAGGTACAGAGATTTTTAAATTAATACTGGTATTGAAAATTTTATTTTTAAAATTCTCAAAATATGGTACAGTTCCGGAGATTTTAAATTTTTGAATTTACTCATGACATACTTATCCTTAGCTATTATTAGTATTAAGTAGTTGACTTATGGACTAAGTGGACAGGTCCCACTCCAAGTTGCTAGGCTAGTAGTTTGTTTGTTAGGATTTTATGACATCTTATAAAAAAGGAATTTTTCATTCCTAGTTTACAATTTGCTGAGATAAGATCTTATAAATGTTATAGCTGAGAAAGTAGTCAAATGACAACTTCTCTCTAATGACATTTTGAAGTGTAAGGTTTGATATTTATTATCGTTGATTTAAAGGGAATAATTGTTTTCTATTATGCAGTCCATCAAAGTTTAGGTCATATGACCTCCTTATTGAATTTTGATTTGAATAGAATTTCAGATACTTAAGTAGAGAAAATTTTTTTATCTGAACCACAGGTATATAAATTCTACTTTGATAAGTAAAGAATTTTATAACACCTCAATTTTACATTAAAAATGAAATAGGTTTGACTTCTATATAAAGATTTTAGTAAACTACTGATTTTTGAACTATGTAAGTAGATTTCCTATACCCAAAATATTGGACCAATAATTTGCTAGTTGGAATCTTACATTTAAGCCAATAATTTTCATTTGGGTGCCAATTAAAATACAATCTTCATCGAGTAGTATATAATATTTCAATGAAAATCACAAAACATTTATTTTCAGTGAAATACAGATATGTATAGTGAATGAAGAAAAATACATGAAGTTGCAACAACATCAGCTTGGAGGTCAACTCTACAAGCAAATAATTTTCAAGAAAAAAAATTATCTTCCATCACATATTAGTAATATTACATGGTTCCTTAAGCTATTATACCCTTTACTCGTACTAGTAATATTATCTCCATAATCAATGCTAAAAGCAACCTTTGTTGATTCACCAAGTAAGCATTCTATCTCTTTTGATGAATTCGACTCATATTTAATCCATGGATGCTTTACCATCATTCTTAATCCTTCTAGTTCCATTGTTACTTCCTTCATTGTTGGCCTTTCTTCTCCTTTCACTCTCAAGCATCTCTTTGCAAGATTACGCACTTCCTAAAGTTGCTTATTCACTATGCAATCTTCCACAACACTTACTAAGTGACCCTCATTCATTGTAAAAAGAAAATACATGGCTAGATTTCTCTCTGCTTCAAGCCTTTCAAATGAAAGTGCATTTTGCTCTATTATCAATTCCACAAGTACAACTCCAAAGCTATAAACATCATTTTTATCGGTCAATTGGCTCATCTGGAGGTACTTAGGGTCCAAGTATCCTAATGTTCCTTGCACCATTATTGATAGTTCATCTTGATCTAATGGAACTAATCTTGATGTGCTAAAATTAGAAACTTTTAATGTGTAACTATCATTTAAAAGTATGTTTGATGACTTGATATCTGAACATTAGCTATAGAATGCAAGTACAATACTACTCCTGCAGTTTTTGCAGCTATTCATAATTGGAGGTCCCAAACTAATTCCGAACCTTTGGTTTTTGCCTTGAATGTGCTCGTAAAGGGTTCCATTCATCACAAATTCATAAACTAGCAATGGAACTTCAGTCTTTAAACAACATCCCAACAACTTTACAACATTTCTATGGTTGATATGGGAAAGTACCACAACTTCATTGATTAATTGCTCAATTTAGCTTTGATAAGCTATTTTGGACTTCTTAATTGCTATAATTTTTCCACCTATTAAAGTTCCTTTATACACTATACCATATCCTTTAGTTCTAATAATTCTGCTGTCATCATAACTATTGGTCGCTTTCTCTAGCTCTTCAGCTGTAAAGATTTTACCGTCTGATTGATAGAAGATCCTTGGATTTTTGAAAGTTGTTGTTGCAGCATTATACCCCCCATTTTATCGAAAGAACTTCTCTTTAAGTTTTATTAGCTTCTATTTCTTATATCCCCAATAGCACTAAGTACTAATAATTAGTGATACCCCATATACATATTCCTATTTAACTAAAGGTCTTTACTCTCGTAATATGCATGGGATCCTCATCAAAGTGGAATCCTATGCCTTGCTGACAGATGATTCCCAATCAAGGAAACTCTCAGATATTAAGGAGAAACATACTCATAGGATTCTCATCAAAAAGTAATCCTATGCCTTTTAAGTTGGAGCATCTCTATCCCTATAAATAGAACCTATATCCCTCATTTCAAGGGCATTACTACTCGGGTATACCCCAAAATCAATCTTTGGATAACATTCTGATCGAAGCATCAGGGAGAACAAGTATCTAATTGGTTTTGAATCCCTGAAGTGCACGGAACACCAAGTGTCTGGCCGAGTTTGAATCCCCAAAGTGCACGGAAGAACAAGCGTCTAGTTGGATTTGAATCCCTGAAGTTCACGGAACACCAAGCGTTTAGTCGAGTTTGAATCCTTAAAGTGCATGGAAGAACAAGTGTCTAGTCGATTTTGAATCCCCAAAGTGCGTGAAACACTAAGCATCTTGTCAGGTTTGAATCCTTGAAGTGCGCAGAAGAACAAGTGTCTAGTCGGGTTTGAATCCCCAAAGTGCATTCTTCTTTTACTGAGTAACTTCAGGCCAGGAAAACCTGAGTTTTACACCAAACTATAATGAGTAACTAATCGGGCTAGGAAAACATGAGGAACATGGTTACGTTTCATCTCTTTTTACTGAGTGGAGGTTGGGCCATGCTCAAGATTCACGCCAAACTATAATGAGTAATTAATCGGGCTAGGAAGACCCGAGGAACACGGTTACGTTTCATTTCTTCTAGTGAGTGACTTCTTGGGAATCATGCCAAAACTATAATGAGTAGTTGATCGAGTTAGCTTAACCTGAGGATAGCGACTATGTTTCTCTTCTATCTCTACTGCGTGAAGATTGGGCCATGCTTGAGATTCACGATAAAATTATTAATGAGTGGTTGATCGGGTCAGGAAAACCCGAGGATCATAATCACGTTTTGAAGATGAAGTTTGACCTCTTGGGTTTGAATTCCCAAGACTGACGACTCGAGTGAGACTCGTAGGTTAGGTATGTCGTTCTTACTCTTTATTATTTGATGTGCATGTTGCTTTTTCAAAAAATTATTTTCAAAAAATTTGATTTTTTAAAAAACCAAGGGAGCAAACTGTGGACACTGTCAGTTTGATCGGCCTGCAACAAAAGTCCGATGATGAGAAAGTTCAAGTTTTGAATGCAAGGGGAGCTTGAGACTTCTCTAAAATTGACTCAGAAAGCCCATACCCAATTTCCGAACTCGATCTCTGATGACAGCTTATGGGAACCTCTGTGGAATCTAGTTATTATACAATGTATCCCGACTTTTATCCAGGTGGCGACTCTATCTCCATTTTGAGCTTCAAGCCCACTATATATTTCCTAGTGAGCCCCGATCTTGCATAGTGCCGTGGTTACAAACACTTGGGCGCACGATTAAACCCCACTGCCTACAATGATAAAGGAAAAAGGTATATTAATTACACTTGAAATATTTTGTAATTATTAAACCATAAAGCATATTTGTACTCTTGTAACTTTAGTAGCACTTATATCGATTAACCATCTACATGCTTAATTCACAAAAAGTAAATCAAAGGCAACATCCACTACCTTGAATTGCATTTATACAAGTGATAACTAATTAATATTAGTAAATGACAAAACTAAGCACATAGTTTAATTGGAGGAGCATTATTGTAGTACATTCTTTTTTGAAGGCAACAAAAAAGCCAACAAATAATAAAATTCACACAAACTAAAAAATAAAAAACTAAAAAACTAAAATTAAAATTAAAAAAAGGTAAACTTTATTGCCATTTCCTCTTCCACCAAATTTGCAACAAAAACCTAGAAACTAAAGATACAATCTTTGAACTAAATTTTAATTTTTGATAGAAAAACTAAATTTAGCTCCAAATAAAAAACATAATCCTTCAACAACTTAGTAAAAAAAAAAAATCAAAAGTAAAGTAAAAATATTTCAAATTTTATGCCTATAAAATTTGTATTTATTCATTTGTTGCTGTTGCATTTTTAATTGTAATAATGATTTATATAATAATCAAAAATAATATTTTATTATAATAATATATTTTAATTAAAAATATTTTTAATTGAATTAAAAAATAAATAATTTAAATTAAATAGTTAATATATATTAATGGGCATTGAACCATGGGGCATGACATAGAGGGCAGCCGTGCTAACCATTAATATAAAGATTCCTTATATATATGTATAGGTCTTACTAAGTTATTGCTAGTATTAGTAGTTGACTTTTATGATAGGTCTCACTCCAAGTGCATTTATATAAAATTCCTTTTATATATATATATATATATATGTCTTACTAAGTTATTGCTAGTATTAGTAGCTGTCCCACTCCATGTTACTAGGCTAGTAGTTTGTTTGGCAGGATTTTGTGACATCATATAAAAAAGGAATTTTCCTTCCCAGTTTGCAATTTACTGAGTTAGTTATGTTTAGAAAAGAGGAAAGAACATATAAGAAAAAATATAAAGGAAAATAAGTTTATTTTTTCTTTTTCATTTTTCATTATATTGTTTAAATTGGAGGAATGAAAAGTGAAAAAAAAAATAGTTAATAAATTATTATTTTAATAACTTTATTTATAGAATTTGAATTTGAATTTGAATTTAAATTATATTTACTTTTAATTTTTTTAAAAATATATTTCTCCTTTCTCTCCAATTTGAAGAGAAAATATTTGAAAAAAAATAATTTATTTTCTTTTTTCTCCTTATTTTATACCTATATTTTCTTTTCTCCCTCGTTTTTTTTTTCTTTTCAAACATAGAATTAAGATCTTATAAATATTATCAGAACAACCTATCAATTCAAATATAAGCAAAATTAAATGTTACATCATAGAAGTTAGTGGGAGCCACCTCTAGATACACAAGTCGTTTAGCTAAGATTTTAAGTCATCAATATTGGATTTTGATTTGGATAGGATTTCATATGCTTTAAGTGGAGAAATTGATGACACCTCAATTTTACATTAGAAATGAAATAGGTTTTTTTTTTTTTTTTTTTTTTTTTTTTTAACAAGAAATGAAATAAGTTTGACTTCTATATAAAGTTAGATTTTTGAACCATATAGATAGATTTCCCATACCAAAATATTGGACCAATAATTTGCTTGCTGGAATCTTACATTTAAGCCAATAATTTTCATCGACTGGTATGTAATATTTAAACAAAAATCACAAAACATTTATTTCCAGCAAGATACAGATATATATATATATATAGTGAATGAAGAAAAATACATGAAGTTGCAACAATATCAGCTTGGAGGTCAACTCTATAAACAAATAATTTTCAAGAAAAAAAATTATCTTCCATCACGTACGGGTAATATTACATGGTTCCTCAAGCTATCATACCCTGAATTTGTACTAGCAATGTTGCCTCCATAATCAATGCTAAAAGCAGCCTTCGCTGATTCACCGAGCCAGTACTCTGTCTCTTCTAATGAATTCGACTCGTCTTTAATCTATGGATGCTTTACCATCATTCTTAATCCTTCTTGTTCCATTGCTACTTCCTTCTTAATCTATGGATGCCTTTCTTCTTCTTTCACTCTCAAGCATCTCTTTGCAAGATTACACACTTCCTGAAGCTGTTCCATGTTCCCTTCATTCACTATGCAATCTTCCACAACACTTACCAAGCGACCCTCCTTTATTGCAGAAAGAAAATACATTGCTAGATTTCTCTCTTCTTCAGGCCTTTCGAATGAAAGTGCCTTTTGCCCTGTTAGCAACTCCACGAGTACTACTTGGAAGCTAGGTCGCTTTTATCGCTCAACTGGCTTGTCTGGAAGTGCTTAGGGTCCAAGTATCCTAATGTTCCTTGCACCATTGTTGACAGTTCATCTTGATCTAATGGAACTAATCTTGACATGCCAAAATCAGAAACTTTTGCTGTATAACTATCATCTAAGAGTATGTTTGACGACTTGATATCTCTGTGGATGATGGGAACATTAGCTGCAGAGTGCAAGTACGATAGTACTTCTGCAGTTTCTGCAGCTATTCATAATCGGAGGTCCCAAACTAATTCTGAAGCTTCGGTTTTGCTGTGAATGTGCTTGAAAAGGGTTCTATTCATCACAAATTCGTAAACTAGCAATGGAACTTCAGTCTCTAGACAACATCCCAAAAGCTTTACAACCTTTATGTGGTTGATTTGAGAAAGTACCACAACTTCATTGATGAATTGCTCGGTTTCGCTTTGATAAACTGTTTTGGACTTCTTAATTGCGACAATTTTTCCATCCGTTAACGTTCCTTTGTAAACTGTACCATATCCTCCAGTTCCAATGATTCTGCTGTCATCATAATTGTTGGTGGCTTTCTCTAGTGCTTCAGCTGTAAAGATTTTCGCAGTCTGATCGGTAGTAGATCCTTGGATTTTTGAGAGCTGTTGTTGCAGCATTATACCCCATTTTTTGTCGGAAGAACTTCTCTGTGAGTTTCATTGGCTTCCAATTCTTGTATCCCCAGTAGCACCAAGTACTAACAATTAGCAAGGTCGTCAGGCCTGCACTAATACCTGCGCTCCCAATGAAAGTTGAAAATTTTAGCACATTCCAAAAGAAACATTGAATTTAGAAGAATTTAATGCAATCATCAATTTCACTCTTCAGTAATTTGTTAAACAGAAAACATTTTTCCTTTTCCAGTGTCATGGTGATCACTTGAACTTGAGGACTTTCAATACACTATATGCTTACCAACGGTGACCTGAATCACTAGTGATTGATCGCGGGTGCAGCCGTTTTCATATGTCTTTCCATCTCCGTGATAACCCTTGGGGCAAGTACATGTAAAATTCCATGCTTTGTTAATTCAACCCTTTACGCAGAGCGTTGAATTTTTGCACTCGTCAATGTCTGTAAAAGCTAAAATAGAAGCATAGACAAAACGAGCTTTTAGAATTCAATTGACAGGATAAAGAGAGAACATGGAAATGGAACAAGAGCTGTATAGCATTTACCTTGGCAGCCATTAGGCAGGTATGAGTTTCCCTCGTAACCATCCAAGCACTTGCATCTGTAGGCTGTAGCCTGACTTGTTTTCAGAATCGACACAAGCGCTATTTCCTTGACACAGGTAATTCATATTATTATCTCCACAGCTATAATTCTCAATAGTCCAATCCAATGCCAAAGGAACTTTTTCAACTGTCCGCAGACCAGTAAAACTTATGGAAGAAAATGTCAACAACTGTTTTTGAACAATAAAAGCATAGCTGCAGGGACTAAAGTTGGCGATGGAAGGGCTAGACTCATAATCACCGTAATTACTGACAGATACATTGAAGAGCCTCACTCCTTTGGCAAGTGGTGTTTGGTAGCAACCGATTCCTGAACAGGTATTATTGGGCACATATTCTAATCCAGTGTACATGGACATACATCCAACCTCGTAAGAAAAGTCTTCGATGCCTGTTAGATAACCTGTGACAGTTGCTTGAGTGTTGTAACCTATAGCAACAAACACGTTGTCAGTATTGACAAGGCTATCGTTTTAGATACATTGTTGTAATCTGATATACCTCTTCTTGTTGTTATCTCTACTGCTGTTATCCTAGTTAGAGTCTAACTCAAAGTCTTGTATTCAGCACTGTATTTAACATATTGATTCACATAATACAAAACATCAACTGTTTCATGGTATCAGAGCTGTAAGTGGTTTAACAACCCATCTCAACCATGTCTTCCTCAAACACCGAATCAGCAGTAGCCTCCTCGAATGTTGGATCATCATGTCAGTCTAATCTTCAAACACTGCCCAATATTGCACACCAACTACCCATCCGGCTGTATTCAACAAACTATCTACTGTGGAGAGCACAATTTATGCCTCTCTTGCATAGTTACGATCTAGCGAAACATATAGATGGAAGCTGCTCTCCACCGTCGTCAACCCTTCCAGACGAGCAACCAAATCCCGCATACAAGATTTGGTTCTAGAGAGACCAGCTGGTACTCTCAAGGATCATAGGATCCATGACGGAAAGTTACCTACCTCAGCTAGTTGGTGCCATCAATGCACGACATGCTTGGGTGCATCTTGAAAGTACCTATGCGTCTGGTTCGGAGACTCAAGTTCGCACCTTCAAGTCAACTCTATATCGACTACAAAAGCAAATCAGTGAATCAATCACTCATTATGTACAAAGGGCCAAAATTATGTGTGACCAGCTTCAAGCATTGGGGAGTCCAATAACAGAAGATGACCTAATTCATATCATTACCAACGATTTAGGAGCTGTGTATTGCCCTTTCACACGCTCACTAGAAAACCGTTCAACTGATATTTCCTTTCGATGATTTATATGGATTGCTCCTAAGCGAGGAAGCCAATCTTCCTAATGAACAGCTGCCCAAACCTGCTGTCCCTCTTACTGCATTGTACTCAGAGTCCAATAGAGGTAGAGGTGATAATTTTTGCCAACCCAATGAAGAGGAAATTGTCGCCAACGGCGAGGATGGGGCAAAGGTCGCTATTCTGCATCATCATTTTCTCCTCGTCAACAGCAAGCTTCTGCCTCTTGGCCAAGCTCTTTACACTCCAATCATCAAACTCTCATCTATCATAATTGCCAAGGAATCGGACACACCATTCGCCAATGTCCATCACCTCCGATCTCCTCAGTCACCCGAACCAAACCATCTACAAATCTCGCCACTGCCACTTCTATGCCTTCCTCTTCTCAGCCGTGGATCATGGACACCGGTGCTACCCACCACTTGACACCTGAGCTGGAAAACTTGTCAATCCATTCTGATTATACTGGCCCTGATGAACTTAAGATTGGTAATGGCACTACTCTCCCTATATCTCATGTTGGCTTTTCGTCATATTCCTTTCCTCATTATACTTTTCACTTGCATGATATTTTCATGTTCCTGATGCATGCAATAAGTTACTTTCAGTCTCTTCCTTTACTCAATCTAATGGTGTTTTTGTGGAATTTTTTCCTAACCATTTTAAAATAAAGGACATTCAAACAAGGAATTTGCTACTTTTAGGTCCGATTGATTAAGGTCTCTATACACTTTTTCTTCCTGGTGATCCTTTATTTGTTCCACCAAAAGTTGCACTCAGCTGCTCTCTCCAACAATGGCATGATCGTCTTAGCCATGCCTCCATGCCAGTTGTCCGCAAAGCACTTTCTAATTCCCATAGTTCTTTTATTTCTAATAAAACTTCTTCTCTATGTGCAGCATGTTGCATAAACAAGAGTCACAAGTTACCATTTCCTAAGTCTGTTTCTAATGTTTCAGGACCTTTAGATTTGATTTGTTTGAATTTATGGGGACCATCTCCCGTTACTTCCATTGATGGCCATCGATATTATGTTTTATTTTATGATCATTACTCTAAATATTGTTGGATTTATTTTATTAAATTTAAATCTGAAGTCCTTAATGTTTTCATTAAATTTCACCATTTAGTTGAACGTTTCTTTAATCGTAAAATCAAAAGCTTTCAAGCTGATTGGGGTGGAAAATATCAAGCCCTTACTTCCTACCTCTCTGAGAATGGCATTACCCAACGTGTTGCTTGCCCTAAAACTCCTGAACAAAATGGATGTGCTGAGTACAAACACAGACACATCATTGAAATTGGTTGTGCCTTCTTAACCACTCACATGTTCCCAATGAATTTTGACATTATGCATTTGACACAACTGTCTACATCATCAATCATTTGCCTACACCCATTCTCGATCATGATACCCCATTCCATAACTATTCAATTCTCCACCTCAATATAAAGACATGAAAGTTTTTGATTGCCTTTGTTACCTTTGGCTCAAACCTTATGCTTTAAATAAATTAGCTCCTAGAAGTAAGCCATGTGCTTTTCTTGGGTACAGTAAAATTTACAAAGGATATTACTATCTAGACATTTCTACAAAGAAAATTCTAATATCTAGACATATTATTTTTTATGAACAGGTTTTTCTATTCTCAAGCAATGATGGGCAAAGCTCGGGTCCAAATAATGATCCACCAGCCACAATCTTTCTTCCAAATACACTTCCTTAACCGAATCCTATCTCACCAACAGCACCGTTGCCCACTCATCCTTCAAACACATCATCCTCATCTCCTGCTCCTACTGAACCATCCACATCACCTACTAATCTGAATGGCTTATCCCTTGAAGTTGATTTCTCTAACTACATCGAGGCACCACTACCACCTTCTCCTATAGTTCAACGAACCCATTCCATGATCACCCAATCCTAAATGGGATCCCTCAAATCACGTACCTTCATATTAGAAATAAATCCCACTATCGAACCCACCACCTTCAAACAAGCCAATAAATGACCTCATAGGCAATTTCATAAGAAATTTAAGCATTGATTACCAACAACATATGGGATCTTGTTCCTCACTCTCCTTTCATGAACTTGATCTTATGTAAATGGGTTTATAGGATCAAACATAAGCCAGACGGTACCATTAATCATTATAAAGCCAGGTTAGTTGTAAAAGGCTTTCATCAACGTACCAGACTTAACTTCCATGATACCTTTAGTCCAGTTATCAAGCTTGCCACTACTCATATTTTGCTATCTCTCACCATTAGCCAATGAAACAATTAGATGTTTCAAATATCTTCTTACATGGTTATCTTGATGAAGCAGTGTTCATGGAACAACCATCGGGTTTGTAAAACCCCCAATTACAATCTCATGTATGTCAGCTCAAGAGGTCACTTTATGGTCTTCACTAAGCCCACAGACAATGGTACAAACGGCTGAGTTCCCACCTACAATAATATGGCTTTCATGGGTCCAAAATCGATACTTCATTATTTTATTACAATCAGAACCCCATCACTTTGTTCTACTTCATCTACGTTGATGATATAATCATCATTGGCAGCTATTCCACATCTATTCAACAGGTCATTAATCATCTCAGTAATGCTTTTTCCATCAAAGATCTCGACGCCCTCTATTATTTTCTTGGAGTCAAAGCCAAATGGGAACCTGAAGGCCTACTTCTAACACAAAGCAAGTACATTCATGATCTCTTGAGCAAAGCCGATATGTCTGCTACTAATGGCATTAGAACTCCATCTTGTCCTAAGCATAAACTTCAGCTTCATGACTCGACACTCTAACCTGATCCAACCTTATTCAGAAGCATTATTTATGGCCTTTATTATTTGGCTCTTACTCAACCTGATGTCTTTTACTCAGTCAATAAAGTGTTGTAGTTCATGCATCAACCAACGCTTCACCATTGGACAATAGTAAAGTGCATTCTGCGGTACCTGTAATCCACCCAAAATTATGGCATCTTATTTAGCCATCTTCTTCCCACACTATCGCTATATTCAGTGATGTGGACTGGGGTAGTTCCTATAATGATCGTAAATCCACGTCTGGATATTGCTTATTTATTAGCGATAATCTAATTTCGTGCGCTCTAAAAAGCAACATACAGTTGCTCACTCCACCAATGATGGGGCAATTGCTCATGATACCAATAAGGTACACTGGTTAGAATCCCCCTTAAAAGAAATTGGATTTCCATGTCACTAACCATCGACCATATGGATAGACAATTTTAGCACCACTTACCTAACAACAATGCCGATTTTCCATTCCAAGTCCAAATATCTAGAGATCAATTTCCACTATATATGCGACAAAGTTACTGCTCACACTTTTATTGTGTGCTGCTTGCCTACCGAATCTCAGGTTGCTTATGTGTTTATGAAACCATTGTCTATAAATATATTTCAATTGCTGCAAACCAAGTTGACCCTTACATCCTCCCTTGCTTAACTTGCGGGAGGGTAATAAGGCTATCATTTTAGATACATTGTTGTAATCTTATATACCTCTTCTTGTTGTTATATTTACTGCTATTGTCCTAGTTAGAGTCTAACTCAAACTCTTATATTCAACATTGTATTTAACATATTAATTCACATAATACAAAACATCAACTGTTTCAAGTATTAGAGATGAATAATTTTCCCAATTGAAGCCAGGCCCATTCAGAATTATCATCAGCAGTTGTTCTTGATGAAGTGTTATAACAATAACAATTAACAAATTATAGGATATGCATCTTCCCATCAAGCATTATATTTATGATAATGATTGTACTTTCAGTTAAAAATGGTCTGAGAGGATCAAATGATTTATTACAAGTTATAAGAAATTCTTCATCGTAGTAGCAATCTGCTGTCATGCTAAATGGATAGGGGATGTTGAGATTCCCACATGTATTTTCACATCCTAGCTTCGCAATCAAAAATTCTTGTGCTGCTTCTATTGCTACTAGCACAAGTGCTATTAAGGCCAACTCAATGATCAGTTCTTAAATTCTTATTATGGCTTTCTTTGATTCTTGAATGTTGGTTTGAAGAAAATTTCTTATAGCAACTAATTTATAGAGTTATAGTCATAAGTATAGATCAGAGACTGATTTAAAAAGGTGGCATGTGGTTGAATTAATATCTAAACATTATTGATTTGAAAGGACATCAAAAATTATATATGATTGACTTCTGCAGACAATCTTGTTAAGAATTCGGGTTCCATGGACTTCGACATGCTTAAGTTTTATAACGGGCTTGAGTGTTAGGTCTTTGTATTAATTGGACTTGGACTTGAACTTGAAATCTCCAATTAGGCCTTCAAAATATTGGAATGAACCTTCATCATAGGCTTATCTACCACCAAAATAGCTTTAGCTATTTGGATGGCAGCTCCCCTTTAATTATATAGAGGAAATTTCATTCCATAACCTATTTGAGCAATGTAATTTCGTTAGCAACCTAACCTATATGTTTTTTTTTTAATTTTTTCTTTTCACTTTTCATTTTTAGTTTTCTTTCTTTTTTCTTTTTAGTTTTAGCCTACTAGTCACTTTTAGTCTTTTCGTGCAAAAGAAAGAGAGAAAAAGTAGGGAAATAAAATAGAAGAAGAAGAAGAGAGAGGAAGAGGCAATGGTGTTATTGACGAAAATGAATGAATTCAGTTGATAAAGAATAAAGTTGATGATCATTATGTAGTTTCTTATTCTCTATTTCTTTTTTTTTTTAACTCTGATTGTAAAATGAATTGGAGCCATTTTTATCTCCTTAGTTGCAATGCTCTTTTTATGTTTTCTTTTTGCAACTGGTGGTAGGTTTTGATCGGATCCAAGGTCACAAAACAGATTGAAAAGATGGAGGTACATATAGCAAAAGCTTTTGCAATAGATGAAGGCATGCTCTATACAAAATCTCTCAACTACTTGAATATGAAGGTGAAAGTTATAATTTTGCTGTGATTGCTAGTATCAGTAATGGGGAACCAGACCTGATGTACTTAGAGGTTCTTTCTATAGACATCAAACATTTGAGTCTCTCTTTCAATTCAATCTCTTTTTCCTTTATTCCTAATAAAGCTAATGTATTAGCTCATAGTTTAATTAAGTATGCTTTTGGTTTAGAGGGTGATGTTTTTAGTTGGTTTGATGGTATTCCTTCCCCTTTGGCGGAGATGGCTTTTACAGACTTTGCTTGTTCTTGATTTTTTTTCTTTCAATATATTTCATTTATTCTTAAAAAAAAAAGTTTCTAAGCTAACCAACTTGTCTTTCGTGACTAGGACTTATGTTCCTATACCTAACACTAGCTTAGTTCCCAATTCAATTCATAAAATTTTCCCCAATTTTGTGACCTCTTCATCTCCTTCTTCATCTTCTTCTTTCCTTAATTCATATCAGTTTGCAGAGTTGGCAAAACGGCCTTCTAATGCAACTGATAAAAATTTATTATTAATATATTATTTAAAATATTATTTATTTAGAATATAAAAATTAAGTTAATTAAACTAAAAATTACTTATAATCTTCAATAATTATTTTTAATAAAATTTTTTTAATATTAATTATAAAAATAATAAAATATCAAACAACAAAATAATAACGGCAAAATTTTGTTGATTTTTATTATTAATAATAAAAGTAAAATTTCATTTATAGCCTTAATTTTATTATTAATAATGAAAAAACAAATGAATAACTGCAAAATTATGAAATATATAAATTAAATTATTATTTTTATTATTGATACTAATAAAATTAAAAATTATATTTATGGTTTTAATTTTATTATAAATAATTAAAAAACAACAAACAGCAACAAAAATCAACAACTGCAATTTTTTATTGATTTTGTTATTTCAGTTATAGTTTTTAATTATTTTTGTTGTTTTTCTTTATTTATATTTGTTGATTTTTGTTAAAAATAAAAAATAACAATAAAAAATAATAAAAATTATGAGATATATAAAAAATTATTATTTTTATCGTTAATACTAATAAAAGTAATAATTTTATTTATAGCCTTAATTTTGTTATTAATAATGAAATTTTGTCATTAATAATTAAAAAATAATTTAAAAGATAATAAAAAAATAAACAACAATCAACAACTAACAATCAATAAAAATCAACTACATAGAATTTTGTTAAAAACAAAAAAATAACAAAAAAAACACAAAAAATTATTAAAAATATCAAAAAAATATTATTTATTATTAATATTGATAAAAGTAAAAAACTTCATTTATGTTGTTAATTTTAATATTAATAATAAAAAAATAAAAAAATCAACAACTGAAAATATTTGTTGATTTTTGTTGTTTCAGTTATTTTTTGTTATTAATTTTTTTTTATTTTTGTTAAAAATAAAAAGTAACAACAAAAAAATTATGAAATATTTTCAAAAAAAGTATAATTTTTATTATTATTAGTAATAAAAGTAAAAATTAAGGAAATTTCCCATATTTAGAATGATTATTTTTATTATTTCTATTTGTTGATTTTTGTTAAAAATAAAAAAATAACAATGAAACCACAAAAAACTATGAAATATATCAAAAAAATATTATTTTTATTATTAATAATAAAAACTGAAAAACTAACAAATAGCAACAAATATCAATAGCTTAAAGAATTCATTATTTTTGTTGTTTTCAATTATTTTTTGTTATTAATTTTTGTTAAAAAAAGTAACAAAAAAAATTATGAAATATTTTCAAAAAAATATTATTTTTATTATTAATAGTAATAAAAGTAAAAATTAAGGAAATTTCCCATATTTATTTATTTATTTATTAAAAACAAAAAAGAACTTATCATTAATGAACACTACAAGAAAAACAATTTATAAAGACAGAAGTTAGCGTGAGTATGAAAAAGTTATCATTAAAAGCACAAGTTTTACTCATTTTATGATGGTATAAATTTTTACTGATTAAAAACATGCTTTTTAGTGATGGGTCTTTTACTTGGTCATAATTGATGTGTTAACCCATTATTATCTACTTAAAAACATGACTTTTAATGATAAATTTTATTTAGCCATTAATGATATTAAACCCATTATTATTGGGTTAAATAATTAATGCCAAAAGTTTTCCACCAAGCCCAAAGCAAGAAATCTTTATTTTATTTATTTGTTTTGAGAGAATTTATTTATTTGTTATTTATACAATCTTCTTGTCTAAACCCTAACTCTCTACGACTCTTATTTTTCTTTAATTTATTCATTATATATATCTATTAAAAATATTAATTAATATTTATTTTATTTTTAAAAAAGGTAATACTATTTTTTTAAAAATATTATTTTTAATTTATAAAAATTTGCTATGGAGTTTAAATAATTATTATCTAATATTGACATAAATATTATTATTAAAGTTCATATTAATCTTATAGTTCATATTGATCTTGTAGGTATTAACTATAATATAAATTTTGATGTAAATTAGTGTAATATTAAATAAATATAGTTTTGAAATATTAATTATAATAAAAAAATTATATATGATAAAACTATATTATTTTATGATGCATATGAATATCAACATTAACATTAGTATCAAGTAAATATATTTTTTTTTAAGGGATCAAGTAAATATATGTAGGCGGTGGGGTTTAGCGTGCGTCCAAGTGTTTGGCGACCACGACACTGTGTGGGCTCGAGGCCCACTAGGAAATACGATATAGGCCTTGGGCCTATTCGGAGATGGAGTCGCTACCCGGATAATAGCTGGGACACACTGTACAGCAACTGGATCCCACAGAGGTTCACAGAAGCCGTCATCAGAGATCGGATTCAAAAACTGGGGATGAGCATTTGAATGCTCACTCAACCTTACGGTTGGCCTCCGTTTGTATTTTGCGTTTTATTACCTTTAATTATTTAATTATTTCCTCATTTACATTCAAAATTGCACTCGCCTTCATTCACTTTCCAAGTTTCACAAATAAGTTCAAGTTTGCACATTAATCCAATTTAATGCTTTTGAGTCCCAATGTTCAACAGAAATAAAATAAATAATAATTTACAATCATACATTCAAAATCAAATGAGAAAGGGATTAAAGATTATGACGCTTTTATTATACAAAACATAATAGGATAAACATAAAATAAACCAAAATAAATCAAAAATAAACAGAAGTAAAAATAATAATAAGCACACAGATATTTAATTAAGCTAGATAAGAAAATAACTAAAAAAAGACTGAAAATATAGAAACATGAAAATACATAAAAATTAAAATTAAAATTAAAATTAAAATTAAAATAAAAATAAAAAAAATAAAAAATAAAAATAAAAATAAAAATAAAAATAAAAAGATATGGCATCGCCTCTAGCCATGGGGTGTCTAAAGCCAAAAAAATAATAAAGTATATGAAAACCATGCAAATCTAAATAATATTCACTTAAAAATGTGACTAATATATTAAATTTTAACCAACAAAATATATAAAAATACTCTTGTCAATCGGAGTAAAAAAATCTAATTATGTAAATAGTAATTTTTGAAATAGCAAAAATACATGCAGTAATATGACATTGAACTAAAACACGTAAAATTTTGAGTAACACACCAAATGAGAGCAAACAAAATATATGGTCATGTTCGTGTCACTCTTATGATGAAATGACTGAAAGGAAAAAAATTTTTGAGCACAAAATTTTTTTCTTATAAATACTGATATTGGAAATAGAAAAATAAAGAAGAGGTGATTGCCTCTTCGCAGAGACAATTAAAGAGGCGATCGCCTGACCAGAAAATGCAGACGACTCTTACAGACAATAAACTTTGTTTTCAAATACTCAATAACTCCTGTAAATGTAATATCTTGAGTTTTAAACTGCATCGGGATATGCAGTGTTAATAATTTTTATATCTATTTATGATTATTTAATTAGTTTGTTATTTATTAAAAGTCATTTTAATTATTTTTAATTATATTTAAGTCATTCACGTAAAATTTTCCTGAAAGTTTTATTTTTGAAGAAATTAAAATGTAAATAAATAAATATTAATTAATTTAAGCGGTTTTATGAAGTTGCATGAGTCCATGCATAATTTTAAAGTGTCAAATAAAATAAATACGTATACATGCATTTAAATTAAATTAGGGTTTATTTTAATTAAATTAAATTATATAGTTTTAATATTAATTAAGTGTGTATATATGTATATGTGTATATATGTTATTAAATATGTGTGTGGTGCATATTTATTGTGCACATGATATTATATATTAAAATAATATAAAGATATATATATATATATATATATATATAAAGTTTGCAAAAATTACAAGTGTGCCATTGTCTTCCTCTTCTTGCTCCCGATCGTTCCCTTCACCATTTTCGGCGCTAGTCACGCCATTTTCTTCCTGTCACTGTGCTTTCCATTGTGCCACCTTCCCTTCCAGCTTACTTTGCCGCCGCAAGCTTCCATTTCAGGCGAGTTTTGGCTGGATTTTCTTCAAGTGGCCGAAAGTGGATGCTAGCTCCGATCAACCCGATTCTAGCCACCATTTGGAGTGCCACCAGCCTCTATCTCTTCCTTGAGTTCCGGTGAGTCCATTTCTAAGCTTTGTTTCACATAATTTGGTCTAGATTTCCCTAGGTTTTGAATTTTCATTTTTGGCCAACTAGGGTTCTTGAATTTTTTGAGCTTCGATTTTGATGATTCATGTAAACTTACTTCACAAAGATTGATTCTTGTACCTCAATCTACATGTGGTAATTTTTGTGGCATTTTTGGGAATTATTTTGATTTTTGTGAATTTTTTATTATTTTATTAATATTTTCTAATTTTCGTAAATTAATTAATTAAATTATGAAATTGTGATTTATGGTGTTTATAGGTTTTAAAATGCATTTTAGAAATGTATTTTTAATTTTTGTGATTTTTATATAATTATTGTGAATTTATTTAGTTTATGTGATTTTTAAAAAATTAGGTTAATTATGTGTTTTTTTGAAATTAATTGGTTAATTGAGTATAATTATTGATATTATTGAATTATATGTTGAGAAATTAATTTTTGAGTAATTATATTATTTTTAGTGAATTTTTGAATAATTATAGTGAATTTATATATAGTAGGGGTATTTTGGTAATTTGATACTAAATTGGCTAAAAATATAATTAAATTGGTTTTAATAGTTATTTGAGGTATAAAAATGATTTCTACAAATTATTTAGTATTTTTAACTAATTAAAACTATTTTTCGTAAATTATTTTTAAATTATATATAATATACTATTTTTGTAAATAAATGAGTTTTTATTGATTTTTAATATGTTTTAGGGTTAATTAAGTAATTTGGATTTATAAAATGTATTTTGGTCAATATTTAAGAATTTATTGAGAATTTTTTATTTTTAATAATATTTTATTAAAATTAGGATTTTTATGTATTTATCGGTAAAATAATTATTTTTAGCGTTTAAATATCTAATTTGCTATATTTTGAGTATTAAAGGGTATTTTTGGTATTTCTGGCATTTTCATGTGTTATGTAATTATATCTTGTGAGTTGTGGACTTCGATCGGTAGAATTATAGTTTAGGAGTCCGACCGAGGGGTTGTGGCTGTATATTTTTGAAGTATGTTTCTTTGTAGGACCAACTCTACTCTTTGAGTAGAGAGATGTCCGTTTTATAAGGGAGGTTCTGTCGGATTTTTGATAGAATTCTCGTAAAACGTGATGTCTGGTCGAATTCTTATTCTGATTTTGTGTTCGCTATTCTTAGATCGAGTCTCTAGAATTTCGATAGATTTATTCTAATTCCGTATTGTCATTTCTTTGTTTAGTTATACCGAGACCAAGGCCTAGTGGACCAGGCCCGTCGGACCCATCTCGAGAAGCGCAATAACTGTGAGTTGTTATTCTATATATACTTGTATTAGGATTGCATGTTTTAGAAATGTATGATTTATTTTGTAAATTATGCATGGTTTAATTATTGCTTAGGTTTATTTTTGGTATATGATTGGTATATTATTGGTATATTTTAAATTATATGCATGTTTTATTATTGAATTATTCTTAAAATGTTTTTAAGTATATGTATAAGCTTATATCTAGTTTATTTTATAATTACATTGAATTTATTCGACGTATATATGCTTGAAATATACCTGGTTTATTTTTGGTATATTTCTAGTATTTATATGGTTTATATTGTTATTTTATTTAATATCATGCATCATTTAATTTATGAATGTATGTTTTATATAATAATGAAGGATATCAATAGAACGTGCTACCTAGTGGGCAGCACTAGGACCGAGTACGTACCGGTACAACGATAGAATTTAGGTTAAATTACTAAACTATTTGTGGATATTGATTGGATTGATTTATTTGGTGTGAGATGTGATTTGAGAGTGTTATTGCTGGAGCTCGGTTGTCTAAGTGTCTCGGGGCTAATCACACTGACAGTCAGACTGCTGGAGTTCGGTTGACTTAGTGTCTCGGGGCCAGTCTACTGTCCAAATGGAACAAGTGAATTTATTTAGAATAAGTGAGCCTGTATGACTAGAGTGTTGTCTAACACTGTTTGAGGTTACGATTTTTTCTAGGGTTCTATTTGATCTTTCATAATCGGGTGTTATTTTCAGAATTTATATAAAATGATTTTGCTACATCTGTGTGTTTGCCTGTATATATATTTATTATATATACTATTGAATCTGTGCATTGTCATTTAGCTATGCATGTATATATATTATAACAATTCACTCAGTGAGGTCTAACTCCCCTCCGTTGACTATTTTTCAAGAGAGTCTTCGTCTTCAAACCTCAGTAGCAGACTTTTACACTGGATTTCTTCTGCCCCGGCTTTACTATGTAATCTGATCATTTGATGTTATTTTATAATCTAGACACTGCAGTAGTTGTAGTCAGTTGTAAGATTTATGTATTATGTTTGTATGAGATATGTATTTTAATGATTTGAGCTGAGATTGTATTAAAAGATTATTTATATATGAGATGAACTTGTTTATTTAAATAAGTTAGTGGATTATACTTATTTTATTTATGAGATTTATTTCCGCTGCAAAATATTTTATTTATGTTATTATTATTATTGCATGTTTTTATTTATTTTAAGGCTTACTACGGGTTCCGGATTTGAAAGAATTCTCGTTCCCTAGCGCCGGTCATGGCCTCTGTTTTGGGTTATGATAGTAAATAAATAAAACTTACAATGAAATAAGAATTTTTCTTAAAATAATTGACCCTCAAAGGTATGGACTTGATTTTTGCACACCCGAATGCAAGGTTTTTCCCTTCTTCTTCTCAAGGATCAATTTCTTCCCTAAAAACCTTTCCTTTTTCCAGAACCTCTTTTTTTGTTTCAAAGCTTACACTTTTTTCTCCCTTATTAAACCTATAAGATTTTTTCTCCCTGTCAACCCCAGCCTTTTCTTTTTTCTGTGAACCCTCTCCTGCAGATCTCCCTCCTTTTTCTCGCCCTTTTTAGATTTCCTCCTCTCTTTTCATTTTATCTTTTTTTTTACCTAATCCCTACCCCTACTCTCTTCATCATTACCATCCCTTTTTAACCCACCCTTTTCCCCAAAAATAACTATTCTTACTATAATTACAGAGTAAGAACAGGTGGGGTCCCACTAACTTACTGTCCTTGATAAATATCATTTAATGCAGTAGCAAGTGGCTTGGTGAAGAGGCAATCACCTCTGTGAAGAGGCAATGCCTCTTCACCCAACTGCCAAATAGGTGATCGCCTCTTTGGCTTATAGGTTTGGGCCTTTTAGGCCAAATAGTTTGGGCTTGCATAGGTTTAGGTTTTTTGGGCTTAGACTCTTAGGTCCATTCTCAAAAAGATTTCAGGTTTCACTTGCATTCGAGTTTTGAGTTTTCTCATCATCGGGCTTGACAACGGGTTGGTCAAACTAAGCATCCCTAATTCATCCCCTAACATAGGCCAACCGAATCGGGTGTCTACAGTTTGCCCCCTGATTTTTTAAAAAATCAAATGCATGCAACAATAATTTTTCAAAAAATCACATGCACAATAACAAATAAACATTAAGATGAGCAATATACCTGACTCTCGGGTTTCACCCAAGAGATGAATCATTCAATTCTGAAACGTGACCGTGATCCTCAGGTTTTTCTAGCCCGATCAGCCACTCATTAATATTTGATAAAGGTACTTGAAGACTGTTAACCTCGGGTTTTCTTGGCCCAATTACTATTTCACTAGGGACATAGACTTATAGGTTTTCCTAGCCCAACCATCAATCACCTGAAACATGATTCTCGGGTTTTCCTGGCCTGATCATCACTACACATAAACTCAATTCTCGGGTTTTTCTAGCCTGATCATCACTACACACGAAACATAATTCTCAGGTTTTTCTGGCCCGATCATTACTACACACGAAACATGATTCTCGGATTTTCCTGGCCCAAATACTATTTCATTGAAATATGATTCTCGGGTTTTCCTGGCCCAATCATCACAAAACCGAAACTCGATTCTTAGGTTTTCCTGGCCAGATCATCACTTAACCTTGACTTTGGTTCTCGAGTTTTCCTGGCTCAATCACCATTGGGGATATGGCTTTCGAATTTTCCTGGTCCGATTATCACTTCTCCAAGGATATAGACTTTTGGGTTTTCTTGGCCCAGTTGTCCTTTACTCTTAACTTAAGGGATACTACCCGAACAATCATCTTAATCTTTGAGCTTCAGGGATTCAAACCCGAATAGCCCTTTCTTTGAGCTTCGGGGATTCAAACCCGAACAGCCCTATCCTTGAGCTTTGGGGATTCAAACCCAAACAGCCTTATCCTTAAGCTTTGGGGATTCAAACCCGAATAGATCTGTCTTATGAGACATAATCCTTGGGTTTTCCTGGCCTAAAAGGCAGTCCCTCAATAATAATAGGAAGCTCACGCCATCATCCTAGAGTTTTCCTAGCCCGAGAGGCAGTTCCTCAACAACAACAGGAAGCTCACACCATCATCCTTGGTTTTTCCTAGCCCGAGAGGTAGTTCCTTAATCTTGATACTTTGATTACAGAAAATCCATAGCTCGCCCTCGGCTATAAGCTGACCAGACTAGGAAATGAATGCTTGTGAACACTGATACTTCGATCAGCAAATAGAACAAATGAAGAGAATAAACATGGAAACCATATAGCCAAACAAGCATCAGGCAAGAACAATAATGAATATCATATAGCCTCGACGGCATCAAGTAAGGACAAACGGAAAGTGTCGTATAGCCTTTAGGGCGTCAAGCGAAGATAACAAAATGATATAGCCTCATAAGTATCAAACAAAATCAAACTAAGCAAGTAAATCAAAATAAGCTATATAGCCTCACGAGGTGTTAGGTGGAGATAATAAAACGATGTAGCCTCACAAGTGTCAAGCGAAATCAAAATAAGCAAGTAAATTAAAACAAGCCATATAGCCCTACGAGGCATTAGGTGAAACCAAACAAGAAAATTGCATCTTAAGTATTTGAGTTAGCTTATTCTATTACACATCCAAAAAAGTGTCCAAAACCGATGTATGCATAGATGTGATTTTTGGAATCTCTCAAAAGTTATTTTGACAACACATGCTTGTGTGGTGTGTGCAATGCTTATAGAAAACATGCATTATTCGAATGCGCCCAAGCATGAAACCTGAAAATGATTTTTGCAAAATAATTTTATATATGCATGAATAATCGAGAAAATAGTCAATAGCCAAATGTCCTTCCTATTTAGGATTAATCTTCGAGAACTGGACCTCATCATATCAAAGAATCTGGATTTAAGTCTATTGAGACCAGCTTATCCAAATGAAGAAGAATTTAAGACCCCCTTATGATCAAATCAGGATGATGATAAAATAGGGATTCATGCCCTCAGCTTAGTTGCTTCTTTAGAATGCTTTGTTGTCGTATGAAAATTGTGCTTGACCCTTAGTGTGGAAGAGACTCTATTTGAAAACTCCATTACTCACGAGGCTCAACTCATTTCAAAAATTGCCCCCCAGCTAAGGACTTGATAGACTTTCCCACTTTCGCACCACCAAGTAGAATCTTATGATCTTTTGAAGTCTTTTCTCAGAATGAAAATGCAATCGATTTTATTTTATATTCCCTCTTTTGCATAGGTCGCTCCTTTTCTAGGAGTTTTCAAACCTAGCTGGGTCTTTCATTTTTTTATTTTTCCTTTTTTGCCTAGGTCGCTTCTTTTTTAGGAGTTTTTGAATCTAGTTGGGTGGTTGCAGATTCATGGTGATGGTTGATCACTTTTGTTACGCTCGATATTCATGTTGTCACTTTAGTTGTTGACTACTCTTACTATGGAGCATCAGATGTGGATGTTACTAATGTTGTTGATTGCTACAAAACTAATGATTCCATGTCTGACACTTCACGTGCTAACAACATGTCAGTTATGACTATCTTCACATGATTACTTCTCTGTTATAATCAAGCATGCCACATTATGCTTGTTATTCATCAACCCTTTATGGGTTTTCTGACCAACTATTTGTCAGCTCACAATTAGTGGGAGTTTTATTAAAAAAGATAAGGATTTTTCAAGGATTGCTCAAAATTGACTTTTCAAATGTTTGTGGCATAAACAAAGATTTCCTTTTTTTTTCCCACACTTTCATTCCTTTTCATTTTTTTTTCTTTTTTTTTTTCTTTTTTTTTTCCTTTTTATTTTATTTTTTGATGAATATGAGGAATTTATTTTAGGAAAAAAATGAAGCTAAATGTGCTCGAAGAAAAGTTTGAAAGTCAATTCTAATATTTTAATCCTCTTATTTTTTGGGGTTTTCTTTTCTTTTCCCTTTTTTTGGTTCAAATCTCTCTCTCATTCAAGCATAAGATTGCATGCACAACTATAACAAATTAATACACATACAAATTAGACAACCAAGAATTCATTAGCATAAAAGAAAATATTATAGCAAAACATTGTTTGAAACCATTACAACTGATAATAACTATTCTTGAGTGTCCAAATCCAAGTTGGCTTCAACTTGCACTCCAAAATGATATAACTCTTTAAAGTCCCTTATGCCCATGTCTTTCAACTTGTCATCCAGAAGAGGGATGTATGCTTCTATGGCTATTATTAGCTGGTCTGACTCTGCAGGTCTGTGCTTCATCTGAGCTAACTTTCCTCTCCACCTATCTAAGAAGCTCATGAAGGGCCCGTTAGGTCTTTGCACTGTATTTTGTAGCTTGTGAAGAGAAACTTCAAACTAAAAGTTTAGCCTATATTGCTTGATAAATACTGAACATAGCTCCTTCCAGTCTTATTGGACATATGCATCCAAAGTGTAGTATCAATTGATAGCAGCTCCTTCCAAGTATAATGGAAATTGCTTGATAATTTGAGTTTCTAACAACTCAGTGGCCTTAATTTAAGTGACATACTGCTTTAGATGCAAGTAAGGGTCATTAGTACTAGAGTATTTCTTCATATTTGGGAATTTGTATTTCGAGGGCAGTGGTTCTCTAAAATCCAAATCCAAATCCAAGTCAACATCAGCAAAGTTCAAACTAAGCCCGTCGTTCTTCAATGCGGTCCATAGTTGATTCATCTGTTTTGTTAAGTCTTCCATTCATTCGGTCTTAGCAGAATTCGTTGGTGCTTTTCCTTTCAATTGCTCACCCAAAACAGTTTTGGTTTCAAAATCATCTTCATTAGAGAGCATCTTTCCTTTAATCTTAGCAACCATATCCTTAACCATTTATCGCATCTCATCCTTGATCTCTTTTGTTGACCATTTGTATGATCAAACTCCTAATTTTGGACTTTGACAAATAATTTTTATACTAATAATTTTGATTAAGTGAGTAAGGAATTATATACCAAACATATACACTTTTAGGTGAATAGTGACTTTTCGGGCTAATTGAACCTTTGAGATTGAAGAAGACTTTTGACTCATTTAGAGCTCTTAAATGTGAAAATGAGATCCTTTACTTTTGAAGTATACATCTTAATCTTTCCAAATTCTACTTGCTTATCAAAATCCAAGTTCATTTGGATATGAAAATCTTCAGTCGAAGTCAGCATATGCAGCTTGTATCTCAGTTTGCATAGCTCTTGGTATTTCAGAAATATCTTGAGCTACAAATTTTTAATTAACGTGATTTAAAATTTTATGGAAAGATAAGACAATTATCTATAACTTTTATGAAGAACTTTTTGGCTGAATCAATCGTCTTCAGTCCCGTTCATGAGCATCTTTTGAAGTGGTCATAAGTTATCCTTCAATGCAGCCTTTGAAGCACATTTTTGCCAAAAATTGGTAGCACCCCTCATGAGCTGGTGGCTTGTGACCTGCTCGTGAGCAGACCCTTGATAGCATTCCAATGGAAATTTTTGAATGCAATGGCTATAATTTCACTGTCATGACCCAAAACAGGGGTCATGACCGGCGCTAGGGAACGGGAATTCTTTCGAATCCGGAACCCGTAGCAAGCCTAAAAAAATAAAATAAAACATGCAATAATAATAATAACATAAATAAAATATTATGCAGTGGAAATAAATCATAATTATTTAAATAATAATCCACCACGGAATTTAAATCAACAACTCATCATATATATAAATAAACTTTTAATACAATCTAGTTCAAATCCTTAATATACATAACTCACACAAATATAATACATAAACTCCACAACTGTATACAACTACTGCAATGTCTAGATTATAAAATAAAACTCAAATAAGCAGTTTACATAGCGAAGCTGGGGCGGAAGAAATCTGGCGTATAGGTTTGCTACTGAGGTCTGAAGATGATGACTCTCCTGAAAAATAGTCAACGGAGGGGAGTCAGACCTCACTAAGTGAATTGTTATAATATATATACATGCATACTAAATGACAATGCACATAGTCAATAGTATATATAATAAATATATATACAAGCAAATACACACAGATGCAACAAAATCATTTTATATATTTTACTGAAAATCACTGTTTATGAAGGATCAAATAGAACCCTAGAAAATCGCAACCTCAAAATAGTATTAAACAACACTCTAGCCATACAAGTTCACTTATTTTAAATATATTCACTTGTTCCATTTAGACAGTAGACTGGCCCTGAGACACTAAGTCAACCGAGCTACAGCTGTTTGACTATCAGTGTGATTGGCCCCGAGACACTTGGTCAACCGAGCTCCAGTAATCACACTCCCAAATCATATCTCACACATCAAATCAAATCAATCCGATCAATATCCACAACTGGTTAGTAATCTGGCCTAAATGCTATCAGCATACCGTTACGTACTCGGTCCTAGTATTGCCCACTAGGTAGCACGTTCTATTGATATCCTTCATTAATATATAAAACATACATTCATAAAAATAAATGATGCATGTAATTGAATAAAATCTCAACATAAACCATATATATACTAGAAATATACCAAAAGTAAACTAGGTATATTTCGAGTATATGTACTTCAAATAAATCCAATATAATTACAAAATACCCTATAAATATATTCAAAAATATTTTAAACATCATTCATTAATAAAACATGCATATAGTTTAAAATATACCGAAAATAAACCAAAAATAAACTTAAGTATTAATTAAATCATTATGCATATTTAATCAAAATAACACATATATTTCTAAAATCATACACCCTAGAGCATATATATATATAATAACAACTCACTATTATTGTGCTCCTCGAGATGGGTCCGACGGGCCCAGTCCACTAGGCCTCAGTCTCGGCGCAACTAAACAAACAAATAATGACAGAAATCAGAATAAATCTAATAGAAGTTCTAAAGATTCGATTTAGATTACTAAACACAGAATTAAAATCAGAATTTGACCGGACATCACATTTTACGAGAATTCTACCAAAAATCTGGCAGAACCTCCCTTGTAAAATGGACATCTCTCTACTCAAAGCGTAGAGCCGGTCCTGCAAAGAAACACACTTCGAAAATAGACACAAAATTCACAACCAAAACCCCTCGGTTGGACTCCAAACTACAATTTACCGACCAGGGTCCACAATTCACAGAATATTCATAAAATACCAAAAATGCCCTTATATAATAAAAATACATTTTATCAATCCAAATTACTTAATTAACCCTAAAACATGTTTAAAACCGATAAAAACTCATTTATTTAGAAAAATCGTATATTATATATATAATTTAAAAATAATTTATGAAAAATAGTTTTAATTAGTTAAGAATACTAAATAATTTGTAGAAATCATTTTTATACCCTAAATAACTATTAAAACCAATTTAATTACATTTTTAGTCAATTTAGTGTAAAATTACCAAAATACCCTATATATATAAACTTCCTAAAATAAATCCAAAAATTCACCAAAAATAATATAATTGCACAAAATTAATTTTCTCAACATATAATTCAATAATATCAATAAATATACTCAATTAACCAATTTACTTCAATTAAACACATAATTAACCCTATTTTTGAAAATTACATAAACTTAATAAATTACAAATAAATATATAAAAATTCACAAAAATTACAAAAAAATCTCTGTAATTCATTTCAACACCTATAATCACCATAAAACACAATTTCATAATTTAATGACTTAATTTTTGAAAATTAGAAAATATTAATAAAATAATCAAAATAAATTCCAAAAATTCTACAAAAATTACAGCATGAAGATTGAGCTACAAGGATCAAAGTTTATGAAGGGATTTTTCATGAATCAAACAAATTGAAGCTAAAAAAAAAATTAAAAACTCAAGTAGGCCGAATTTGAAAAATTGACAAAAACCTTACCAAATCGAGTTGTAAGCTTACAGGAAGCTTAGAATCATCTTCTATGGTTCCTAAGGAGTTCAATGGCACCGGAATGATAGGTTTTGGTGGCCGAAAACGTGAGGGAGGAAGAAGAGACCAACTCTCCGTCAAATCAAGTTTCTCGGCTTCACCAGCGCCGGAGAGGGTGGAAGAGAGTGGCGGAGCTGCTGGAGGAAGAGGATGGACATTCGGGAGGCACACCGATGGTAGTCAGTTGGAGTTGCAGCGGGATGGTAAGGTGAGGGATGATCGGTGATGGTGATGAATGTTAGGGGCAAGTTTTGTAAATTAAGGAAAGTATACATACATACATACATACATACATACATATATATATATATATATATATTATTAAAAATAATTAATAAACCCTAAAATTATTAAATATATAGATATATATACATGTATATCTATATATTTTAATACGAAAATTAAAAATCATGCATGGACTCATGCAAATTCATAAATCTATTTAAAATAATTAATATTAAATTATTTACGTGTCAATTTCCCCAAAAATACAATTTCCGAAAAAATTTTACATAAATATCTTAAAATAATTAAAATTAGTTTTAATTAAATAACAAACTCATAAAAATATCATAATTATATACAAAATTATTAACACTGCATATCCTGATGCAGTACAAAAATATTTAAAAACTCGGGATATTACATTCACCCCTCACTAGCACTGTTCACTCGTGAGTAGCCCTTGAGCTGCCAAAAGTTCAATAATTGATTCAAAATCAATTCTAAAAATTGGAGACATAATTGATACATCCAAAAACTACATTTTTGAGTGTTTTTCTATATAAACACAACTTAGAATTCAATTGAAAGGTCAAGAAAACTTGTTTATCTTTCATCATTTTCTTCAACATTCAATTGAGCTCTAAAACTTTCTTTTAAACAAATTCTTTATGTATAACTCTTGTGAGAGTTGGTGAGTGATTAGAATAGACATTCTTATTCTTCTATTTTCTAGGTTTAGAAAATGAGAAGTGAGATTCTATTATAAAGGAATTGGTTTAAGTGTTTAGCCATTAAAATACTTGGGAATTTGGTTTTTGAGTGAGCCTTGAAAACTCAAGATTGTAAGGTTGTAAGAGTGAGCCATAAAACTCTTGTGTATTTTCAATCTTGTTAATAAGATTGTGGGTGACTAAAAAATCCTAACTTGGGGATAAGTTAGATGGAGACGTAGGATTATTTATGAATCCAAACTCCTTAAATATTTGTGTTCTTCATTCTTCCTTCTTAACTCTCACTTAATTCTTGCAAAGAATTCCTTTCATTTCCTATTTTTGTTTAATAGTCCTATTCACCCCCCCTCTAGGACTCTTTCAATTGGTATCAGAGCTTGAATTCTAGGCACTTCATTACTAGAATATAAGATCATTGGGAGTGAATCACAAAACATCTCTTCTCTTAGACCATTCTTTAATGGTAATGACTATCCACATTGGAAATTCAAAATGGAATTATATCTTGATTGTGATTCCATCAAAATTTGGGATATTGTCCTAAAAGGTTGGTAACCACCTACAATTATCATTGATGATGTGGTAACTACTCTTGCAAGAAGCCAATGGAGTGTTGATCAAAAGGAAGAAAATAAAAAAATAAAAAGGCTATGATTACTCTAGTCTCCTCCATGACAAGAGAAGAAGGAGGAAAGCTTCAACATTGCATTTCAGCTAAAGAAATGTGAGAGACCTTGGAGAATCACTATGAAGGCAACATTCAAGTAAGAAGCAAGAAGATTCAACTTCATATGTATGAATATGAACTCTTGAAAATAAAGCCTCAAGAATCAATCATGGAGATGACAAACCGTCTCAATGCTCTCCTCACAACCCTCAAAAAACTTGGAAAACATTTCTCTAAGGAAGAGGTAAACAACAAGATTCTAAGAATCCTACCTAAGAAGGATTGGGAATCTCGTGTTACCTCAATTGAGGAAGCTTAAGACCTCTCTACTCTATCAACTGATGTGCTCATTGGTAAGCTCTTGACACATGAGCTCACTATCAAGCAAAGAGGTAAAGAACAAGAAAAGAAAGAAGAAAGGAAAAAGAGCATTGCTTTAAAAGCTCTTTAAGAAGATAGTGAAGAGGAAAGCATCAAAGATTCTAGTGATGAAGGTGGTGACATTGCCATACTCACTAGGAACTTCAAGAAGTTCTTAAGAAAGAAAAATTTCTCAAGAACAAGGGACTTCAATAAGAAGTTCAAAGGAGATGGAAGGAAGAAAACAAAAGAGGTTACTTGCTATGAATGCAAGAAACTGGGACATATTAGAAGTGAATGTCCTAAAATCAAATTCAAAAGCAAGGGAGCAAAAGATAAGAAGAAGGCATTCAAAGCTTCCTAGGATGATTCCTCCAAATCTGAAAAGGAAGAGGAACAACAAGAAATTGCCAATCTTTGCTTCATGGCCATTGAAAACAAAAATGAGGTACCATCCACTTCTTACTCTTCCTTTGATGATTATGATGAACATTGTGATAATGATGATGATGATGATGATGATGATGATGAGAGCTCTATTGTGAGCAAATTGCTTGCTAAATGCAAAAGTTTGTTATCTAAGAAGAAAAAATATAAACATGAGTTAGCTAGCTTAAATAAGGATTTTGAATGTTTAAAAATTGATTTTGCTAAACTTGTTGCATCAAATGAAAAACTTATAAGTGATGCTAAATCTTTTAATTCTTAGGAAGACCAACTTAAGAAAGAAAATGATGAAAATCATAAGCTTTCTAAGGAAGTCTTAGAATTAAAAAAATTCCATTATTAAATTTAAGAGAGGAAAAGAAACTTTAGATAGTCTTCTTGACTCTCAAAAATTTCATGGAGATACCCATGGAATTGGATATAAAAATAGAATGTCTTCATCATCCTTATCATATATCACTTTTGTTAAAGCTTCACATGATTCTACTCCTTCAACCTCTAATGAGATTCAAGCTAAAAAATCTTATATGTTAAATAGCAAGGCTAAGTCTTATAAGATTAACCCTTCATTAACACAATGGGGTAAGCCTGAAACTAGAGCACCTCAACCTAAACATGCTTATATGTACACTAGACATAATTATAATAAGTATGTTGCACAACACAATGCACATAAACATATTGCACAAACTTATTAAAATGCTCATTACCATTGCCAATGTATGTCTCACTCAATGTCACAAAACAATAAGAGATACACACAACACCAAAGGCATGCTTCACACACTAGGAAAGCATTTCATTCTAGGAGAAATAAATGTAAAAATGTTGTATTTTCATATTGCATGATCAAAGGACATACCAATAACGTGTGCTTTTATAGAAAATTGCACATGAATTTGCTTCCTTTGGATTATCTTGAAACTAACCAACCTAGACCAAGAAAGGTTTGGGTTCAAAAGAACATTTAAAATATTTTATTTATGTGTGCTTGAAATCCGCAAGAACAAAAAGCATATGGTATCTCGATAGTGGATGTTCAAGGCACATGACAGGAGATAAAGAGCAATTCAATAAACTTGATGCTAAGGATGGAGGACACATTACCTTCGGTGATAATGCAAAAGGAAAAATTATTGGCATTAGAGAAATAGGTAATCCTCAATCCTTATCTATACATCACGTGTTGTTTGTTGATGGTCTTAAACATAATTTGCTAAGTATAAGTCAATTATGTGATATGGGAAATAACGTGACTTTCTATCCTAAAAATTGCTTTGTTAGTAGTCTTGATGAAGATAAAGTAATTTTAGTGGTGAAAGAGTATATAATGTTTATGTTATTGATTTGAATAAAATTGATAACAAAGACATAAAATGCTTAATGTTAATTTCCCATGACACATGGACGTGGCATAGAAGGTTAGGATATGCAAATTTTGAGCTTTTAAATGATCTTTGTAAACATGAACTTGTGATTGGTTTACCTAAGCTTGAATTCACTAAGGATAAACCTTGTGATGCTTATCAAAAGGGAAAACAATCTAAGTCTTCATTTAAGCAAAAAAATGAAATGTCCACTTCTAGACCACTTGAACTTATTCATATGGATTTTTTTGGACTAACTAGAGTTGCTAGTCTTGGTGGAATGCACTATGTTTATGTATTTGGTTGATGATTACTTTAGATACACTTGGGTGTGTTTTCTTGCTCATAAGAATGATGCATTTAAAGCTTTTGAAATTTTTTTAAAAGAGTTTAAAAAGGAAAAGGATTTTGTATTTCATCCATTAGAAGTGATCATGGAACCGAATTTGAAAATGAATTTTTCAAAAACTATTGTAATGAAAATAGTATTTCTCATACATTTTCATCTCTTAGAACTCCTCAACAAAATGAGGTAGTTGAAAGGAAAAATAGAACTCTTGTGGAAATGGCTAGAACAATGCTTCATGAGTATAATTTGCCTCTATACTTTTGGGCAAAAGCCGTTCACACATCTTGTTATATTTCAAACCGAGTTTTCAAAAGACTAATTTTAAATAAAATATCTTATGAGCTATAGAATAATAGAAAACCCAAAATCTCATATCTAAGAGTTTTTAGATGCAAGTGCTTTATATTAAACACCAAGGATAATCTTGGGAAATTTAATTTCAAAGTCGATGAAGGAATTTTCCTAGGCTATTCCATCTCTAGCAAATCATATAGAGTCTTTAATAAGAGAACTCTAGTAGTTGAAGAGTCAATGGATGTGGTATTTGATGAATCAAACTCACTTGATCCTAGAAAGGATGTTTGTAGTGTTGATGATCTTGTAGGTGACAATGAGATTATGGAAACACAATAAGAAAATGCTAGTAAGTGTAATACCCTACGTTTTATTAAATAAAAAATAATCATTTAGTTTGCATTATTAGTAAATAATTTTCAATTGTATTAAATAGTTGATAATTAGCTAGCTATATTATTATGTTAGGGTTATGTAATTATTACCTTAGTGAATTATAATTCCTATAGTACTAACTATTATTTGACTATTTTATAAATGTAAATTATTTTATATTAATCTTGTTATTTTAGGCCTAATATACGTAATATATATATAACAAAAAAAAAAAAAGAAGAAAGAAAGAAGAGCACTTACCTTTGGAAATCGAGACCTCCAAACCCAGCAGCATCTCCCTCCCTCCTTCTTCCCGTCACCATCTTTGCTTATCCTCTCCTTGTGCCGCTCCATCATTGTCGAAAAACCTTCATCACTGTCGTGCCAGAGCTTCCATGAGTGGTGGTGTTGCTGCTGTTCTTCTTCTTCGCCTACCAGCTTCATTCCTCTGCCAGCTGCTGCCTCTTGCTTCGCCTGAGCCGCTCCTTCTTCCCCATTTTTCTCCGGTGGCAGCAAGCTCTTCCTCCCCTTCCCCCTCGTTCAGTTGACAGTGAGTAACACTCACTTGATCCCTTCTTTCTTCCTTCGATTTTTGCTTGTCCTTGGTAGATTCTAGGTTAATTAGGGTTGTTTAGTATGTATTGAAGTTGGTTTTAATTTTTGGAAATTTTTGGTGAATTAATTGATTTTCCAGAATTTTATTTGATATTTATTTGGTTTTATTTGATGTTTATTTAGGTTTAATTAGTAATTAGGGTGGTTGTTGTTAATTATTTTTGGGTGTATTAATTTTATTGAAATTTTTAGGAATTATTGTGAATTTGGTAAAATTTTTTAATATTTTTGTAATATTTTGTTTATATCCAAAAATATTTGTAAAAATTATAAAATTTTGATAATTGAGGTTATTATTAAATGTTATTAATTTTAGAACTTAAATTATAGTTTTTGTGATTTTTTAAAATTATTTTTATAAATATTTTTAGGTTTTTGTCAAACGTGAATTATTAGGTTAATTTATATTTTTAGAGGAAATTAGTAGTTATTTATAAGTTTAATTGATGTTAAGTTCATTAAGGTAGAGAAAATTATTTTTAGATATTTAAATAATTTTAAGGAATTTTTAGTACTAATAGTAAATTATGTAATTTATGTAGTTAGGGGTAAAAAATGTGATTTTATGCTAATTATAGTTAAACATATCTTTTAGTTAGTTTATTAATATTTAAGAGGTTTAGAGGATTTTTACAAATTAATTGATATTCTTAATTAAGTAATGTTAATTTTGAATATTAAATTCCAAATATTATATATATGTATAATACATTATTCTTGGTAATAAAAAATTGAATATAACGTTGTATTCAGCATGTTTGGTATAATGGTTTTAATTTAGGTTATATTTATACTTTGATAATGAAATGCAAATCGAGTTATTTAATTTTTGAATAATTGAGATTATATATGTATATATATATATATATATATATATATATATATATTTAGTATATATGTATGTGTAATATGTATTTTTGGGAAAATAAATGATATCATTTCCTGGTGTTTTGTTGAGTTGTGACCTCGGTCGGGCTAAGTGTAATTTTGGAAGCCCGACTCGAGTGTGTATGTCTGCGGTTATTAGAAGTGCATTTTCTATGCAGGTTTGGCTCTACCTTTGGTAGAGAGATGTCCGTTTTACACAGGAGACTCTGCCAAAATTTCGATAGATTTTCTCGTAAAACGTGATATTCCTAATAATTTCTATCGTTAGTTAGGTTTTATCCTGTCTAACCAGTCTTGTTTAGTCTTCCTTGAGTCAGCCTGAAAATTCATTATTTTGTTGATTTTTGATTTTTATTTCATAGTCATGTTTTAAAATCGACTTGTTAATTTCTTTCTAGAGCATATCAGAGCAGAAGCCATGAGATCAAGGCAGACGCGTGGTCGTCAGCCTTCTCATTCATCTTGTAAGTCGATAATATGATCTGTGCATGTGCTTTATTTAAAGATGCATGTGCTCATATTTTTATGTTAATACTATACGATTTATTTCATTTAATGTTGCTATTTAAGGTTTAAAATGCATTTTATTTATTTAAAAAAATCGATTTTGAGAAATTTTGGTAGAACAGGCTACCTGGTGGGTTTCACCAGGACCGTGTGCACATGGTAGAGATTGAGAGGTGGATCCAAATTATATATGACTGGTGAATGTTAAACTGGGACGGGTGCCTCGGTGGAAGCCTGTGCTCTCGGGGACCGCCAGTGATTGTAAGGTTAAAAAATGGACTGGGATGGGTGCCTCGGTTGATGCCCTAGCTCTCGGGGACTGCCAGTGCCATATATTTGGATTAAGTGAATGGCTATGACTTGGTGCCTCGGTCGATGCCTTTGCTCTCATGGACCGGTAGTCTAGTTGGATTAAGTGGGCCCAATTGGCCATTTAGATTTTTGGGTTTAGGGTTCTACCGAGATTTTTCAAAAGCTATACCTATACATTATAAATTATTTTCACTATAAATATATAGTTTTCAAAAAGGTTTTCAAACCATACAACTCTTTTTATTGACTTACTCAGTGAGGTCTGATTCCCCTCAATTTATTTTTTTTCAGGAGCTTGGGAGTTTAACCTCAGACTACCTCCACGCCGGGTTTCTTCATCACCGGCTATTTTATGTAGGTCATTTTAAGCTGTACTGTTGTATTATTCTAGGAAGCTGTAATAGTATATGTACTAAGAATTGTATGGCTTAAGTATATTTGTGTAATTTATTTGTATGAACCACGTTTATGTATAATGATTTAAGTTTGACTTATAATATGTAACGCTGAATCATATTTTTATTAAGCACTTGATTTTGTTTATTTATAAGAAAAATCAGTTTGATAATATGTTCTGTTATAAATTAAAGTTTAAAATTGGAAGGTTTACTTTTCTTTTCTTTTAGGCTTACTACGGGTTTCGGGGGCCTTATGCCTACCCATTCCCTAGTGCCGGTCATGTGCCCTCGGGTTCTGGTCGTGACAGTAAGCCTTTGGAACTTAAAGATCCAAGCAAAAACGAAAATGAAGAGATACCTCAACCTACCTTGAAGGATGAACTTCCAAAGGATTGGCAATTCAAGAAAGCTCACCCTCAAGATCTCATTATAGGTGACACTACAAAAGGGGTAACTACTAGATCTAAATTCAAGTCTATTGTTAATTTAGCTTTCATTTCTCAAATTAAACCCAAAATGTTGATGATGTTTTGAGTGATGAATTTTGGGTCCTTGCTATGCAAGAAGAGTTAAATCAATTTGAGAGAAACAAGGTTTGGACCTTGGTTCCTAGACCTAAACATTATCCTATTATTGGCACCAAATGGGTGCTTAGAAATAAGATGAATGAACTAGGTGTCATAACTAGGAACAAAGCTAGACTAGTAGTTAAAGGTTATAATCAAGAGGAAGGAATTGATTATCATGAAACCTTTGCCCTCATTGCAAGGTTAGAAGTTATTAGGATGCTACTTGCATTTGCATCATACATGAATTTTAAACTTTATCAAATGGATGTTAAAAGTGCATTTTTAAATGGCTTTATTGAAGAGGAGGTATATGTTAAACAACCTCTGGGTTTTGAAAAATTTGACTCTCCAAATCATGTTTTTAAATTATCAAAAGCATTACATGGATTGAAACAAGCTCTAAGAGCTTGGTATGAAAGATTGAGTAACTTTTTACTAGAGAAATGTTTCTCTAAAGGAAAGGTTGACACAACTCTTTTCATAAAGAAATCCAAGCATAATTTATTAATTGTTCAAATTTATGTTGATGATATTATTTTCAGTGCTACTAACCATTGTTGTGTGAGGAATTTTCTAAGCTAATGCAAGGAGAATTTGAGATGAGTATGATGGGAGAACTTAAGTTCTGTCTTGGACTTCAAAGAAAGTAATGTAAAGATGGGATTTTCATCAATCAAACCAAATATGCAAGGGACATTCTCAAGAAGTTTGGAATGGATGGAGTTAAATCAAATAAAACTCCAATGAGCACCACAACCAAACTCAATAAGGATAAGAATGGCAAACCGATTAATGAAAAGCGATTTAGAGTTATGATCGGATCCCTTCTTTATTTAACCGCTAGTAGATCCGATATTATGTTTGCTACTTGCTTATGTGCTAAATTTCAATCAAGTCCTAGAGAGTCTCATTTGAATGTTATCAAAAGGATTTTTAAATATCTTTATGGTACAATGCATTTAGGAATTTAGTTTCCTAGGAGTTCTTCCTTTAACTTGATTAGTTATTCTGATGCTGATTTTGCCGGTAGCCTACTAGATAGAAAAAACACTTCTGGAACTTGTCAAATTTTAAAAAATTGCTTAGTTTCTTAGTTTAGTAAAAAACAAGTTTTTATTGCCTTGTTCACTGTTGAAGCAGAATATGTAGCGACTAGGTGTTATTGCACCCAAGTTCAATGGCAAAAATAACAACTTTTAGACTATGGCATTGATATTAATCACATTCCAATTAAGTGTGATAATACAAGTGCTATAAACCTTAGTAAGAATCCCATTCAGCATTCTAGAACTAAGCACATCATTATTAGACACCATTTCTTGCGTGATCATGTGCAAAATGGTGATATTTTTTGATTTTGTTGATACTAATCATCAATTAGTAGACATCTTTACCAAACCTCTTTGTGAGAAAAGATTGAATTTTATTAAGCATGAACTTGGTATGATTGATGCCTTAAGCTTGTCTTGATCACTTGTTAAATTGATGAATTGATGTTTGAATTTTTTATGTGATCATGTTCTTTAAAAATTTTTTTTTAATAGCCTTCCTATTTTTTTGCAAATTAATAATTAATTATTGAGCTAAGGTCAATTAATTAATTATTTTAATTTTTGCGTAAATATTTCTCCACAACAAAATATTTTTTTTTGTGTATTTTTTATGACAGTTTATGTTCGGTTTATTTTTTGGATATAAACCTTGAGTTGTAAATTCATGCTTTATATATTTATTTATTTATTTTTAGTTTCATTTTTTAAAAATAAAATAATAAAATATATTTATATTTTATTCAATAAAAATAATAATTTTTATTTATTTATTTCAAAAATATTTATTTTAAGTATCATTTAGTTTGATTATATAATTAATTTTATGATCAAGGACCTATTTGTCAGCTTTTTTGGACTCAATTGCAACAAATTTAAAAGTACAAGGATCAAACGAAATTTTTCATCACGAGCCGTTGAGCTCGTAACCGTTGCGGTCTGGGCATCCAGAACCGCTCACGAGTTAGGTCACGAGCGAACCGCTCGTGAGGAGTGGTTCTAAAAGAACCAGTGCCGCTCACGAGTGGACCGCTCGTGAGCAACGGTCTGGTTGCCAAATTACAATTTTTTTTTTATTTTTGATTTTCTTTGATTTTTTCTTTTCTTTTCAAATGGTAACCTACAATTTTCCTTCACTTTTTTGAATTCTTTATATTATTTTTGTGTATAAATACCCCCCTTCACTCATATACAATTATATCTTCAATCAAATTCTTTTAATTCTCAAAATTCTTTCAAGTTCTTCTTCCAAATTTTTTCAACTCTCAAAACTCTTTCAATTTTTGTTAACCTTTCCCTTACCATGGCCTCAAAATTTGCTCAAGGTGCTTCTTCCTCCTCTAGAAGAGCTACTAAAGATCAACCTAGGAAATAACCTCCTCTCATATACACTCAATCTCAATTTAGGGAAAGATTTGCTCATTTTAAGGAAAGGAACATCATTCCATCTAAATATATGTCTTAAGCTACTTTGGAAAAGATAGGTTGTTTCAATGAGGTTAGACATTTACTTGAGAATATGGGTTTATATGATTTTGCTTTTAATGATTTTCCTACCTATCCTACCTTAGTTCAGGAATTCCTTACTTCCTATTGTTTAAGAACTCATTCTTTTAGTGAGCAAAACCCTTTGAATAGCATGAGATTTAAATTGAGTGGGAGAGATAGATTTCTTACCTCTCAAGCCTTTAGTGACATCTTTAACTTTAAATAAGGAGGTTTAATTTCTCCTACTTCAATTTGGTCCCCTAATCTTTTTTGGTCTCAACATTCTAAACCTCATGCAAGTATCTTTGAAGCCGGACACACTAAAGCATCTAGTTTGGCTTTAAAATCTCTTTGGTATATACATAGGTTTATTACCTACTCTTTTCATACTAGAGGCTTGAGTAATGAAATTATCTCCTTTGATGATCTTTTTCTTCTTAGGTGTCTTGTTGAGCGTATAGATGTTGAGCTTGGAAGATGGCTTCAATGGAGGTTTTAGTTAGCTAGTGATAGTGTGAGTGGTGCTTTATGTATATGAGGTTTTATCACTAAGATTGCTATTTTCCTTGGGATTAATTTGAAAAATATTCCTTCATTACCTTCATCTTTTCTTGATGATAAACTCTTAAGAAATTCTAGGCAATTTAAACTTATTTGAAATTGTTGGTTTTGGAAAGATGAAGTAGAAGATGAAGATGTTAATGTAGAGTAAGAACAAAATGTTGACCTTTTGGGCACTCTTTCTATTGGAGAAGAATTACCTCAAGAGCAAACTCCTTCTCAAAGAAAAAGGGCAAAAAGACCTTCCACTTCTCAAAGTGTTAATGATGAGCCTGCTTGGGTTGGTGGTTTCTTTAATCGCCTATCCATAGTGGAGTCAAACTTTAACACAAGGTTTGATTGAGTAGATAATAGACTTGATCATTTTGAGCAAAGAATGGATCACATGGAATATGATATTCATTAATTGTATGACTATCATAATATTCAATGCTTTTGGCCACCACCTCCTCCTCCTCCTCCTTCACAAGACTAATATTTTTTCTTCTCTTTTGTTTTTCTTTTTCGTTTATTTTCCTTATTTAAGACTTAAGAGTTGTTGGTGTACCTCTTTTTCATCATTGTATTTCTTTTATGACTATTAATTGAGCTTATTCATGCAACATTCATGTATACATTCTTTTTTGAAATGGTTGTTATCTTTTAGAATGACATGAATCTCATAAAGATTTTGAATATCCTTGCTTGCATTGTTTTGGTTCTTGATCTTTTATTCCCTCTAGTGTTTTTTGCTCCCTTAGGTCAATTTCCCCTTATATCTCTCTCTTTTCTTTTTGTCTTTGACAAAGGGGGAGAAGAAGCTATGTGCTTAAGGGATAAATAATTGTTTAAGATATACTAAGTACCACATGATTATATATGATTGAATAGCTAAAATCTACATGATCATGTGATATTTGAATATAGCATACATACTATTTTGTGATGCATTATGTTTGAAATTATTTCCTTCATTTTGTCTAACATTTTTTTTAATCATGTTATCATCAGTTGTTATGTTAGGCCATGTTGTTTGATAACTTGTTATGTTGACTTTATTTTTGAAAAGAAGGATAATAAAATTTATTTATATTTCTTATTATGTCTAATAAGGAGGAGAAATAAAGAAATATATTTTTTTGTTAAAGGAATATATTTGTTAAACCCTTATACAAGCTATGATAATTCATTTATTTATATGCTCTGATACATGATAAATATTGAATTTATGCACATGTTAAGGGAGAGTAAAATATTTTCTCTTTTTGCATCTATTTAATTTGAAAGGGGGAGCTATTTTTATTTAATATGCTTATACATGTTATTTATTTTTTACACACACAAAAATATTATTTATCATCTTTTCAAATTGATTGTCAAAGCCAAAAAGGGGGACATTGTTGACCATTTGCATGATCAAACTCCTAATTTTAGACTTTGACAAACAATTTTTATACTAATAATTTCAATTAAGTGTGTAGGGAATTATATACCAAACATATACACTTTCGGGTGAATAGTGACTTTTCAGGCTGATTGAACCTCTGAGATTAAAGAAGACTTTTGACTTATTTAGAGCTCTTAAATGTGAAAATTAGCTTCTTCACTTTTGAAGTAGACATCTTAAGCTTTCCAAATTGTATTTTCTTATCAAAAATCAAGTTCATTTGGATATGAAAATCTTCAGTCGAAGTCAGCATATGCAGCTTGCATTTCAGTTTGCACAGCTCTTGGTATTTCAGTAATATCTTGAGCTACAGATGCTTAATTGATGTGATTCAAAGTTTTATAGAAAGATAAGACAGTTATCTAAAACTTTTATGAATAATATTTTGGCTGAATCGATCGTCTTCAGTCATGTTCACGAGCATCTTTCAAAGTGGTCACAAGCTATCCTTCAATGCAGTCTTTGAAGCACATTTTTGCCAAAAATTGGTAGCACCCCTCACGAGCTGGTGGCTCATGACCTGCTCATGAGCAGACCTCTGACAGTATTTCAACGGGAATTTTTGAATGCAACAGCTATAATTTCACCCCTCACAAGCACTATTCACTTACGAGGTACTCATGAGCAACCCTTGAGCTGTCAAAAGTTCAAGACTTAATTCAAAATCAATTCTAAACATTGGAGACATGATTGATACATCCAAAAACTATATTTTTTAGTGTTTTTATATATAAACACAACTTAGAATTCAATTAAAAGGTTAAGAAAACTTGTTTATCATTCATCATTTTCTTAAACATTCAATTGAGCTCTAAAACTTTCTTTTAAACAAATTCTTTGTGTATAACTCTTGTGAGAGTTGGTGAGTGATTAGAATAGACATTCTTATTCTTCTATTTTCTGGGTTTAGAAAATAGGAAGTGAGATTTTATTCTAAAGGAATTGGTTTAAGTGTTTAGCCATTAAAACACTTGGTAATTTGGTTTTTGAGTGAGCCTTGAAAACTCAAGATTGTAAGGTTATAAGAGTGTTATAAGAGTGATCCATAAAACTCTTGTGTATTCTCAATCTTGTTAATAAGATTGTGGGTGATTAAAAAATTCTAACTTGGGGATAAGTTAGGTGGAGACATAGGATTATTTGTGAATCCGAACTCCTTAAATATTTGTGTTCTTCATTCTTTCTTCTCAAGTCTCACTTAATTCTAGCAAAGAATTCCTTTAATTTCCTATTTTTATTTGATAGTCCTATTCACCCCCCCTCTAGGACTCTTTCATCTTTCAACAGTTCTTTCTTGAAAGCTTCAACATCAAAATTAGAGGGTCCTGCCATTTTGCTCCTTTGTTAAGTAGTCTTAACTGTCTAATTGGATCCTTGATATTAGTGGGCCAAATTCCTTTGATCTGCTTCCAAATAAGAAGAGGTTTATGGCTAAGAAAAATGCATTTTTGAAAGTTGCAATGAATGTCATGTATGCATAAAATGAAGGATTTTTTTTAAAAAAATTAAAATGAATGTCATGTATGCATGCAATGCAAGATTTTTTTTTTTTTGAAAATGTAAGAAACAAATAATCATAAAAAAAGATACACAAGACCAAAACATAAAGCTTAAACGTGCAAACTTCCACCCTTATTTCTCCTACACACGTATTCAATGGCGAGTATCTTGCCCTAGGATTTTTGGCCTTAGTTTTAATTATTAGCGGGGGATAATAAAACCAACGTATGCAAGAAAACTCTTAAAATGATTCAGACAAGTAATGGTTCTTTTAAATAAAGCCCGAGTCCACTTTCTATGAGCCGAGATCCTTAGCACCATAAACTTGCTTGTCAAGGCCCACTTGAAAAGGGTTATAAGTAGGCATGAGAGGCCTTTGTTGACTAACTTGTTTATAATGGGCTTTGGTTGGACATGAGAGCCCATTTCACTTTGGACTACTCATTGATGGGCTCAAGATTTATTTTAAGGGTCCATTATATGGCATAATACACATGCAAATGGGAAAATTCCTAAGGATAGTTGCTAGGTCATTACATGGAATCGAGTCTTGGGTAAAAAGGCTTCAGCTCCCACAACGATATACATCCATATATGTCTCCCCACTTAAAGGTCAAACAACGCGGATTAGTACGTGTCGTGAGTGATAATAATCAAATATTCCACCTCCAGGTTTGAGTGAAACATAGGCAGTGAAGTACTGACTATTGTTGGGTTAATTCAGGACTGAAGTGCTCATTGTGTGCCAAATGTGTAGTGAATGCATAAATGCAGGAAGAAATAAGAAAATAATTAAAGATGATAAAACACAAAACACTGAAATCAGTTTCTCTATCCCCAATGGAGTCGCCACTATAGGTGGCGGGGTTTAGCGCATGCCCAAGTGTTTGGCGACCACGGCACTATATGGGCTCGAGGCCCACTAGGAAATACGATATAAGCCTTGGGCCTATTCGGAGATGGAGTCGCCACCCGAATAATAGTCGGGACACACTGTACAGTAACTGGGTCCCACGGAGGTTCCCAGAAGCCGCATCAGAGATCAGGTTCAGAAACTGGGTATGAGCGTTTGAATGCTCACCTAACCTTGCGGTTGACCTCCGTTTGTGTTTTGCATTTTATTACCTTTAATTATTTAATTATTTCCTCATTTACATTCAAAATTGCACTTGCCTTCATTCACTTTCCAAGTTTCACAAATAAGTCCAAGTTTGTACATTAATCCAATTTTATGCTTTTAAGTCCCAACGTTCAACAGAAATAAAATAAATAATAATTTACAACCATACATTCAAAATCAAATGGGAAAGAGATTAAAGATTACAACGCTTTTATTATACAAAACATAATAGGATAAACATAAAATAAACCAAAATAAATAAAAAATAAACAGAAGTAAAAATAATAATAAGCACATAAATATTTAATTAAGCCAGATAATAAAATAACTAAAAATTAGAAATATGAAAAAAAGACATAAAAATAAAAATAAAAATAAAAATAAAAATAAAAATAAAAAAATAAAAATAAAAGGATATGGCGATGCCTCTTCAAAAAGGCGTCGCCTCTAGCCATGGGGTGTCACCTCATGGCAAAGAGGCAATAGGCTTTATGGCAAAAAAAAAAAGTATATAAAAACCATGCAAATCTAAATAATATTCACGTAAAAATGTGATTAATATATTAAATTTTAACTAACAAATTATACAAAAATACTCCTGTCAATCTACTGGAGAAGTGGCTGAAAAATGAACAAATTCGAAGTACAAAAATTTAATTATGTGAATAGTAATTTTTAAAATAGCAAAAATACATGGAGTAATATGACATTGAACTAAAACACGTAAAATTTTGAGTAACACACCAAATGGGAGCAAACAAAATATATAGTTATGTTCATGTCACTCTTATGATAAAATGGCTGAAAGGAAAAAAAATTTTGAGCACAAAATTTTTTTTCTTATAAATAGTGATTTTGGAAATAGCAAAATAAAGAAGAGGCTCTTCGCAAAGACGATCAAAGAGACGATCGCCTGACCAGCAAATGTAGAAGACTCTCACACACAATAAATTTTGTTTTCAAATAATCAATAACTACTGTAAATAAACAAAACTTACAATGAAACAAGAATTTTTCTCAAAATAATTGACCCTCAAAGATATGAACTTGATTTTTGCCCACCCGAATGCAAGGTTTTTCCTTTCTTCTTCTCAATGATCAATTTCTTCCCAAAAAACCTTTCCTTTTTCCAAAACCTCTTTTTTTGTTTCAGAGCTTACACTTTTTTCTCCTTCACTAAACCTCTCAAAATTTTTCTCCTTGTCAACCCTAGCTTTTTCTTTTTTCTGTGAACCCTCTCCTACAGATCTCCCTCCTTTTTCTCCCCTTTTTTAGATTTCCTCCTCTCTTTTCATTTTATCTTTTTTCGACCTAATCTCTATCCCTACTCTCTTCATCATTACCATCCCTTTTTAGCCCACCCTTTTCTCCAAAAACCAACTATTTTTATTGTAATTGCAGAGTAAGAACATGTGGGGTCCCACCAACTTATTGTTCTTGATAAATGTTATTTAATGCAGTAGCAAGTACCCTGGTGAAGAGACGATCGCCTCTATGAAGAGGCGATGCCTTTTCACCCAACTGCCAAAGAGGCAATCGCCTCTTTGGCTTATAGGTTTGGGCCTTTTGGGTTAAATAGTTTGGGCTTACATGGGTTTAGGTACTTTGGGCTTAAGCTCTTAGGTTCATTCTCAAAAAGATTTTGGACTTCACTTGCGTTCGAGTTTCGAGTTTTCTCTTTATCAAACTTGACAACGGGTCGGTTAAACTGAGCATTTCTAATTCGTCACCTAACACGTACCGACCGAATCGAATATCTACAATATAGCAGTAGCAAAAATTATATAATATTAATTTATTATTAGATATAATATTTAAACTATTAAATATAATAAAATTATTTATTAATAATAAAATTATATAAATTAATATTAAATAAATATAATTGAAGTTATTAATATACCTCAAAACTACTTAGTTTTGAGAGTTTTATAACGTATCTTGTAAGTCTGCACATCTTTTTCTCGTCCTCTGTCAGCCGCGTCTCCTTATTCTCCTTCATCTCTTCATCCCTTGCTCTCTCACTCACTCTGTTACCAAAATTTCCAAAGACGCTGCCCAAGCTGCTGCCGGATCTTCATCGCCAGCCGTCGCCTGCTGCCATCTCCTGACAGCAGCTTGCCACCGTCAAGCCGCTAAAGCGAGCTGCTGCTAGCACCCAGCAAGTCACCGCCACTGAGCCGCACACAGCCGCTTCTCCCTCCATCGCACGCTGCCTCGCCCTTTCTCGGCCTCAAGAAGCCTCTGGAAGTCGCTTACAATCCACTACGTGAGGTTCCAGCGATCCAAAGGATCACTGCCAAGCGAACAGCACCTTCAAGCAGAGAAACAGCTCCGTCTTCGGCCAAACCGACAGCTTCCCCAAGACTATTGAGTTTGTGGGTAAGACTAATTTGGCTGACTTTCATTATTGCATTTTCAAATATTTGCTATTTTTGTGTTATTTCAGAATCAAAGCTATTCCAAACTTGGTGACTTTAATTTTTTATTTCTGGGTCTTTTATTTTTATTTTTTGGTAATTTCTGCTTTCTGTGGATCCTTCGTGTTTTCATTATTTAGGGCATTAAATATAGCAAGCAATGATCTTGATGATGATTGTTATTATTATTCTGATCATGTTTGTGTTATTTTTTGGTAATGATCTTGATAATTATTATTATTATTCTGATTATGTTTATGTTTATGTTTTTTTCTTAAAATTGTTAGTTGAATCATTTTTTTTTTTTCAAATGGTAGTAATGTCTTATTTGTGTTGTCCACTCTTCATGAGTTCTGCCACTCGTCACAGATACAGTCAAAGTGTCAATGGTAGTAATGTCTTATTTGCATAGCTTGTTTGAATTTGATAATGAGATTAGATTTTCTGGTAGTATGCATAACCAGTGTATCATTAGATCAGGTGGTAGGACCTTTAACTCATTCCCAAATTTGTACTCTTATGAGGCACAAGGCATTAAACATTAACTTATTTCCCCAAAAATTGTATTATAGAAGATATTGAAATAATCCAGAGATATTAGAATAAGGGAAATCACATTTCAATGGTACCCAACTTGCTTAGTTAGTGATTGATGAGCTACAATCACTGGCTGAAAAAAAAAAAAGAAGCCTTTTGTGTGCTTTATTTGAGGCATTCTTCCTAATATAAGCATGCTTATGTATCTGTTCTTTTTGTTTTGTTGTTATGATGACAATTTCTTGTTTATTTTTTGGATGATGATGATTTTCCATATCACTCGGGAATATCAATACTAGTCATTATTGTTGTCCACACATTCAAAGTTGCTTTTGTAAAAGTTAGTTTTACAGTCTTTTATTTGCTCCTACTTGCCAACTGTTATTATGATGGTCTTTAAGTTTTGCAGTAGATTTTTTATCCTCCTATTACCTTCAATGGAAAAGCTACTCCTTATCCTTAGTTTTTTTTTTTGGGCTGTTATTGTTCTATATGGCTCCTGAGTGTCTTGAAACGGGCAAATCAAGCAAAGGGTCAAATGTCTTTAGCTTTGGTGTCGTTGCCTTGGAGATTGCTTGTGGATTCTAATTATTACCAGAGTGAGTTTTTGTGAAGTAAATGAGTTCTACATGGCTCCTGAGGTTTTTTTTTTTTTAGTTTCAATTATTACCACTGTGAGTTTATTTATTTATTTGGTTCTCCCTGGCAGTGGATTTCTTCAAGTTTTCAGAATATGAGGTAAGAGCTAAAACAGTGAACATCAATTTTTGTCGTTTTATTATGTTTCTAATTTTTGCTCTGCCTCACTCAGTTTATCATGAGGCCTTGGGGTCTGCAATAGTTTTTTTTTTATGTATTTTCTTTTGAATTTTGTTATATGTCTGGTTTTGTAACTATTTTTAATTTTTTTTATGTTAAATCTATAAAATATAACCAGATTTAAAACACTCGAAGACTACGAGTCAAAGAACACAGAAGTTTTACTTTGCATTTTGTCTTGTTAGAGGCCTAGACTTGTCAACCTTCAGTATCCTAGGTATGTATACTTAAATCTTCTTTATATTAAATTAACATTTTCATTCCAAGGTTATTGTAGAGATATGATAATTGATTTTACATAGAAATTTATTTTTCTAAATAAATAACCCAAGTTCATTGTAGCATATCTATATATATATATATATATACATACATGATTGAGGTTGTTTCATAGTGTTTACCTTTTGTTTTGTCCAGCATCATGAATCCTGAGTGTGTCAGTATATAATATCTACAAGGAAAAGAACATTCTGTTTTCATTATCAGGCAGTTTGAATGTCTTAATTTGTAACATTACCATTCTTTTTTCTTCCCTCATAATTCCAATGAGACCTACCAATATATGGTTCACATTCTTGTTAAGATTTGTTTGTCATTATTGATGCACTTAGAAAAATTTTAGTTGGTAGTGGGTCTCCCACATTTTGAAAGAGTTCAGAGTACTTGGCACTTCTTAAATTCTGATCCTGGATTATGCTCTAAAAACATTATCATAGTTATGATTAATCTGATTCTCTTTAGTCCAATGAGCTCTCTATTTTTCCTTAATGGTGGGCGCTGGTGGAGCTAATAAAAGTAACCAAATATGTCATCAGTGCAATTTTAATGGTTTACATTAATCACTATGTAATTGATATAATTTACTATGGTTTTCTTCTTTGTTTTAGGATGATGCTTAAATCTATTGACACATTTTGTATATCGTCTTTTTGCTTCTTGGTACATCCTTACTGTCATTACATAATTTTTATTAATATTTTGTCAATTATATAGATAAGTTCAATAACTTGCTATATTTTCATTATTATTTTAACTTTTTTTATTTGTTAGTTCTTATTAATCTTAAAGGCTAATATATACATTTTGTTTTATTTTTTGTAGGTTGCTTGTGACAAAAAAAATTGACAAGGAAAATATTGACTGACTTAGCATTTTTTTGGTTGTTGACTGGTAGCACATCATTCTTGTATGTGAAACTTTATTAAATACTAGGCAATAGAAAAGTTTGTGATGAAACTTTGACAATATTTCATTTTGACATCCATGTATCTATAGAACTCATATACCTTTTATGATACTTAAACATATATAACTCTTGTAATCATGAGTATTTCAGTTGAAGTAATGTATTACAATTTTCTACTTTTGTGTTTTCTTTAAATTAAAATGTTATATATATATATATATATATATATATATATATATAATAGCCAATTTTTAATATAATAAGAGGAATTTCAGTTGGTAAAGTGGCTCTTTAGTGAGGGGAAAAAATTGATATAGCACGAGAGATTTAGTCAATAAAGTACTATTAGTGATGGCCAAATTGTATTATTATTATAGAAAAATTCATTGTTAAAAATGTCATTTACTGTGAGTAAAAATTAAAATAACAAGGAGACATTTCATCACTAAAAAACTCTTTAATGTCGGAGCTATGATATTATAATAATGGGAAACTTCATTGTTAAATATACATTTTAATGACAATTACCATATCATCACTTGCATTTAACGAGGGTAACCATTTCTTGTTAGTAATTACCTTTAATAATAAAGATAATTATAAGGACCCGTGACGAGTATTTTATTGCCATTAAAGAATTTTAATGACGGTTTTCATACATTTAGTGAGGGGATTTCCTCCGGTTATAAATCAGTTTTCTTGTAGTGGAACTTGATTAAAAGCCACCTGACCTCTATTGGAGAAGCAAGCAGAGTCCAAATTGCATTTTAACCAGCCACTCTTAGGGCCAATCCAGCGTTGAACAGGTGTAGGAGCTGTAACTTGATAGTTTTCTAATAAGCGATGTTGAGGCTACTGCCATTGAACTAAAAAACCTCTACTTTGTGAATAATACCATTTATAGAAGAGTGCTTCTGCTCCCAAACAATTGAGATGTTGGAACGAGAGTGAACAAGAGAAAGATAGAGTGAGGGAGAGAAAGAGCACGTGAAAGAGAGCAAGGAAATAAAGGGATGTCTATTTTTTAAAGAATTAATTTTGTAAAAATATTTTTGAAAGTTTTTTTGGTCAACTTTTTTTTGAAAGATTTTTTTACTTTTGGTCTATTTACATAAAAAAACCCTTAATTTATAGGCCTCTTTTATTTTTCATTTCTTTCCAACGTGGAATTGTTCCTACTTATATTCTTTAACACTCCTCCTCAAGTGCAATTGGGCTTCACTCTCTTTGGGTCTAGTTGTCACTTGTATCATCAGGACTGATCCGAACCTAGCCTCCTCTTTTGGGCTTTGCGACTTCCTTCGGTCTCTCCAAATCACCTCAAACTTTTAAATTTCACTAATCCAAACTTGGTCCTCTTTGGCTTTGTGGTCTCATCCAGTGTTCATATGGTCCATGGGCTCCAAGTCCAACCTCCTCTCCTTAGGTTGATCACTTGGGCTTTTAACATCATCTTGGACCTTGATTGGGGCTTTAATATCACACACACGGGCCCAAGATCTTCTTGGCCTATTAGGGCACTCGTGAGCTCTGATACCATGTTAAGAATTCAGGCTCCATGGACTCTTCATAATAAGTTTGAGTGTTGGGTCTTTGCATCAATTGAACTTGAAATCTCAAATTGGACCTCCAAAATGTTGAAATGTGCGTTTATCATGAGCTTACCTACCACCTAAATGGCCTTATCCATTTGGATGATGACTCCCCTTTAATTATAAGCCTCTTTTCTTTTTCATTGCTTTTCAATGTGGGAAAGTTCCCACTTCTATTCTCCAAAATATCATGTTCTACCTAAATATGATGTGAGAGTGCATCACAATCAGTTTTTTTACAAATTGCCAGGTAAAAATAAGTGTATAAAAATGATATGCATAAGCATAGTCAAATTTATTTGCAATTATTTTTATGATTGAGGCTGGAATGAAAGAAAATTCATGGGTTTAATATGGAGAAAGTAAATGAGAGCTGTCACATTGATGTTTAGACTGAAATAATCAAATTTAATTATCAACTGTAGAAGGGATACGAGCTAACAAAATTAAAGAAATGTAAAAGAACAAGTAACAATTATATATATATATATTGTTTATTGACAACTAGGAAATTATTATACTGTGAATCAAAATCAAGTTGCAACTAGGAACATGCTTTTAAATTTTGATTCAAAACCATACCCCTACAATAAAGTGATGAATGATGACACCACAAAATTAATAAATTAAGTATAGAAATATTTAATAACAAAAAATTCATTCATAAAATATCTTAGGCAAATATGTGTTATACATGCCAGAATCCAGATAAAATTTGAATTTATTTGATTTTAAAATAAAAATTTTGTGCTCATTCAATCTAAAAATATCAGAGTTTGGCTAATTTAATTTCTTGATACAAATTCAAGGAGGAAATTGACCTTTGTCCCTAATTAAATTTTATCTTAGATCTAAAGTCTGAGATGCTTGTATGAATTAATTGTTTGGAGGAGTCCTATGCTTTTGATTATTTCAAAGTCCTCAAGATTTAATCTTAACTATTATGGTCTTCTTCTTTCTTCTAAACCCCATACAAAATCCTATGCGTGATAATTTTTAGGTACATGAATGCTTTCAGGATTTTGAACATTTCAAAATAAAAGTACTGTCCCATACTTGTAAAATTCATTGACTTAGATTTGTCAGCGTTTGCTGAAGCTGATTTGCAGTTGAATATCAATTGCTAATTTCTTACCAATGCAACTGGGAGGAAAAAAAAAGTGTAAATATGAAAAAAATATATTTTATTTTGAGACAATACACCTTGAGCAATAATTTTTTTTTGTTTATTGTTCTTTTGATATTTACTGACACATATATGATATAAAAATAATAACTTAAATTTTATATTTTAAATCAACTACTGCAAATAATATTATTTATATTCATCTGTCAATAATGTAAAAAATAATAAAATTTTATAAATGTCATTTCTAATTAAAAAAAAAACTAGGTGGACACTATTCATTGACAATTGGATAATTTGTTTTTTTTTTAGGAAACAATTGGATAAGTTGTTATTTTTTTAGGAAATAATTGGATAATTTGTTATTGATGTTCATATTATTGTGATAAAAATATGTAAATGTCTATATATATTTTTTGTTTTGAGCCATAGGAAACGATCTATTGACTTAAAAAAATCTTGGAAATGAAATGACCAATCATTTTTGTTCAATTGACAAAAGAAATTCAAAATTTGTACTACAAGAACACTGGATTATGTACATATACGTTAACAAAAAAAACCCTTCCCGTACCATTTATTGACCCCAAGAAAATGCATCCATTTTCAAGTGCAGCTTTCTTAATCTTATTTGGTGGCAAGTTCTAAGAGCCTGCAAAATTAACACACGAATGTTTCAGATGGCAAAGAGAGGTCATTTTGGGCTCCAAAGTTATATGTTTTCAATTGTTCAGTTTGAATTTCAGTTATCATCAAAGATCTGCCCAATACTACATCTATCCTCAAGCCAAAATACACGACAAAAAACAAGCATTTTAGCGACGGATTTTTCCATCGCTAAAATAGGAAAATCCATTACTAAAACTCTTAGCAATGGAATTTGCAATGGATAATCCATCGCTAAAATAGGAAAATCCATTGCTAAAACTCTTAGCAATGGAATTTGGAATGGATTTTTATCCATCGCTAGATTTTAGCGATGGAATTCCAAAATTGTCGCTAAACCAGCGACGGATTTTAAAAATCTGTCAGTAAAATTAGTGACGGATTTCTAAAATCTTTCGCGTCCGTCACTAATCTTAGCAACAAATTTTAGTTCTTTGTCGCTAATTTTAGCGACGGATATCAATCGCTAAAATTAGTAATGGACTTAGAAAATTTGTTGTTAAATTAGTGACGGAATTCAAAAATCCGACGGTAAAATTAGCGATGGAGTTTAGAATTTCGTCACTAAATTTTTGAATTCTGTCGCTAATTTAGCAAATTGAAAAAAAAAATTAAATTCATATTTTGTCACTTGAAATCAAATTTAGTACCTAATATAAAATTAAATATTTTTCAAAATCAAATTATAGTAATTTAGAAATTTTAAAGAGAGGGTCGTATCATATGTTAAGAGACTTGATCGTCTATTCATGACAAGCAATCGAATCTGCAATAATTTAAGAGTTTTTGTAGATTTTTTATGCTGTTCTAACTCAATTCATATTTCAGCCATTTGTGTCCCAAACCTTGTAGCCTCAATTTATAATCGTTGTATAAATATATATAGTTTCTTTTAATTTCCTTGGTAGTGTCTTAATTATTTTATTCAAAGTTCACCACTTAACCCAATGAAAAGAACATGAGGGAACCCAAGACCAATATCAAACATAACCAAATTTATATGTACAGTACCAAATGAACCTGACAGCAAAGCTCTACCAAAGTTTCCAATAAATAGATTTTTATTGTTAGGGGTGTAAAAAAATCAGTTTGGTAATGTTTCTCGCCTCCAGACTGAAACAGAAGATGCATGTACAACCTTAAATAACCACTTTTAATCACTTAAACATTCATTCAATCGATAGCTAATAAATTGTCCTTAGATGGTTGTATTGGACTAGCATAATGTTGTAAGCAAATCATTCATTTGAAATAAGAACTGACAAAACCTCCTCCCATTACTATATAATTTATGAGTGAATCAAGCAAATAGAATTAACTGAGACATGCAAGCCAAACAATTAGCGAGCTGATAACTCTCATATATTCTAGTTTTTTTTTTTTTTTTTGCTGAATCATCAATTGTAGTTATATAGTCCAAATTGTACCATAATTAATGGCATTGTACAATAAAAACAAATAGAATTTATTTTGCAAAAAAAAAAAAAAGCTAAAGCTGTATTACCAAAAAAAATAATAATGATAAAGCTTGCAGTACCAAAACAACATAAACAAGATAGGATTAGCATTAGATGCCTTATTCCAAGTTTTTCTATTTTTATTTAAGAATTATATCATACACCTTTAGTTCATGCTATGGTAGCTTTATGCACCTTTAGTTCATGCTATGGTAACTTCAATTTGCTCTAATATCTCTGACCCTGACCCTTTCCATACCAAAACCATTTTCAAAACTATGAGATTTTGAATTTAATTATTACGAAATGAAAAAAAATATATATACATTACTTATAATTCAGGTAATTTTTTATTTTATTTAAAATAATATATAATTTTGTGCAAAAAATTCACAATTTGTCTAAAATTAATTGGTTTTAAATTGGAATCTAACAATATAGTTATGCATCCTTAATATATGTGAGTATAGATATCCTTAATCGACGAATCCTGATATGTTTTGTCTACCACAAAAATTGTATGTTCGCATAAAATGCATATGGATATCTTCTAAAATAAAAAATAGGAACAAAAGCCTAAAATTTATATACAATTTCACTTCATTTTCCTTCGCTTTACCAAATTTTCTTACCAACCAAACAAAATTTCCAAAAAACCCAAGAAATTAAGCTAAAAAGAATAAAAAAAATCAAACAAATTATCTTGTTGATGAACAAATGAGAGATGTGAATGGAGAAGTAGAGGTTTTGATGTACCTTGGTGAGGGCAAGGGTGACAGAAGTAGAAGAAGAAGAAGATGATGAATGGTGGTTACGATCTGCGATCTACTGGTACTAACGAGCGTTGTAACTGGCAAGAGAGAACGAACTGAGGCTACATGCAGATGGAGAACTTAATCAAATTGATAGGGCAAAATTCAATAAAAAAAAACTAATAGCAGAGATAAATAGCGAGGTCAAATGCGGTCAAGATTGAAATCGAGGAGAGGGCAGTGTGAATCGAGGGAAGGTAGGGGTGAAGCAATGGAATCGACAGAGTTTAGGTTTTTAAGGAAATGATGAAAATGATATGTGTTTTAGGTTTTTAGTTGTAGGGTTGTTTAGTTTTAGAATAAAACTACATCATTTTATTATAAAAAAATATGGTTTTGTGTTAGTAAGAGTTTTTTTTTTTTTTAAAGAAAGTAAGAGTTTCTGAGTATATTTAATAATCTCAATTATACATATTTAAAATTAAATAATTACTATAATTTGTGAATTATAATTACAATTTTATTTTTCAAATATTAATACTTAATAGTTTAGTTATATTAATTTAATAATATTTTTAATTAAGATTATATTTATTTAATAATAATTTAGTATTATATAATAATTTTAATTATAGTTATATTTAGTTAATAGTATTCTATATTTATTTATATTTTCTTAAAATTAAATTAACTTAGTAATGTATTTAGTTTAATGTTGTAGTTATTTATTAATATAAATAATATTTATTTAATATTGATATTAAATTTGATTTAAACTAAACTTAGTAAGTATAATTCTTAAATTTATTTGTTGTACATCAAAACTACGTAGTTTTGTATTCAACACTAATTAAATTTGCATTTATTAGTATTATCTAATAATTATAAATTTCTTTGAGGTGTTAACATTATTTAGAGTAAGTACTTCCTCAATTTATAGTTAATTTATTATATAGCTAATTTATTAAATTTATTATATAGTTAATTTATGATCGTTGTATTATAATATTAAAGTTATATTATAAAAAAATTTAAGGCATTTTTGGATATAATTTTGGGCATATTTGAATATCAAAACTCAAAGCTACGTAGTTTTGTTTAGATGTGTATTAGGTTAATGTTAAAACTTACTTTGAAGTATTTAAGTTAAAATTTGTAAATAAATTTATAAAATAATTTAACCAAATTTTTAAAAATTATATTACATATAAAATTAAAAAATATTTGCTAAATTTGAGTGGAACTCAAGTTTTTAGAATCCAAACTCGAGTTATTTACAAAAAAAAAAAAAAAAATAAATAACATGGTATACATTTCATATTATGGTTGAAGATACAATGTATATTGAGATGTGTTTCATATTATCTTAATAAATGATGTAAAAATTAGAAAAATAAAAGCTCAAAGAGCTAATTAAATATAATAATTCATTCAGGACCTATAGAACGAAATTCAAAATTATGATGTGGCAACAATTTGGTCAAACATATTGTTTATGTTTAACGGACATCAAGTTTAGGATGTAAAAATTAAAAAAATTAAAGGTAAAAGATTGATAATGATCAATTGAAAGAAAAACAAAAAGTTGAAGGGTCTTAAGATGGTTTGTGCTAAAATAAAAGGAAGCATTATTTTCTGATTTTATAATTTCTAATTAAAAAATATACATTCACAATGTATCAATAATAAAGGCAAATCGAGGGTTCTATCCATAAAGGCCCTTCATCTCAATAAATAAATAATAGAATTATAACGACACTGATGGTAATCAGTTTTTACATTTAGAACAAAATCTAATCTTTATCATACCATTGTTGATCAAATTAATAAACACAAACACATGGCTCGCGAGCGGCTCGGCTCAGTTAATCAATTTTTTAATGATTAAGTCCAACTTCAGAACTATATTCTATCATTTAGGGTCTCAAATTTCAGTTTAAAGTTATGTCAATTTTATTTTGGATTTTTTGGTCTTTTTGGATTTCAATATCAAATTTTTATATATTGTTATAAAGATAATTTTTTAATGACTAATTAGTCATTAATATATTATTATTGTTATTATTTTAATAATTAGTATATTATTAAAATCATTAGTTTATAAGCAATTTTAAAAAAAATTATATTCACAACTAACGGTTATAGTACAAAAAATAAAAGTAACTAGAAATAGTAAATAATAAATTCAATATAAGATATTTTGAAATTATATTTTTAAAAATAACATAAAAATAATTTTAATATGTAAACTAGAATATTTAAAAAATTTAATTCAATTAATTTTTTAACACAATTATTGAATGCAACAAAAAAATTAAAAATAGAAATAATAGTATTTAAGGTAGACAAAAAATATAATATATTAGCGACGGAAAAAAAAATCCGTCGCTAAATTAGAGACGGATTATAAAATCCATTCCATTGCTAAATTTAATATATTAATTTAAAAAAAAAATTAATTGAATATAGTGATGGATTTCAAAATCTGTCGCCAAATTAGCGACGGATTATAAAAATCTATCGCTACTTTAGCGATGAAAATTGAATTCCGTCGCTAAATTTATTAAATTAATTTTGAAAAATAAATTAATTGAAGATAGCAATAAAATTTTCTTTTTTGTCACTAATTTAGCAACGGATTTCAAAATACGTCGCTAAATTAGAGACAAAAAATAAAATCCATCACTAATTAGCAACAAATTTTTTCCTGTGCTTAAATCGGTCGCTAAGTTTAAATTCCGTCGCTAATTTGTCGTGAACTGGTGATGGATAAATTATATCGCTAAATCGTGAGTTTTTTTATAGTGATATATAGACAAATAAAGGGATTTTTTCAAAAGCAGAAATATTTTTTTTTTAAATTAATTTTTTAAAAAAACAATTCTAAAAGATATATGGTCCTCTCCAAAATCAATAAAATTCACAATTATTTTCTCTACTTTCTTAACCACTAAAAAGTTACATTCTCTCTACTTTTATAAGCAACCAAAAGACTCTGCAATTCAACCAAAACTTTATATAGCTATCATTATCATATTTCTGTAATAAAATCAACTAATATAGATAATTTGTCTAGATAAAATCAATAGAACAAACAATACTATCAATAGAAAGGACATGGACAACACTAATAAAATAATCCAAAAACAACACAACAACAATCTGAAAAAAAAAACTTATAACAATAAAAATATGGACAACAATTAAAAGACCACCAAAATACAATAAAAAAATCATGGACAAGAACTTGACAAAATAAGTGGCAACAACAATACAACAACTTTTAGCAACCAAAAAACAACAAACAATCTCACAACAATTTTTCACAACTAGAACAACTACAAAATAAGTACAAGCAACCTTTCAGCAACCAAACAATAACAAATAATCTCACAACAATCTTACAATAAACCTTTCAGCAAATAAAAAACACACAAAATAACAATAATAACCTAAAAAAAAAAAACAACAGCCGAATTGACTTGGGTTACTTGTGTGGTTATTGTTGTATTGACCGCATCTTTTGGCGTAATTGGTTGTTCCTTACCAAATCGTTTATTGGGCAATACAAATTTTAATAGGTGTGCCATAAGCAATTCCTGTAATTGGATCGCCTTTGGTAGAGTTATTACGTTGTAGTTGGATCTCCAATTTTTTGGAATGCTCCAAATTCTAGTTGATCATCTAAATCTGGATCAATAGCAGTAACAATGTCTCTGAACAAAATTCGAGCACCACCATGCCAAACTGGAAAAAAAAAAACAAAGACAAACAACAACAACTTAAAGAATAAAAAGATAAAGAAGAAGACTATAATCCAACAATCATCCAGTATTAGTAACAAAAAAAAAAAAGGAAATTTAAACACCTAACCATTACAATTCTTGATTTGTGGTATAATGGGTTTTCGATAGGCAAATTTTTTTTTTTAAAGATGTAAAAGTGAAAATTTATAAGATCTGAAATGAAAATCTAATTGTAAACTGTATGGGTTCACTCTTTAAAAAAAAACATATAAAATTTTTCTTAAACAAATTATTTTTTTAAATCAAGTAATGGTTAGAGTTGAATTTAGAAAAATAGATGAAAAGAGTGAAGAGAAGAGAAAAGGGACAAAGAGATGAAGAAAAAGAAGAAGAGAATATCACACATAAATAATATAAAAATGAAAGAAAAAAATAAAAAAACAATATAATTGAAACATACGAAAGTTAAAATTAAAAAAATAACCATTATATTGATATATTCAGTCAAAAGAATACACACATATATATATAATTTCTAAATATATAAACAAGTAATTTTTTTATTAAATTGAAAGTTGAGTAGTTAAATAATAATTTTTTTTATGAATTTAAATATGATAGACTTAATATTTAATTATTGGTTATACTTGTTATAAAATTTAGAAAAGAAAAATAACCATTTTCTTTCAAAAAGTATTATCTTTCCATGACACAATCCATGGTTACTATCCCCCAAGGGCAGCTAGGTGGCTCATATCTTTGTTGAACAAAATAAAATGAATATTGCACTCCTGACAAAAATAATTATTATCAAAATAAATTTTCATTTCTTCATGCTATTAAACGGACTATATCTATAAGATATTATGTTTGCATATATATAACTATCAATTTATATTATGACTCAGCGTTCGAATAACAGTAGTTAACATGACAGTTAAAATTCTCTCAAAATGACAATTATGTTTTGTTTTTTCTTTGTTTATTAGTCTTGTCAATATGGCAAGTATTTTCGCTTTTGTCTTCTTAAAACTTTTATGTTCATTGTTCATATTACTCTTTTTGTTGCATCATCGCTTCCTTCATCTCTTGGTCTTTTCACTATTTCTTGTGTTTTTTTCTTGTGGTTTATTCATGGAAAAAGATAAGTAGGTTCAAGGTTCTTATCTTGTACAACAATACCAACGTATGTCGATTGGAGATCTTGTGGCAATGTTGGTTTGGTGATTAATGATAATGTTGTTCAACCAACCACTACTGTCTTATGGGCAAGATTCTAATAGAGAAAACTGTGAACTTTAACTCTATGAAACAAACACTCATTACCTTATGGAGGCCTTCACATGGTGTCTGTATTAAAGAAATGTATCCATATATTTTCATGTTCCAGTTCTTCCACGAAATTAACTATTCCTGGGTGGTTGACAATAGACCATGGTCGTTTGAACAAAATATGATTCTCACGTTGCCTTTTGATGGTACTGTGCCTTGGCAGGATATGCATTTTTAGTTTATGGCTATTTGGCTTCAGGTGTATAATCTCCCTGTCTCGGTTTCTAATCTAATACGGTTCTCCAACTTATTGGCAATCATGTGGGAAGGTTTGATGCTTCTTATTCCAATAATTTCAGTAGCATTTGGAGGAACTTTTTACGAGTCAGGGTTTAGATTGACATCACTACTCTACTTTGATGTTGAATGAAAATTCAGCACGCATTAGGTGAGTGGTACTGGTTAGAGTTTAAATATGAACGGTTGGCTACTTTTTGCTTTGTTTGTGGCCACATTGATCATTCTGAAAGATTTTGTGGGAACATTTTTCCTTTGCCATTGGCTAATGATGAGAAATTGTACAGTGCCTGGCTCTGAGCGCCTATGCATCGTCCCTAGAGTCAAGTTGGTAGTAAATGGCTTTTATGAAGATTATGGTGTTATCCCAGATTTAGATTATGGTCGGACATTATAGACGAGATCCCGGTTGCCTGAGATGGGACATACAGTTTTTAGCGATGTTTTTGGTACTGTTCCGGTGTAACTGCTTCTCAACCACCTGTCAAAAATAGTTACTTTATTATGATAGTTGTTGCTAATTGTGTGTTGAGTTATTTTTGCTTAGTTATTATTTTGTCGCTTAGTCAAATAAAATCCCTACTCTTTAGGGTGATTTTTTCTGTTATGTTGTTTAGTCCTTCCATGTCTTTAGGAGTTGTTAGACATGGGTTGCTTTTTTCTTATTTAGTTTTTTATGTAAGGCTATTTATAGAGCCAACACTTTTTAGCTTGAAAGAGATATACAGCCTTTTCATTCTCAATATTCTGTTCGTAATTTTATTTTTTTTCATTTTTAACACTTAGTATTAAAGCCTCCTCATGAGGCCTAATTAAAATTTCAAGTAGCAATCTTAAAAAATGACAACAAAGAATTCATTTGTGTAGCCATCAATTCCAAAATTTGATGGGCATTATGATCATTGGGTAATGCTCATGGAAAATTTTATGCGTTCAAAAGAATATTGGGGTTTAATAGAGAATGGAATTTCTACTGTGGCAGAAGGTGCAACTCTTACAGATGCTTAGAGAAAGACAATTGAAGATCAAAAACTAAGAGATTTGAAAGTGAAGAACTATATATTTTAAGCATTAGATCATTTAATCTTAGAAATGATCCTTAACAAGGATACAACAAAGAACATATGGGATTCCATGAAGTAAAAATATCAAGGAACAACTTGTGTCAAGTGTGCACAGCTACAAGAACTTCGTAAAGAATTTGAAATTCTCCACATGAAGGCAGGAGAAACTGTAAGCAAGTGTTTTGCTCAAACGCTTGCAATAGCAAATAAAATAAAAGCGAATGGTGAGAACAAAGGAGATGTAGTTGTTGTTGAAAAGATTTTGAGATCTATGACTCCCAAATCCAATTATATTATCTGTTCTATTGAGGAGTCTAAAGATATAGACACCTTGACCATTGACAAGTTGCAAAGTAGCTTGCTTGTACATGAACAACGTATGAGTACTCACATTAAAGAAGAATATGCTTTGAAGATCATTCATAAAGATCATCTAGAAGGCAACAGTCGAGGTCGTGGAAGTTTCAGAGGAAGAGGACAAGGACGAGGCAGACCAAACTTTGTTAAAACTATAGTGGAGTGTTATAACTGTCACAAACTTGGGCATTTTCAATGGGAATGTCCAAGTAAGGAAAAAGAAGCACACTATGCAAAGTCATAAGAAGAGCTATTGTTGATGGCTTACATAAATGGGAACAAAGACAATAAAAAAGATACATGGTTCCTTGAATCAGGATGCATCAATCATATGTGTGGAAAGAGGGAATATTTTTCAGATCTAAATGAGAGTTTCAAATATTCGGTGAAGCTGGGAAATAACACAAGTTTGGCAGTAATGGGAAAGGGCAATATAAGGATGCATGTGAATGGAAAAACACAGATTATTACAGAAGTGTTTTATGTGCCAAAGTTAAAAAACAACTTATTGAGTATTGGAAAATTACAGGAAAAGGGGATTACTGTTATGTTTCAACATGGAAGGTGTAAAGTGTTCCATCATAAGAAAGGGTTAATCATGGATACAAAGATGTCTACAAATTGAATGTTCATTCTATAAGCAATAATATTTTTTAGATCTAAATGAGACTTTCAGAGATTCAGTGAAGCTAGGAAACAACACTAGTTTGGCGGTAATGGGAAAGGGCAACATAAGGATGCAGGTGAATGGAAAAACACAAATTATTACAGAAGTGTTTTATGTGCCAAAGTTAAAAAACAACTTATTGAGCATTGGACAATTACAAGAAAAGGGGATTACTATTATGTTTCAACATGGAAGGTGTAAAGTGTTCCATTATGAGAAAGGGTTAATCATGGATACAATGATATCTACAAATTGAATGTTCATTCTATAAGCAATAATATTTTTTAGATCTAAATGAGACTTTCAGAGATTCAGTGAAGCTAGGAACACCAATTTGGCGGTAATGGGAAAGGGCAACATAAGGATGCAGGTGAATGGAAAAACACAGATTATTACAGAAGTGTTTTATGTGCCAAAGTTAAAAAATAACTTGTTGAGCATTGGACAATTACAGGAAAAGGGGATTATTGTTATGTTTCAATATGGAAGGTATAAAGTGTTCCATAATGAGAAAAGGTTGATCATGGATATGAAGATGTCTACAAATCGAATGTTCATTCTACAAGTAATATCTCAGCCACTAGCATCTATTTGTTTCAACTCAATTATTGAGGATAAGGAGCATCTTTGGCATTGTAGGTATGGATACTTAAGCTTTGCCAGTTTAAAAACTATTCAACAAAAGCAAATGGTGAATGGTTTTCCTCAATTAAAGTCTCCTTCCAGGTTGTGCAAAGACTGTTTAGTGGGAAAATAACAACGGGGTTCATTCCCAAAACAAAGCACCTGGAGAGCTTCACAAATTCTTCAGTTAATACATGCTGACATCTGTGGAACGATCAAACCCATCTCCAACAGCAATAAAAGGTATTTGCTTACCTTTATTGATGATTTTAATAGAAAAACATGGGTTTTCTTTCTAATATAGAAATTTAAAGCCGTTGATATTTTCAAAAGGTTTAAAATCCGTGTGGAAAAGGAGATAAACAAATCAATTAAAGGCTTGCATACTGATCGAGGAGGTGAATTTACATCGTAAGAATTTAATGAATTTTATGAAGAGAATGGTTTACAAAGACAGCTGACAGCTACATACATGCCATAATAAAATAGAGTTGCAGAACGAAAGAACAGAACCATTATAAATATGGTACGCAGTTTGCTTTTAGAAAAGAAGATTCCTAAATCCTTTTCGCCAGAAGCAGTAAACTGGACAGTGCATGTCTTGACTCGAAGTCCAACTTTGGCTGTAAAAAATAAGACATCGAAAGAAGCCTGGAGTGGAGCCAAGCACTCAATTGAGTATTTTAGAGTTTTTGGTTGTCTTTCTCATGTTCATGTACTAGATAATAAAGAACAAAGCTGGAAGATAAAAGTTTAAGTTGTGTTTTATTGGGAGTTAATGAAGAGTCAAAGGCTTATTGACTTTATGATCTAATTTCATAGAGGATCATAATAAGCCAAGATGTTATGTTCGAAGAAGACAAAAGTTGGGATTGGGATAGGAAATATAAAGAAGCAATTGTCTGTGATATGGAATGGAGTGATCAAGAAGAGGAAGTAGCTGAGTTCGATGGGAATGAGGGAGAACCTAATCTTCATGCTAATGTAGAAGAATGGTTCTCTGGTTCTTTAATTGAGGGAAGCTCACCTAGTTCAGCTGAAAGAAGGAATAGGAGACCACCAATTTGGATGCAAGACTATGAATCAGGAGAAGGACTTTTTAAAGAAGAAAATGAAACTCAATTGGCTATATTTGTAACTACTGATCCCATCCATTTTGAAGATGCTGTCCAAAGTGAGAAATGGAGGAAAGCCATGGATGCAGAAATAGAATCAATTAGAAGGAATGGAACATGGGAATTAACAGACTTACTTGAAGGTGGAAAGAAAATTAGAGTGAAGTGGCTTTACAAGACCAAATTTAATGAGAATGGAGAAGTAGACAAGTATAAGGCAAGGCTTGTAGTGAAGGGATATTCACAGCAACAAGGGGTAGATTATACTGAAGTATTCACATTAGTGGCATGTATGGAAAAAATTCATTTAGTGTTAGCTCTTGCAGCCTAAAAAGGATGGGACATTTATCAGTTTGATGTAAAATCTGCATTTCTATATGGTGAGTTGAATGAAGAAGTTTTTGTTGAGCAACCTTGTGGCTATGTGCAAAAAGGAGATGAACATAAGGTTTATAAATTGAAGAAAGCACTTTATGGGCTTAAGCAAGTGCCACGCACTTGGTATAGCCATATAAAAGCTTATTTCATGAAAAAAGGTTTTGAGAAATGTGATTATGAGCATACTCTCTTCATCAAGACAAGAAAAAAAGGTATAATTTTAATTATAAGTCTGTATATTGATGATTTGATTTTTATTGGAAACGATGATTTGATGGTCTTTGATTTTAAAAACCCCATGAAGTATGAATTTGAGATGACTGATCTCGGTAAAATGAGGTATTTTCTAGGTCTTGAAGTTTTGCAAAAATTTGGTGGTGTGTTTATTAGTCAAAAGACATATGCATTGGAGGTGTTGCAAAGGTTTGGAATGGATGGAAGCAACCCATTCCAAAATTCAATTGTTCCAAGCAGTAAGCTCATGAAGGATGAAAAGGGAGTCAAAGTATATAAGACTTATTTTAGATCATTGGCAGTCTCATGTACCTTATAACTACTCACCCAAATATGATGTTCGTAGTAGGTATTATTAGTAGGCATATGGAGAATCCAATTGAGCTTCATCTGCAAGTGGCAAAGAGGGTGCTGAGATATTTGAAGGGAATGGTGGATTTTGGAATTTTCTATAAGAAGGGAGGAAATGGTGAGCTTATAGCTTACACAAACAGTGATTATGTGGGAGGCTTGGAAGATCAAAAAAGTACATCAGGTTATATTTTTTTATTGAGTTCAACAGCTGTATCTTGGCTGTCGAAAAAATAACTTGTTGAAAGTCTATCTACCACAGAGGCTGAATTTATTGTTGCGGCTTCATGTGCATGTCAGACAATATGGTTAAAAAGAGTGTTGGATATTTTGGGCTTGAATCAAGATAAAACTACTATTATTCACTGTGATATTAGTTTTGCAATAAAGTTGTCAAAGAACCCAGTAATGCATGGTCGTAGTAAACATATAGATGTGCATTTTCATTTTCTTCGGGAGCTCTCAAAAGCTGGTGCTGTAGAATTAGTTTATTGTAGCACACTAGAGCAATTAGCTGATATAATGACAAATCCTTTGAAGCTAGATGTCTTTTTGAAGTTGAGAGCGTCATTAGGAGTTTGCTCTGAAAGTGATATAAACTGATGCTTAAAGCATTCAGTTTAAGGGAGGAAAATGTTGAGTTGTTTCTACTTATTCATTACTTTGTTGCTTAGTCAAATAAAATCCCTACTCTTCAGGGTGATTTTTTCTGTTATGTTGTTTAGTCCTTCCATGTCTCTAGGATTAGACATGGGTTGCTTTTTTCTTGTTCAGTTTGTTATGTAAGACTATTTAAGGCTATTTATATAGCCAACACTTTTTAGCTTGAAAGAGATATACAACCTTTTCATTCTTAATATTCTGTTCACAAGTTTGTTTTTTTCATTTTTAACACTGTGGACATCAACATCTCTCTCCTCAATGTTGAAAGGGTGAGAGTAGTTTTATGTTCGAGAGAAGGTTGGACCTTGTAGTGATGGATCATAAGCATCAAAGAGTTCAATCAGGCTTAGACACTACAGATTCCCCAATTGCTATGCAAGTTGATAAAGGAGCGAGCTTTGATCAAATGTCCATAGACTCTCTTCTAAAAAATGGACCAGAGGCGGGCCCTGGACTCCAGGCTAGCCTAAGAATCTGAGTACTTTAGCATGGAAATGTCGTGGGCAGGCCAGGCCAATCCATGAACAATTTGGTTTTTAAGAGATTTGATGTCTACGAATAGACCCAATCCCATATTTCTTGTGGAAACTTCGGCTAAAACTGACAGATTAGAAGCTATTAAAAAATAATTGGGCTTTACTGGGCTACATATGATGGATTATCAAGGTCATAATGTCCATGTGTCTATTCTTTCTTCTTCTGTTAACTACATAGATGTCAAAGTGTGTTTGGAGCAGGTGGGTGAATGGCGATTAATAGGATTTTATGGCATTAACAATCGAAGTCGCAAGAAAGAAACATGGCAGATGATGCGCTACTTGTCATCCCTTTTATCTCTTCCATGGTGATTGGTTGGGGGGGCGCGCTGTTTATCCACCTTGGATGATCTCAAGGTTCCGGGATGTTATTAGAGACTGTAATATATTAGAAATTGACATGTTGGGTTACCCATTTACATGGGAACGTGGCAGAAGGAATAGAGATTGGGTCGAAGAAAAGCTAGATAGCGGATTAGCATCTGCTTCATGGCTTGCCAAATATGACATTGATGTTATGCGAGTTCTAAAGAGTTCTTCATCAGACCATTTACCATTGGTTTTGGATCTCCGGAAGCAAGTTTATTTGCCCAGGCATGCAAAGTTTCGTTTTGAAAATGCCTGGTTCATGGAGAAGGAAGTTGGGGATTTGATTAAGGCTTGTGGTTGAAATCTCGAGATTTGAGCTTGCAGCATAAATTACTTTACTGTCATGATGGATTACATGAATAGAGTGTTACTTTTTAACAGCGTTTCAAACAAAGATTGCAGCTATGTAAATATAATCTCAGGCATTATCGCCATGCTGTTTCACCTTACGGTCTTCAACTTTTTCATTCTGCCCAACGAGAATATGAGAAATTCTCCATCAATAGGAAACTTAATAGCAACAAAGGGCTAAACAAGTCTGGTTAAAAAATGGTGACAATAATTCTAGATTTTTTCATTCATTTGCTTCCTCTCGGAAGCATGCTAACTCCATTCACAAGCTTAGAGACCATGCTGGTGTTTGGCAACAAGATGATACCAGTCTCATATCAATTATTCTCTCTTATTTTAAGCAGCTATATATTTGATGCCTTGCTTCTCACTCCACGCCGATGTCTTTCACAGTCCAACATAAGGTATCTCTAAATCAGAATTCTAATATAATGCAACCGCTTACTACTAAAGAAATTCGTGATGCACCTTTTAGTATGCATCCCGACAAGAGTCCTGCGGCGGATGGTTTTAATCCAGCATTTTATAAAAATGTTGGGATGCGGTGGTAGAGGATGTGGTTAAGCTCTATCAGACTTTTTTCATAACAGGTTCTCTTCCGGTGGGTATTAATGACACCAATGTTGTTTTGATTCCAAAGAAGCCTCATCGAGAACATATGACTGACTTGCGCCCTATCGCATTATGTAATATGGTGTATCAGATTCTAGCTAAGACTCTTGCAAATCGGCTACATCTATTGATGCCTAACTTAATCTTGGATTATTAAAGTGTCTTCGTTGCGGGACGTTCAATCATAGACAACATCTTGATTGCTTTTGAGATCAACCACCACATGAAAAGAAAAACCCAAGGTAATATTGGATATGCAACTTTGAAAATAGATATTTCTAAAGCCTATGATTAGTTGGCAATTCTTGCAACAAGTTATACTTCTGGGTTTTGATGAAACTTAGGCACACCGGATCATGATGTGTGTTTCAACAGTCCGGCATTTTATTTTGCATAATGGCACTGAAGCTGAGATGATATCTCCTAATCATAGGCTCCGTCAAGGAGATCCGTTGTCCCTATTTTTGTTTATCTTTGGTGCTCAATGCCTTAGCTATTCCTTGTAAGATGCTGAAACTACAAGGCTGTCACATGCTTATAAAATTTCTCATAGTGCTCCATCAAGTAATCATTTGCTGTTCACAGATGATTGCTTCATTTTCTTCTAAGCTAATTCTCATGAAAGCCGACTTATGAAGCGTTTATTGGATAATTATACAGACTGTTTTGGACAAGTTATTAACTATGCTAAATCATATATCTCTTACAGCTCAAATGTTACTTCTGCTTTGCGAAATGACATCAATGGTGTTTTCAATATTCCAGAAGTAACTAACCATGGGCGATACTTGGGAATGCCCTCTCTTATAGGCAGAAATAAAACTGAGATATTTAGTTTCAAAAAAGACCGTGGTTGGCAGTTGATTCAAAATTGGCGATGCAAGAAGTTATCTCATGCAAGTAAAGAAGTCCTTCTCAAGACTGTGGCACATGCAATGCCTGATTATATCATGAATGTGTTCTTGCTTCCTGTTAATCTATGTGCGGAGTTGGTACGTATGATGAATAATTATTGGTGGTCATGAATATCAATCTCATTGTGGTATTAGATGGTATCGATGGGAGTGTCTCTGTAATCCAAAGAAGGTTGTGTTAGATCAGCGGGTGTAAAAGCAGGCTTTGAGACGTGAGATTTTACTATCTTTAAGGTATTGATTGCTCCCACTACGTTTGCTATAAGGTTAAGGCAATGTACCTTCAGGATACAACAAAACCTTGAATTTACAGATAGCAACTTCTATAAATTCATAGAGAACTTCTTTCTGTTTTGGTTGAATACTTGCAGATAAAATAGGAGAAAATAAAAAAAAAATTAAAATGTTATTTGCACATTAACTGTCATATAAATAATAGAATTTTGCAGTTAATAAATAGAGTTTCAAATAAGTTACTATTGTTAAAAAATAAAATTAAAAAAAATAAAATAATTAAATCTAGGACACTTAGTTTAATCTTGTGTCTGTGCCAAGTGCCATCATTAGACTATAGTATATATATATATATATATAGTATAATGTGCATGCATTTGCCACTAAATTTGAAATAAATTTGATTTCCCTCCAATTTCTCTTAAACCAATAGTTTAGGTGTACCCTACAAAATAAGGGACACTAAACCCTTTCCCACAAACAATGTGGGATAATTTCATTAACTAATATACAAGCTACTTATACAACAATCCCCACTTAGCTTGTAATATTATGTTAAATTTGATTTTATGTGTAAAGAGAATGTATCTTTCGAATTAAACTTCTTCTTAGTGCTAGTATTTCAAAATCCTATAGAAATCTTGATAGTTGATTGCTATAGCTTAAATCAAGATTTGTAATTATAGAATTGGAAATACTAAACACATAGTTCCAAAACCTAATGTTGAAGTTCACCATTAATTAAGCACTAATATGGTCTTGTGCTACGTCCTGAATTTATGAACATTTATAAAGTTATCCATACTTTTGTTGAAGCGGAACCACTTCCTATGTTCATATAAGTCAAATTTGAATTTCATTAAAAATTTCTCATTTCAACACCCACCCTCCTATTTAATATGTATTCCACTTACCAATAACTTGTTATTACCCTTTAAACTTTGACTAATGTGTTAGTAAATTTGGATTCCTGATATTAGTAAGCTTATGTAAATGGCTTTAATCCTAATCTAGTAGATATTTTCTTAACAACATCTTTAGGAAGAGCCTTAATAAAAGGATCTGTGTAATATCTCGTGTTTTTAAAATATTTTTATACTGCATCGGGATATGCAGTGTTAATAATTTTTATATATAATATTGATTTTTTATGAGTTTGTTATTTAATTAAAGCTAATTTTAATTTTGTTATATTATTTTAAGTACTTTACGTAAAATTTTTCCGGTACTTGTATTTTCTAGAAAATTGAAGCTTTCATTGTTCTTCCTCCTCCGGCCACCATTCTTCACGTTTCCGGTGTCTTTGAACTCCTCAAGCAGCGATGATCTTGATTCTAGCTTTGGTTTGAGCTCAAACTCCCTTAATTTTTCTGTTTTTCAATTTTTCCAATTTGGCCAAAATTGATTTTTGAATTGTTTTTGAATTTTTCTTGTTGATTCATGAAAAATTCCTTCACAAATGTTTTTCCCCTTAGCTTAATCTACATGTTTGAATTTTTATAGAATTTTTGGAAATTATTTTGATTTTTGAATATTTTATTATTATTTTCTAATTTTCGAAAATTAATTAAATAAATTATGAAATTTTGTTTTATGATAATTACAGGTGTTGAAATGAATTATATAAATTTATTTGGAATTTTTATGAATTTATATGTATTTATTTTGAATTTAATTAGTTTATGTAATTTTGAGAAAATAGGGTTAATTGTGTTTTTAATTGAAATTAATTGGTTAATTGAGTTTATTTATTGATATTATTGATAAATATGTTGAGGAAATTAATTTTTAGCAATTATATTATTTTTGGTGAATTTTTGGAGTAATTTTAGTATATTTATATATATAGGGGCATTTTAGTAATTTTACCCTAAATTGACTAAAAATGTAATTAAATTGGTTTTAAAAGTTATTTAAGGTATCAAAATGATTTCTACAAATTATTTAGTATTTTTAATTAATTAAAACTATTTTTCGTGAATTATTTTCAATTATATATATAATATACGATTTTTCTAAATAAATGAGTTTTTATTGGTTTTTAATGTGTTTTAGGGTTAATTATGTAATTTGTACTTATTAAATATATTTCTATGATATAAGGGTATTTTTGGTATTTTTATATTGTTTTGTAAATTGTGGACCTCGGTCGGTGATTTGTAGTTTGGAGTCCGACAGAGGGGTTGTGGATGTGTTTCTGTGTCTATTTTTCGAAGTGTGTTTTCTTTGTAGGGCCGGCTCTACTCTTTGAGTAGAGAGATGTCCGTTTTACAGGGGAGGTTTTGCCAGATTTTCAGTAGAATCTCGTAAAACGTGATGTCCGGTCAAACCCTAATTTTAATTTTGTGTCCAATATTCTATACTGAGTTTCTAGAATTTTATGTTAGGTTTATTCTGATGTCTATTATTTATTGTTTGTTTAATTGCGCCGAGACCGAGGCCTAGTGGACCAGGCCTGTCGGACCCATCTCGAGGAGCGCACTAAGTGTGAGTTATTATTTTATATATATATATGCTTTAGGGTGCATGTTTTAGAAATATATGTGTTATTTTGATTAAATATGCATAAATGATCTAATTAGTACATAGGTTTATTTTTGATATATTTTTGATATATTTTGAATTATACGCATGTATTATTTAACATTTATACTTAAAATGTTTTTAAATATATTTCTAGTTTATTTTGCAAATATATTGGATTTATGTGAAGTATATATACTTGAAATATATCTGGTTTACTTTTGGTATATTTCTAGTATATATATGGTTTATGTTGCTATTATATTTAAATTCATGCATCATTTATTTTTATGAATGTATGTTTTATATTTCAATGAAGGATATCAATAGAACGTGCTACCTAGTGGGCAACACTAGGACCGAGTACGTACCGGTACGTTTATAGCATTTAGGCTATATTACTAACCATTTGTGGATATTGATTGGATATGATTATTTGATGTGTGATATGATTTGGGAGTGTGATTGCTGGAGCTCGGTTGACCAAGTGTCTCGGGGCCAATCACACTGACAATCAGACTGCTGGAGCTCGGTTGACTTAGTGTCTCGGGGCCAGTCTACTGTCCAAATGGAACAAGTGAATATATTTGGAATAAGTGAGCCTGCATGGCTAGAGTGTTGTCTAACATTGCTTTGAGGTTGCAATTTTCTAGGGTTCTATTTGATCCTTCATAAACTGTGATTTTCAATAAAAATATATAAAATGATTTTTATTGCATCTGCATGTATTTTCTTGTATATATATACTTATTAGATATATATACTTTTGATTGTGTGCATTGTAATTTAGTATGCATGTATATATATTATAGTAATTCACTCAGTGAGGTCTGACTCCCCTCCGTTGACTATTTTTCAGGAGAGTCATCGTCTTCAGACCTCAGTAGCAGGCCTGTACGCCGGATTTCTTCCGCCCCGGCTTCTTTATGTAAAATGCTTATTTGAGTTTTATTTTATGATCTAGACACTGCAGTAGTAGTAAAATTGTTAAGAGATATTGTATATTTGTGTATGAGTTATGTATTTTAAGAATTTGAACTGGATTTGTATTAAAAGAGTTTATTTATATATGAGATGAGAATTTGATTTAAATACCGAGGTGGATTATTATTTTTATATTTATGATTTTATTCCGCTGCATAGTATTTTATTTAATTGTGTTATTATTACTATTGCATGTTTTATTTTATTTTAGGCTTGTTACGGGTTCCAGATTCGAAAGAATTCCCGTTCCCTAGTGCCGGTCATGGCCCCTGTTTTGGATCATGACAATCTGCTAGATTATTTTAAGACTTGACATATATTATAGAAATAATTCCATAAGAAATTAATTATCTTACATATTCATGTCTCAAGCTAATATGTCTAGATTTTCCATTATATAGTTTACTAAATGCTTTAAACATAGTTGCTTGACTATCATAATGTAAGGAGATGACTGGCATCGGTTATGGCCATAACTTAATATCCAATAACATATTTTTCAGCCATTTTGCCTCCTTACTAGTAGTTGCTGATGCTATGAATTCAGATTCCATTGTAGAATGGGTTATACAAGTTTGTTTCTTTAATGTCCAAGAAACAGCACCACCTGCTAAGGTGAAACCCATCCAGAAGTTGACTTGTTATCTTTTATACTAGTTATCCAACTAGCATCTGTATAACCTTTAAGCATAGTTGGAAATTTATTATAGCACAATCCTAGATTCATAAACTTTTTCAAGTAACCAAACACTTTTGCAATTGTTTTCTAATGTTTCACACTAGGATTACTTGTAAACCTAGATAACTTACATACTGTAAAAGCAATATCTGGTATAGTGCTATGCATGATATACATTAGACTTCAAATTGCACTAGCATATTCAATTTAAGCAATTGATTTACTAGTATTTTTAGTCAATTTAGAAGAAACATCATAAGGAGTATCTACTTCTTTGATTTTTAAAATGTTTAAATTTATTCAAAATTTTATTTATGTAATAAGATTGATAAAGAGAAAACCCCCCACTATGTTTTCTAACTTTGATACCTAAAATACTATCTACCTCATTTAAATCTTGAGGTTAGATAATTCTTAATATCATTAATTCCATGCATGTTTGTACTAATAATAAACATATCATCTACATTAAGACATATAATCATACCAAAACTATCTATAAACTTATAATATATACACTTATCAGTACTATTATGAGTAAAGCCATATTCTAAAATCATATAATCAAATTTTTCATGCCATTGTTTTGGTGCTTGTTTTAATCCATATAAGAATTTTATCAACTTGGAAACTTTATGCTCATTTCCTAGTAGAATAAAACCTTCAGGTTATTTCATAAATACTTCTTCATTTAAGTCACCATTCAAAAAGGTCATTTTAACATCCATTTGATGTACATATAAATTGTATATTAAAGATAAACTTAAGTGCTCTTATAGATATTATACGAGCCATAGGAGCACATGTATCAAAATAGTCTATTCCTTCCTTTTGCCTATATCCTTTGGCTACCAACCTTGCTTTAAAAGTTTGTACAGAGCCATTAGTATTATATTTTGTTTTGAAAACCTATTTACATCCAATTGCCTTGGATCCTAGAGGCAAATCAATAATTTTCCAAGTATTATTGAATAATAATGAATCTAGTTCATCATTGATAGCCTCCTTCCAAAAAGTAACATCTCGAGATAATATTGCCTCTTTATAAGTCTTAGGATTGTCTTCAACCAGTAATAAAATTGAAATTTTATTAAGTACATCAACTCTATTTCCCTCAACTAAGAAAATAATAGATAGTGAAGATATAAAATCTGGATGTCAATTCTTTTCCTTTTTAGCTCGTACACTTCACCTAACTTCAATGGTAGAATCAATTTGATTCCTTTCATTGCTTGAAGAACTAATATTTGTTAGCTCCTTATTAAGTTGAGATGTATTAGGTTCATTTAATATTTGTGAATTATTTTGAAACTTATTTTCAATAAACTCAATATCTTCAAATTCCACAATTATATTAGAATTAGAATCTAAAATTCTATATGTATTTGAATTTGTAGTATAGCCAACAAATATACCCCTTCAAACTCTTGGTCCCAATTTCATCCTTTTAGGATTCAGAACTTTATCAAATGTAAATCAGCCCTAAACTATAGGATAACTTAAATTGGCTTTCTTTTCTTCCACAATTCATATGATGAAATTTTAAATTTCGGGGAAGGAATTCGAATATGCATATGGCAAGCAGTAAGCAATGCTTCTTCTTTCATATTCATAGGCAACTTAGCATTTACAAACATAGAATTGAGCATGTCAATAAGTGTTCTATTCTTTCTTTATGGTAAACCATTCTGTTGAGGTGTATAAGGTGCACTTGTTTAATGTATGATTCCATTTTCTTCACAAAATGAAGAAACTTCTGTAAGAAAATATTCACCACCTCTATCACTCCTTAAAATTTTAATTTTCTTTCCCTTTTGATTTTCTACTTCTGATTTATAAATCTTGAATATTTGAAAAGCTTGATCCTTATGTTTCGTTAAATAAACATGAGTATACCTTAAATGGTCATCTATAAATGTAATAAAATATCTATTTCCTCCTCTATTCAAGATGTCATTCAAGTCATAAATATCAGAATGTACAAGATCTAATAATTCAGAATTTCTATTAACCTTAGGAAATGGCCTTTTTGACATTTTTGCTATACATATTTCACATGTTTATGTATCTACATCTTTATATGAAATTAATCTATGTTTATCCATATATTTAAATGATCTAAAACTAATATGTGTGAAATGATCATGTGTTATGTGTCATTTAGACATATAATTTTAGGAGCATTTTTATTGGTTTTATAATATATTTTTATAAGTTTATTTAATTGTTATTAATTTTACTTGCATTTAGCATAATATTATTTAATTTGCATTTTAAAGAATACATTTGCATGTTTTTTTAATAATTAAGTGCACTATAGTATCTAATTAAATTATTTGTTGCAATTTTGTGAATTGAAGCTAGTGCATGACCGTGTTTGCATAAATTGCGTATATAGGCTAATACACAACTGTGTGCTCATCAAGAATCTTGCATGCTTCACCACACAATTTTGCAAGAAGGTGTTCACTGACATGATTACAGCTAAGCCCGATGAAGAAGCTATGCACATCCCAGCACACAACCATGTATTAGGTCATGCACAAATTTAGAATAGTACACACCCGTGTGCATGGCCATGTGCTAAGGTGTGCACACAAAATTAATGCACATGGCCTAGTGCACACCCGTGTGCATGGCCATGTGCTAGGGTATGCACATAAAATTAATATACATGGCCTAGTGCACACCCGTGTGCATGCTATGCGCTATGGTGTGCACTTATGAAAAATCTTCCTCTTTTGTTCATGATTACGAATTTAGAAGATTTCAAAATTGGAAGATTACAAAATGAGAATATTCTAGAATTGGAAGTTCTGAGGGCAAGAGATGGCTATAAAAAGAGGATCAATTCATCAATTGAAAAGAGGGGAGAATTCATTCAAATCAGCATTCAAAGATATTTTGAGCAGAGAAGAAGCAGAGTTTCACGTTCAAGCATAATTGTTCTCATGTTTAGAATATATTTGATTATGATTATTTCCATCATGTGTAACTAATTTACTCAGGGTTTGGATTTGTGTAGCTAGACTACTACTTGTTTGGATTTTATGTTTTAATTCAATAAGTTAATATTCAGTTAATTTTATAGGTTGCTTTTATATGTTCTTGTATTTGATTTTAGGCCTGATTAAATGCATGCTTTTGGGTAGATTAGTAGACAACGAAAGTTGCATGATCTATTAGCTCATAGATCTATGAAACTTAGGAACCTCGATCATGAAAGTAGATGAATCCTTCGGGGAGTATTAAATTGGTAAGGAACTTAAGGAGTCTTAATTAATTTACTTAACCATGAAATAGGTGATAATTAGTTTTGACATATTTGAATGATCTTGAAAGAGACTTTAACTAATTTGAGTAATTTACCCTTGACTGTATTAATAAGTTGAATTAAGATTAAATCCTGTAATTCCAGTATGTGGCTAGTGAAGCGAATCCAGACTATATCTTTCGATTATTGAATTTCTATTTTAGATTTAGAATTCATCTTTGTTAGTTAATATAGTTTTCTATTTCAGTTAAATGTATTTTATTAGCTTGTGGAGATAAAATTATGGCTAGTACTTGGCATCAATCTCATTGTGGGAATGATACTCGATACTCGAACTTTACTACTTGTTGTGAATCGTGCACTTGCGAAAATTGCCTAACATCATGCCATAAAGATAAAGATAAATTAGCCATGTAAACAGAAGCATCTATATTATTATTAATAATACTGAGTTTGAACATTCCATCATATGAGTAGCCCTTTCTCACATACAAGCCATTCTTAGATAGAATTATACTATTTGACTTTATGACAACTTTGAACCCTTTCTTACAAAGCAAATATGCAAATGCAAGATTCTTTCTCATATCCAGTACATGTAGAACACTAAGTGGTAACAACTTCTTTCTAGAAGTGAAATTCAGTTCCACACTTCCTTTTCCTATAACTTTTGCAACATTAAAATTTACCATTAGAAATTCTTGGCCATCTTTAGAAATTTCATAATCTTTGAACTGATTCTTGTTGTTGTAAACATGAATTTTTGCACCAGAATCATACCACCAGTCATGAGATATAGTACTTATTGCCATATGAATTTCAGTGATCATCCCAATATGTAAACTTGAAATAATCGTAATTAATTCAGTAACATGTTTAACCAAATTTGCATTATTGTAATTTTGGACATCATTCTTATTGTCTTTCTTTTGTTTCTTTTGAAACCTACATTCATATTTGTAATGCCCTTTCTTACCATAATTATAACATTTTTTGTCCTTCTTAGAGTTGCTTGTCATGCTTGAATTTCCAGAATTCTTTGTAGTAGCCTCAGAAAGTTTTCTCTTATTTTCAGCTTTATAGATAGAAACATTATCAACCATAGTAAATTAAAAAAAATTCATGATAAGGAATTTGTCAACACCTTATTTCTCTATATTGTATTTATACTCCAAAAAATTCTAGATTTCTTTTACAGACTTGATGGAAGTGAAGAGATCATATAAATGATCAGATAAATTATTGAGGATGTGTCCTTTATATAACAATTCATCTTATTCATGTTTCTTTCGATCTGCCTTCATTTGATCAGTGTCATCATTTTTGGGTACATGAATATTAGACAGGTTTGGATTAAGTTTGTATGATATTTTCAAAGCAATCAACAGAAACATCATCTTGTCTTTCTAATGCACAAAATTGGTACCAACAAAACAGTCCAATTTCACAAAATCTTAACTCATAATAGTCTTGTTAGATCAGTGGGTGTAAAAGCAGACTTTGAGGCATGAGATTTCACTATCTTTAAGGTATTGATTTCCCCCACTATGTTTGCTACAAGGTTAAGGTAATGTACCTTCAAGATACAACAAAGCCTTGAATTTACAAATAGCAACTTATGTAAATTCATGGAGAACTTCTTTTTATTTTGGTTGAATACATGCAGAGAAAATAGGAGAAAATTGAAAAAAATTAAAATGCTATTTGCACTTTAACTGTTATATAAATAATAGAATTTTATAGTTAATAAACAACCTTTCAAATAATTGCTACTATTCAAAAATAAAATAAAATAACAAATATAAATATAAAATAATCAACTATAGGACACTTAGTTTAATCTTGTGCCTATGCCAAGTGCCATCATTAGACTATAATATATATGTATGTATGTATGTATGTATATATATATATATATATATATATATATAGTATAATGTGCATGCATTTGCTACCAAATTTGAAATAAATTTAGTTTCCCTGTATATAGTATAATGTGCATGCATTTGCTACCAAATTTGAAATAAATTTAGTTTCCCTCTAATTTCTCTTAAACTGATCGTTTAGATGTACCCTAAAAAATAAGGGACATTAAACACTTTCCCACAAACAATGTGAGATAATATTTCATCAACTAACTAATAAACAAGTTACTTGTAGCACCACGCTCAATATAGAAGTAGACAAATTAAAATTCTCAATATTTCTAAGAAGAAATATGCTCACTAGTAATCAACTTTCAGCATTCAATTAAAAAGCTTTATGTATTAAGTATACATGAATTAACCAAAAAACATACTTATCTATTTAGAATCAAAATATATACACATATGGGTATGCCCATATTCATCCAATTATACAGACTAAATTATTCTAGAAACTAATGAAAACACCAAACAATAAAATGTTGGCTCGACCTTGGTTCTAACATGGAGGAGTGCAAAATGATGTTCAACCAAACTAAAACTCACTCCAGAAGTAGATATTTTGAAAAAAAAAAATTATAATATTGAAGGGTGAATACAAATACTCAGTGAGTAAGTTAAGAATTAACAATGGGAACATGTATTTCTTATAAAAAATATTGTGTGTGTGTGTGTGTATATATATATATATATATATATATATCATTTGTACCAAATTCAAAGAAAATCATCACATTTTCAATTCAACATAAAACTTAATCAAATTGTAAATATCAAACCACATACTTCTCAAGAAACATCATGAATTTATATAAATATTCATCATCAAAATCAAGAGATTTAGTACACACTCAAGTCATAATCAACATTTTAAGCTCTTTAGTATACCAAATTCAAAGAAAATAATCACATTTTCATTTCAACATAAAACTCAATCAAATCGTAAATATCAAATCACATACTTCTCAAAAAACATCATGAATTTATATAAATATTCATCATCAAAATCAAGAGATTTAGTAGACAGTCAAGTCATAATCAACATTTTAAGCTCTTTAGTGCTAACTCATCCACTATGTTAGTCCCCTAAGAGCATTGAGCACACTTAGGTGGTGACCCATCTAATATGTTACTCCCCCTGTCATACACATGTATAGAGCTACCCTCAAAGGGAAACCACTCGATTGCACACCCTAAAGGCATTAGTGTAATCAAGCGTTGTCCCAAAGATAGTCAATTCATCAATAATATTTTCAGCATCTCAAATATCAACCATAACATGAGTGTGTATCATTACCATTAAGCAATTCACACACACACACACACACACACACATATACTTTCTATTTAGAAATCTTTATCAAAATATAATACATGTTCCCATAGTTTAGTAGTAAAATAGCAATCATAATATCTTTCACAAAATAGGATCCAAGCTCATTCATAGAAATCATATCATTTTTAATAATAAACCAAATTTTAGGAAAAACATATATATATATATATATATATATATATATATATATATATATATATATATATATATATATATATATATATATAGAGTTGTCTCACCTGATCAAAGTAAAAATCCAAGATCAAGTTCAACACACCAAAATAAGTGGACTTTTGAAGAGTACTACATGCCCGAGCCTCCTCGGTTTGATCTCCCAAAACTTTACCCCTTTTTTCCATCATCTACTAATACCAAATATCATACCTCAAAACTAAAAATAAAACCTAAATACAAGAATGATTATGAAGTGCATATGCCATGCTTCATGATGCAAGTTATGCAATTCAAGCAATTCACACCATACACAAAATTTTGGCTAATGCAACAGCCTAATTGCTTAAATTCATTGACTAACCTAATGACTGAATTTTAACATGAAATTTTTTAGATATATATTCAACATATTGAAGTATATGAACACCAAAAATCAGGTCAAAAAACCAAGTTTGAGCCTCAAATACACAAATTTCAGAACCAGCCTCTGCATAATTTTCTACTGCAGCAGCCTTGAAAATACATTTAATTACCCAACCAAACAATTGTATTTCATCATAAAATTTTATCACATGATAAAAAATACATTAAAGTGTCTTAATACCAAAAATAGGGTCAAAATGATAGAACTAAGGGTCTCAATACTCAGATTTCAGAACCAGCCCCTGCAGACTCATCTATTGCATCAGCCTTGGAAATCAATTTATTTTCCCAACAAAATGAATGTATTTTGTTATCAAATTTTAACATATGATAAAAAACATATAAAAGTATATTCATACCGAAAATGGGGTCAAAATGACAGACTTAGGGGCTTGAAAACACTAAAAAGAGAGCAGCCCTGCCTTGTAAAAATAGAGTTCTGCAGAGACACCAACAACTCACTTCCATTAATTAGGTTCCCACTAATATCTATTGTTTTAAAGCTCTTAAAATTAGCCATATACATATCTATTCTCTATTAGATTTAGCAAAGTCCCATATAGAGAAGAAAAATAAAATGGGGAGTCCTTAGGCTATAAAAGGACTCCTCCCCCTAGTTATACATCCCACAAATTAGTCTTTTCTAGTATTTAGGCTATTTGTATTCTTCTTTCACTTTTGTAATATTTATTTAATTAGCGAAATATTATTTTGATAGTTTCTGAGGATGCAGGCATAATTGACTGAACCTCGTTAAATTTTGGTGTTCTTTTTTATGTTTATTTAATAGCTATTGTCGGATATAGTTGTTGTTAATTATTATGCCATTAAAATTACTTTTCTTGGTAAAATCATGTCTAAGGTGTGTGATTTTTAAATGGGACTATTATGATCCCACCACTATTTCCTGAGAATCTACCTTGGGGTCATTTTTAGTATAATTGTTTACACTCTAGTCACCTATGCAATAGTTCTCAAGGTGAATTTGTATTATTGATGGAAATTAACCCGAATTCCATAACAATTGGTATCAGAGCTCTTGGTTTATTTTAGTATACTTTGTGATTGCGGCTTACGCTAATCTTCCACATTAGAAAAAATTTTCTTGGGCTCATTGGCATTCTGCATTAACAACCATTACATAGAATTTGTAGCAGAAATGATAGATAGCATAAAAGTATCCACATTAGCATCAACAACTTCTTCATCTTCAATTTTGGCAAGAAATGCTATGAAAAATGCTAGATTTATGGTGGAGACTTTTAATGGCACTAGTCAGTTCGGCATGTGGCAAAGTGAGGTTCTAGATGCCCTTTTTTAGCAGGGTCTAGACGTTGCTATTGAAGGAGAGAAACCAGATGATGTGGAGGAGAAAGAGTGGAAGGTGATCAATAGATTGACATGTGGTACAATTCAATCATGTCTTTCTAGAAAGCAAAAGTATGCATTTTCTAAAGAAACTTCTACAAGTAAATTATGGAAGGCACTAGAGGAGAAATTCTTAAAGAAAAGCGATCAGAAAAAACTGTACATGAAAAAAAGATTGTTCTGCTTTAATTATGTTCCAGGTACCACAATGAATGATCACATTACTAGCTTTAATCAGCTGGTAATTGATTTGATGAATATTGACGTGACTTTTAATGATGAAGATCTGGCTCTGATGTTAGTGGGATTACTTCTTGACGAGTTTGAGTATGTTGAAACTATTCTACTTCATGGGAAGGTTATTGTGTCTCTAAGTGAAGTAACTGCGGCCTTATATAGTTATGAATTGCAAAAGAAAGAAAAGCAAGAAAATACGAGTGTTGAAGTATAAGCTCTGGTTGTTAGAGGCCATTTGTAAAAATAGAATAAAGGAAGGAGAGGGAGATTAAAGTCAAAGTCCAAACTGAGCAAAGATCAATGTGCCTTTTAATGAGAAAAAGGGCATTGGAAGAAAGATTGTCCTAAGCTAAAGGACAAAGGCTAACTTAGAAAGGGAAATACTGTCTCAAATTCAAATGTAGCTGAGTGTGATGATATAGATTCAGATCTTTCAATTGCTGCTACACCATCAACCAGCTGTTCGAGTTCATGGTTACTAGATTCAGCTTGTAGTCACTATATGACTCCCAGTTGAGAATGGTTCTTTGAATTTAAAGAACTAAAAGGTAGAGTTATCTACACAGCAAATAATGCCCCTCTTAACACACATGGGATTGGTTCAATTCACTTGAGAAATCAGAATGGATAAATTAGAACTTTAACTGGTGTTCATTATATGTCGAATTTGATAAGGAATCTCATTTCTGTAGGAACCTTAGAGTCAAAAGGTTTCGAAGTAAGGGTGAAGATGGGATAATAAGAATCATCTCTGGTGCACTTGTGATAATGAAGGGGATTCAAAAAAGAAATAATGTGTATTGCTTTCTGAGGAGTACAATTATTGGGATAGCAGTAGCTTCTACTAATGATAAGGAGTCAGAAGCAACCAAGTTATGGCAATGCGTTTAGGGCATGCTTGAGAAAAATCCTTGAAATTGCTAATAGATCAAGGATTATTGAAAGGAGCTTGAACTTGCAAATTGGATTTTTATGAGCATTGCATCAAAGGGAAGAAGACAAGGGTGAAATTTGGAATAGCCATCCATGATGCTAAGAGTATTTTGGATTATCTTAATTCAAATGTGTGGGGGCCTTCCATGAATGCTTCATTGGGAGGAAAACACTATTATGTTTCCTTTATTGATGATTTTTCCTGGAGAGTATGGGTATATACAATGAAGATGAAGGATGAGGTGCTAGAAATTTTCCTTAAATGGAAAAAGATGGTGGAGACTCAAACAGGTAGAATGTTGCATTAAATACCCGCAAGCGCATGGTTATGGTTGCAGTGTAAAGGATTATCATTCCCACATGGATTGACTATTGATTACCAACAATATTTACTTATTATCTTAGCTAGAAAATCAATTTAATAAATTGGGTAAAAGAAAATAAATGACTAATAGCTTTGAGAAGTAAAATCAATTAATTGAAAACATAGAGTCTAGGTCTAGTTTCACTATTCCAATCAAATCATGAATACAACATTAATTTAATTAACTTAGAATTCAATTAAGGGTAATTTCTCTAATTTACCTAAAGCCTCTCCCGAGTTCAATTAAGCATGCAAAGATCAGGATTTAACCCACTCTCATGATTAAAATTCTAATTTAAACTCATTAAGTTCTTTAGCAATTATTTGCCACCGTATCTCTACAATCGTGACTCCCCGAAGAGCTCACCTACTCTCGTGGCCAAGTGCTCTAAGTTCTTTATCCCCTAAGCTAATAATTTTCCCTAATTATTTTTAGTGAAATTTTCCATAAATATGCAACTCAAATAGGCCTAGAATGAATCACAAGACAATTATTGAAACACAAAGAATTAACTGAAAACCAAATCAATTATAATTAAGAATAAGTATTCAAATCATGTCATGGAATAACTACTCCTAATCGAGACTCTGTAAATAAAAGTAGCCACTCATGGCTAAGACAAAATCCATGATTAATAAAAGAAAACAAGAAAAGGCTAATGAACACTGAAAAGTGGTGATCTCAATCTCTTGGAAATTATATGCCTTTTTAATATCTTGATGTCTCTCCTTGTTCTTCCCCCTTCCTCCTAACCCTAGATATATTTTTTTCCTTTTATATGACTTAGGGTAGCTAAGGAGTCCTTGAGATAATCTAATTCCTTAAAACATGTGGAATCGGGAACAATCTTCATGGCACGGCTTGGTGTCATGACCGTGACTTAAAACCAAAATAAATACATAATTAAGTTTGAGAAGGGCATGGCTTCTCCTCATGGCTTCAGGGAAGCCATGCACTTAAACTTCATTACATGGTTTGGGTGCACGGGCATGTTACCATGCCATCCGATTCACTACTTCTCAGGTATACTTGACACAACATCGTGCAAGTCGTGCGAAATTCTTGTGCAAGCTGTGACATGTTCTTTAAAATTTTAAGGCTTTCATGGCTTGGACTCGAGCTTAGCTTTCTTCCTTCTTCCTGTTTAACCAAAATCTCTTGTTCTTTAGCCCATCAAAGTTAAAGTTTGGGGCCCACTAAAAGATAAAAGCAATAAATTAGTAAAATTCCACAAAAAGCACAATAATAAACTAAAAAGTATAAATAAGTCCCTAAACTATTCTAATGTCCTAATTGCACCCAAAAAAAACATTAATTAAGTTATCATCTATTTAAAACTTATTAAAATTCAACTCTAAGACACGTAAATAATTTACACATCAAATTCCCCCCACACTAAAGCTTTGTTTGTCCTCAAGAAAAAAATCAAGTTTAAAAAATAATAAACTCAAATCACACTAAAGTTAACTAGTTTCTAAGAATTGATTCTAAAAAAATCACCAAGATCGAAACCCATTTATTAAAGAACATAGCCAGACAAAAATACAATATATACGAGCAATTTACTAATCATAACCCAAGTATTCACCCTTTTGAAATTAAGCAAGCATAACTCCAAAAAGAAAAGCATTAAAATTCTTAGTTTTTTTTACTTAGCACACGTAATTTTCCAGTAAGTGTGTTTTACACTCCATCTTACCAATTTTTTTTACTCTTCTTAATTCACCTTTCCACTCAAAGCAATCCCTTGTCATTCCCGTACTACTAAGCGTGGATATTGGAGAGTGGGTCTTATAGATACTCATACTTTATTTAGAGCATTGGAGTAGAATTTAGAGCACACAAAAATTTGATTTAAGTACAACTCTTGGAATGAGAAAGAGTGTGCTTCTTTTTTTTTTTAACTGAAAACTATAGTGCAATCCTTCGTAGAATCATACTCGATCTCAATCGCTAGGATTATACTTAGTTTATAAAAACTAAAAAACTCATACATAAAGATTATGTTCAACCTTTTTAATTAATAAGCCATTTGATAGTTCAGTGATCTAACCAAATATCAAGCTTATCTACCAATATATACCCTAGTGTGATAAAGTCTCAAAACAATTTGAAATTTTTTTTTAAGATAAATAGATAATTAATATGGGGAAATGAGTTGAAGATTAATAAATTTTAAACAAAACAAACAAAATCTTCATAATTTTTTTTAATTTTTTTACTGAATTAGACACTTAAATAAATCAATGAGAGCACCCCCCCACACCATCCATGGCATTGTCCTTAATGACATAAAATAAAAAGTTAAATCATAAAAGAGATAAAAGGGTGAAAAGGGTACTTCCTTGATTCGTGCAAGCATCCAGAAGATGTCAAAAAGATAAACCGATTGACTTGGAGGCATAGGCCTTGAAGATGAGGGGATATTGGTGGAAGGCACTCTTGATCTTTGAGGACGAGATGGGGGGGGCCAGGATGTGTTATGATTCCTCCTAGATGATGATGAAGTCAACTTGACATGGGTTGGGACACGACCATGTTTAATCTCATATGATCATAACTCTACTCCTAAATTCAGTAAATTGCTACTCATCATTTTTCAACCTGTGAAAGAAAGATAGAGTAGATAAAAACTAAAAATTAAAAATAAATTTAAATGAGATAATACTGAAGAAAAAAAGAAAGAAAAAAATAATTGGGTTACCTCCCAACTAGTGCTAGTTTAAAGTCGATAGCTCGACTATTCCTTGATGAATTCAGGTGGTTGGATCCATGAGTATACAAGAGACACATTTCAGACTAGCTTCCTCTATAAAGTAGGGTTTGAGATATTGCCCATTGACCTTGAAAGTTTCATTTGCACTGTTTACAAGCTCGACTACTCCATGAGGAAAAACTTGTGTAATTCTGAATGGTCCAGACCATCGAGAATTTAATTTTCCTAGAAATAGTTTCAATCTACAGTTAAACAGTAACACTAAATCTCCTTCTTAAAACTCTTTCTTTTGCAAACTTTTGTCATGCCACCTTTTTGTTTTCTCTTTGTAAATCTTGGTATTCTCATAAGCATCAAGTCAAAATTTTTTTTAAGTTTATTCAATTGAAGTAATCTTTTAGCACCAGCCCTTGCTTGATCAAAATTGAGAAACTGAGTAGCCCATAATGCTTTATGTTCTAACTCAACTAAAAGATGACTAGATTTACTGTAAACCAATTTGAATGGTGAAGTCCCTATTGGAGTTTTGTAAGCTATTCTGTATGCCCAAAATGCATCATCTAATCGAGTGGACCAATCCTTTCTCGAGGCATTGGTTGTCTTCTCCAAAATAGCTTTCAATTCTCTGTTTGAGATTTCTACTTGTCACCTTGTCTGAGGGTGGTATGGTGTAGCTACCTTATGCTTGACCTCATATTTTGCTAATAGAGATACAAATTAATGATTGCAGAAGTGAGAACCACCATCGCTGATTGTTGCTCTCGGGGCACTAAAATGAATGAACACATTTCTTCTTAGGAACTTGATAACCACCTTAGCATCATTGGTCAGTGAAGCTATTGCTTTGACCCACTTGGAAACATAATTAACCCTTACCAATATGTACTTGTTGCCATAGGAATTTGGGAAAGGTTCCATGAAATCTATGCCCCACACATTAAATAATTCAATCTCAATGATGTTGGTGAAGGGCATTTCATTACGACTGTCAATATTTCCTGTTCTTTGACAATGATCACATTTGATTAAGAATTGCCTTGCATCTTTAAAGAGAGAGGGCTAATAAAACCCACTTTGAAGTAGTTTAGTTACTGCTTTATTTGAACTTGTATGTCCCCCACACTCAAGCGAGTGACAGTGCATAAGGACTTTTGATATTTCCTCATTTGGAATGCATCTTGTATAAGTAAGGCTCATCCTAAAAGTATTGCCTAGAGTCCCAGAGGAATTTTTTCGTTTGATGGTAATTTACCAAGTCAAAATACCAGGGCACATTCTCTTGAATTTTCATTAACTACTCACCATGGAGGTCATCTGCAATGGGAAGAGGATATGTATAAATAGTATTTTCTAAATAAGACAAGTGGTTAGCAACTAAGTTCTTTGTTCCCTTTCGGTCTCGAATTTCCAAATCAAACTCTTGAAGAAGAAGGATCCATCGTATGAGTCTTGGCTTGGCATCCTTTTTTGCCAAAAGGTATTTCAAGGCTGAATGGTTTATGTAAACAAGGACCTTGCTTCCTACTAAGTATGAATGAAACTTGTCCATAGCATATTCCACTATAAGTAGCTCTTTTTTAGTTGTGGCATAGTTCACTTGAGCTTCATCGAGGGTATGTCTTATGTAGTATATTACATATGCTTGTTTATCTCTTCGTTATCCCAACACTGCTCCCATAGAAAGTCACTTGCATCACACATGATCTCAAAGGGCAGGTTCCAATTTAGTGGTTGTAAAATAGGGGCTAAAATCAGGGCCTCCTTTAACCTATGAAAAACACAAAGACACTTATTAGAAAATTCAAAAGGAATGTCTTTGGCAAGAAGATTGGTTAGGGCTTTGGCAATCTTAGAGAAATCTTTGATGAACCACTTGTAGAACCCTGCATGGCCCAAGAAACTCTTTATTCCTTTAATGGAGGTAGGAGGTAGAAGATTCTCAATGGCTTTTATTTTTTCCTTATCCACCTTAATTCCCTTCTAAGACACAACATGGCCTAACACCACTCCTTTAGTCACCATGAAATGACACTTCTCCCAGTTAAGCACTAGATTTATCTCTTCACAGTGCTGTAACACCTTAGAAAGATTATCTAGACAAGCATCAAAAGAACTACCATACACAGAGAAATCATCCATAAAGACCTCCATTATATCTTCCATAAAATTTGAAAAGATGGACATTATACATCTTTGAAAAGTGACAGGTGCATTGCACAACCCGAAAGGCATTCTCTTATATGCCCATAGGGGCAACTAAGGTGGTCTCTTCCTGATTATCAGGATGGATGGGGATTTGAAATAATCCCAAGTAGCCATCTAGATAGAAAAAATAAAAGTGGTTTACTAATCTTTCTAGGAGTTAGTTAATAAAGGGGAGAGGGTAATGATCCTTCTTTGTGGCTTTATTAAGTTTTCTATAATCTATGCACATGCGCCACCTTGTCACAGTCCTAGTAGTTATAAGTTCATTATGCTCATTTTGGACTATGGTTATACCCCCCCTTCTTAGGGACCACATGTATAGGACTAACCCATTGGTTATCTGAAATAGGATATATGATCCCTGCATCAAGTAATTTCATAATTTCCTTTTTTACAACCTCTTTCTTATTAGGGTTTAACCTTCTTTAATGTTCTATGGTGGGTTTTGCCTTATCCTCTATGTGAATTCTATGCATGAAAATCAAGGAACTAATTCCTTTAAGGTCATCTATAGTGTAACCAATGATTTTCCTATGAGGTCTAACTCTCCTAAGAAATGCATCCACTTGACTATCAGTTAACTCAGTATTCACAATAATAGGGTAAGTGCACTTAGGGCCAAGGAAAACATACTTGAGGGATGAAGGCAGAGTTTTAAGCTCCACCTTGGGTGCACTTTCCTCCTCAATTTTATAAAGACTTTCCATAGGAAAAGGCAAAGGTTTGTACCTAGATGATTTACTCTTATTTAGTATAGGATTTGCATTGATGTAATGCTCTTACCTTGCTGCCTCTTTGTCCAATTCATCCTTTTCTGCATCATGTTTTAGGCATACCTCCAATGGGTCTCAAGTGAGCTACTTTTTGAAGGTCTCCTCTATACATTTTTGGATCATGTCCACTTGAAAACAAGACTCCATTGTTGGTGATTGTTTTGCCATCTTGAACACATTGAACTCTACCTTATTATCTCTAATCTCTAAGAGTGTCTTTCCTCTTTTCACATCTATAATAGCTCCTACTGTGGCCAAGAATAGACATCCTAGAATTATTGGGATATGGGTGTCCTCTTCCATTTCCAGAATAATAAAGTCTTCTGGGACATAGTAATTTCCCACTTTAACTGGAACGTCCTTTAAAATCGCATAAGGATATATGATGGACCTGTCAGCAAGTTACAAGGACACAGTGGTCAGTTGGGGCTCACCAATGTTCAGCCTCTTGCAAAAAGAGAGTGGAATTATACTTACACTTGCATTAAGATCACAAAGAGATTTGCTTATAAATTTAGTTCCAATGGTATAAGGGATAGTAATACTCCCTAGATCTTTAAGCTTCTAGGAAAGCTTATTCTGGATGACAACACTGCACTCCTCATTAATGGGGATGGTCTCATGGTCCTCCCACTTTCTTTTGTGCAAGATGATGTCCTTCAGAAATTTAAAGTACGCAGGCATGGTGTTTATGACATCCGGTACAGATATGTTAAGCTTAAGCTACTAGAATGATTTTTTAAACTTCTCAAATTGTCTGTCCAACTTGGATTTTTACTGCCTTTAGGGAAAAGGAAGTGGCAGTGTTAAGGTAGGTATGACTTTCTTTTCTTTATGCTTTGCTTGTAAAGCCTCAGTCTGCTTCTCTTTTATTTCAATTTCAGGCATTGCTTCTTTCTCTTTAGATTCAACTTTAGGAATTTGCTTGCCACTTCTCAGGGTGATAGCCTTTGCTTACTCCCTAGGATTTTGCGGTTGACTAGGCAACATCCTAGCTGGTCTTGAACTTAAGGTGTGAGAGGCAATTTGATTCTCTAGCATCTTATTGTGGGCGTGTAGTTGGCCCATTTGAGTAGTTAGGTTCTTTATTGTCTCTTTTTGTTCTTCCTAGTCCTTTAAATATTTTTCCATCATGACTTTCATATTTGACTTTTGTTCTCCTTGTTGAGGAAAAACTACTTTTTGTTGGAACCCAAGAGGTGGTGGCAGCTTGAATCCTTGGTGATTATTATGCACCCCTCCTTGGTTAGACCACGAGAAGTTGGGATGGTTACACCAACCCGGATTGTAGGTATTTGAGTAAGGGTTATCTTAGTTTCTTTAGCAGTTATTGAGTACATTGCGTTGCTCAATTGATGTCTCTTATGAAAAACTCCCTTGGCACTCTAAGGTAAAATGCCCTCCTCTGCAATACTCACATGAATAAACTGCCATGGGGTTGGTCACTTTTGCTGAAACCTCCAACTTTTTTTTAAGCATGTCTAACTTAGCATTAAGGAGGTTCTAACTGTCCAATTCATGCATCCCTGCTACATTCCTCGGTGCACTTCAGTCTCCATGCCATTAGTAGTTGTTCGATGCTATAGTTTCAAGGAGATTGTAGGCATCCTCTGGTGTCTTACTCATGAACGAACCTTGTGCTATAGCATCAATGGTAATCCTCATCGGCTTTGTGAGTCCTTGATATAAAGTTTGAATAAGCAGCCATTAGGGAACACCATGGTGTGGGCACTGTCTCTATGAGTCTTTAAAATGCTCCCAAGCCTCATAAAGAGATTCACCACTGTGTTGGGTGAAGCTTGTAATTTCTTGTTTGAATTTAGTTGTCTTTCCTGGTGGGGAATATTTGCTTAAAAACACCCTAGATAGCAAATCCCAAGAGGTGATTGATTGTGGTGTGAAAGTGTGCAACCATAATTTAACCTTGTCCCTCAAAGAAAAGGGAAATAGTCTTAGTTTGATAGCATATGAACTAACCTCGTTCATCTTGAATGTGTCATATATTTCTAAAAATTGAGCTAGGTGAGCGTTGGGATCTTTAGTTGAAAGACCTCCAAACTGAAATTGAGAAATCATTTAGATGATTGCAGGTTTAATTTCAAAATTGTTAGCATCCACATTCGATCTGACAATGCTACTAAGATTGTCTCCAAGGTTAGGCATCGTGTACTCTTGAAGGGCACGATTCCTAGCTTGTTGAACCACTTAATCCTTTGCCATAATTTTCTTGTCTTTTTCCCTCTTTTCTTTACAATTCTTTTTATAGGACTTTTCAATCTTAAGATTAAACTTTTTCAAGTTTTCTCCTTTAAGATTAAATTAAGATTAAATCGAGTGTTCATACACTATGAAGTACCTGCCAAATAAAGATAAAAATAATTTAACTAAGAAATAAAGAACACTAGTCTAAGAAAAGCAAAAATTAATTTAATATCAATAGTTATTGCATTCAAAATCCACAAGCGCACAAATTGTGAATTATAGTACAAAAGATATCGTTCCCACGATGATGGGATATTGAATACCAATATTTCTACTTATGATCTTAGCTAGTAAATCAAATAAAAGTGATTAAATAAATAAAATATAAATAAAGCAAATTAAACTAAGAGATAATCAAATAATTAAAACATAGAGCTTAGGTTTAGTTTCATTATTCCAATCAGAAATTATTAAACACCTTAATTCAGTTAAGGGTAATTGTTCTAAAATACCTAAAGACTCTCTCAAGTTCAATTAAGCATGTCAAGATTAAGATTTAACCTATTCTCGTGATTAAGAAATTAATCCTAACTCATTAAGTTCCTTAAGAATTATTTTATCCTTGAAGAGCTCGCCTACTCTCATGGTTGAGTGGTCTAAGTCCTATAAGTCTAAAGCTAATAAATTCTCCTAACTCTCGTTGGTGAATCTACCCATAAACATACAATCAATTGGGCCCTTAATTAAATACAAGGCATAAAGAGAAACTCATATAATTAATTGAAAATAAAATTAATAAAACTTATGTTCAATCACATTATAGAATAGCTACTCCTAACCTGAACCCTAAAAGAAATTTAGCCATCCATAATTGTGGTGAAGAGCATAAACATAATTAAAAGAATAAAAGATGAAGAAAAAGAAAATATAGATAAATCTCTTGAATCTTGTGACTCTTCCTTCAATCTTTGTTAGCTCTTATTTCTTTTAGGAAAGTGGAAATCCACTAAAAAATGGCTCTCCTATAGCAGCCCTAACTTGGCTCTCTAGTAGCAGCCCCCTTCGTGTGGAATTCCCCCTTTTCCTAGAGCTAAAATTCAATAGAGAAAATAATGCAAAATTCGTCTAATGACCAAAGCAGTAATTTTTCCCCTTCAAAATCTTCTCCAATTAGGAAAATAACTTCTCAAAATAGCCCCTTAATTATTGCCTTCAATCTTGGACTCTTTAGGAATGCAAAATTCCTCCAAAAACATACCAAAAAGGCATAAATTAACTAGGAAACTAAAAAAGAAATAAAATCAAGCTAATCCTAATAAAATACTAATTATAAATAATAAACTAAATAAAATATAATGAAATACTGATAAATCCTATGGAAATTAAATAAAAAAACTATGCAATAATTGACATTAACAAATTCCGCCACACTTAAACCTTTGCTTGTCCTCAAGCAAACACATGAGAACACCTGTCATCACAATGAATTTAGCACATTGACAAACTTTAACATGTCCATCCCCCATAATCTTTAGTTAATACAAAACTTTATAATTCAAAATTAAATTGATAAATCAAGGTTAAAGACATAAGTTTTACCAAGTGAAGAGCAAACTTAACTATTGAATTTTTGAAAATATATAAGTTGACAATCAAGAAAAACAAAAGCAAGTGACACTATTAACTTAACCTTTAGCAACCCCTAAATTATAACACATATAAGATAGCCATAACATTAATTTTTTTTCTTTTACTTTTTTTTGAGTGAGTGTGTTTTACGCTCTATCTCGCATTTTTTTATTCTCTCTAAAAAATCTTCCCACTTTTAATAATCACCCACCGTTCTCGCATTACTAAGAGTAGATACCGTCAAGTGGGTCCTTTGGATACTCTTACTTTATTTAGAGCATTGGAGTAGATTTGGAGCATATAAAGATTGAAATTTAAATATTTGCTCCTTATTAAAAGAGAGTTTTTTTTTTCTCAATGAAGCTACCATTTCATATGCTAGACTCAAGGATAAACTAAGAATCAAAAATTAAATATCACTCACAAGTATTTTTCTTAACTATCAACTCACAAAATTGAATCACTCAAAAGCAAGTAAGCATTAAGTTCATTAAAATTTCAAAAGTCCTTAACCACAAATGATCAACTTAACTTAAAAATCACAAATTAAGCATTAACATAAGATTATGAAACATTTACAAGAAAATCACATTCAATGTGTTCTACTCATCATAAGGATAGGGTGCAAAAATTTAAATATGTATATGCTAACATGCAAAAGCAAATATAATTTTAAAAATTAAAATAAAATAAAATAAATAACATAAAAGATAAAATTATAAAAATAAAATCTAATCTAACTGCAAAATACATGCAAATGTACCCCTCACACTTAAATTTCACATTGTCCCCAATGTAAAAGGACCAAAAAAACACAAAGAACAAACAAACATTAATAAATAAATAAAATTAACAGAAATAAAGGAAAATTAAAATTAAAATATAAAATATAAAATTAAAATTAAAATTAAATAAAACCAATACTCCCCTAGTGTGATGCTTTACTCTTCGCCTTGTGCTGGTAGGAAATTGATAAGCACATGAAAGATCATGAGATAAGAGCATCACTTAGATAAAATAAATAATAAATAATAAATAATAAATAATAAATATACAACTAAATTAAGCATAAATTCATGAAAATTAAGAGCAAACTATATAAAATAAAAATAGAAATTGTATATAAATGTATATATTAAAAAATAATGCCCAAATTTTGACTTTTAATCAAATCGACCAAAATTCATGCAATCCCCAATTAAAATTGATCAATGCACATTAATAATCATGAAAATAATGCTTTTAAAAAAATTTAAAATACCATCTAAAAAGATAAAATAAAATAAATATAATAGGAAAAAAATAAAAATAAAAAAATAAAAATAAAAATAATAAAATACAAAAAAGAAATAAATAAATAAAATCATAAAATAAAGAAAAAATTAAAGAAAGAAAATGAAAAAAAATATTATTAAATGGTTGTTGGGCCAAATGGCCTAACAAATTAAAGAACAAATGTAATTCCCATGCATGCTATGCCTTTATTAAGAACAAGCCATGCCTATGATGTGTCTTTATGAACAAGCCATGCTAAAAGTAAGAACAAGCCATGTCATTGCTTAGCTTAACATGGCATTTGATGGTTTAACATGGCATAGTGACGTCGATGGGAATGACACGGCATCAGTGATGCCGTGTGATGAAACTGTGACACATTCTGTAATATAATGTAATTTTGGACACGGTTTGGATATGCCATGTCTTCATGCCGTGTTATGATTTTTCATTTTATCCATAATGTCACACAATATGTCAACATGGCACCCTCATGCTGTGTAAGGACACCAAAAACCTACAAAAAATAAATTCAAATACCCAAAAATAAAAAATAAAATAAAATAAAAATAAAATAGAAAAAAATAAAATAAAATATGTTAATAAAAATAAATAAACTATAAAATAAAATAAATTTGGGTTGCCTCCCAAGAGCGCTAATTTAAGGTTATTAGCTTGACCCCTGATTATATAGTATAAGTGATGCAATCAAACATGAGGAAATGTTCTTGGAACCATCTTCGTTTCCTTTCTTTTGGTGGGCTTCCTTGTGGCCAAGTAGTAAACTGCGGACTCCATATGCAAACTTTTTGATTCTAAAATTACTTGAAGAATGTAAGGCTTCTTATATGGGTTCTCAGACAATCCAACACCTTCATGGATTCCTCGTATATGACCATAATGGGTCGTGGAACATATGCATTGTTATTTATTAATAACTCATTTTCATCTTCATCCCATGTAGCTTTAAGTTGTGTTATGATTTTCTCATCCAACTCATCTTGAAATTGAGTTAAGTGACTTTATACCTCGTCATCCTTGATGTTTACAGATTGATTCTTACACTTGGAGTCTTCTTCAATTTCCTCAATGATCATCTCTTCTTGCTCATCATTGCATAACTCAAAAGTGACTTCATCATCTTAACTCAAAGTGTTCTTGTCATCCCATACACTTTCTTCATGTGTTTATATTGAGCAATTTATGGATGCACACATTTGAAGTTTTTGGAAGCATCTTTTTTGAATTTCTGTAATTTGATCATATTGAAATTTGAGCATCATTAGAGCTTCTTTTTGTTCATCCATTACAGACATGATTTGTTTCATCTTGATCTCTAATAAGTGTTCCTCATACTTCTTGGTTGCTTTTTGAATCAAGTTTTCAAACATTAACTCATGATTTATTGATAACCCTAATTGTGATCCACACAATTACTCCAAGATGGGTTATAGTGAGGTGGTGGAGGTGAATATGCATAATATAGGTAACACACCCCATTATGGTTCTCTCCACACCAATTACAAACCTAAAAAAAAGATGAAAAGTAATTAAATGGCATATGTTCTACATTATATACAGGATACATGCATTAGACCTTAAATATTGATAAGAGAATTTATCATTATCGATGACAAATTATTTATCAATGTTATAAAAAAAATAAAAAAAACAAATTAAAATAAATAAATAAATGCTAGTCTAAGATAAGTAAAAATTAAATTAATATCAATATTGCCAATCCCCGACAATGACGCTAAAAACTTATTACGTTTTAAATACCTGCAAGCACACGGTTATGATTGCAGTGTAAAGGATTATCGTTCCCATAGGGATTGACTATTGATTACCAACAATCTTTACTTATTATCTTAGCTAGCAAATCAATTTAATAAATTGGGTAAAAGAAAACAGATGACTAATAGCTTTGAGAAGTAAAATTAATTAATTACAAACACAGAATCTAGGTCTAGTTTTACTATTCCAATCAAATCATGAATACAACATTAATTTAATTAACCTATAATTCAGTTAGGGGTAATTGCTCTAATTTACCTAAAGTCTCTCCTGAGTTTAATTAAGCATGCAAAGATCATGATTTAACCTAGTCTTATGATTAAAATTCTAATCTAAACTCATTAAGTTCTTTAGCAATTATTTGTCACCGTATCTCTACAGTCGTGACTCCCCGAAAAGCTCGCTTACTCTTATGGATGAGTGGTCTAAGTTCTTTATGCCCTAAGCTAACAATTTCCCTTAACTCTTATTGGTGAAATTGTCCATAAATATGCAACTCAAACAGGCCTAGAATGAATCACAAGAAAATTATTGAAACACAAAGAATTAACTGAAAACCAAATAAATTATAATTAAGAATAAGTATTCAAATCATGTCATGGAATAACTACTCTTAATCGAGACTCTGTAAATAAAAGTAGCCACTCATGGCTAAGACAAAATCCATGATTAATAAAAGAAAACAAGAAAAGGCTAATGAACACTGAAAAGTGGTGAGCTCAATCTCTTGGAAATTATCTACCTCTTCAATATCTTGATGTCTCTCCTTGTTCTTCCCCCTTCCTCCTAACCCTAGATATATTGTTTTTATTTTATATGACTTAGGGTAGTAAGGAGTCCTTGAGATCATCTAATTCCTTAAAATATGTGGAATCAAGAATAATCTTCATGGCATGGCTTGGTGTCACGATTATGACTTAAAATCGAAACAAACACAGAATTAAGTCTGAGAAGGGCATGGCTTCTCCTCATGGCTTCGGGTGAGCTGTGCATTTAAACTTCATTACACAGCTTGGGTGCACGGGCATGTTGCCATGCCATACGATTCATTGCTTCTTAGGTACACTTAACACGACATCGTGCGAAATTCTTATGCAAGCCATGACACGTTCTTTAAAATTTTAAGGCTTTCATGGCTTGGACTTGGGCTTAGCTTTCTTCCTTCTTTTCGTCTAACCAAAATCCCTTGTTCTTTAGCCCATCAAAGTCAAAGTTTAGGGCCCACTAAAAGATAAAAGGAATAAATTAGTAAAATTCCACGAAAAGCACAATAATAAACCAAAAAGTATAAATAAGTCCATGAACTATTCTATTGTCCTAATTGTACCTAAAAACAACATTAATTAAGTTATTATCTATTTAAAACTTATTAAAATTCAACTCTAAGACATCATAAAAAAGTCAAGCATCTCCGTATAGAGAATTATGGAGAGTTAAAAAATGATCCATTTTTGAAAGTCTATAAAGATGAAGGTATCGTCAAACACTTCATTATCAAATATACACCATAAGCAATGGGGTGGCAAAGTGAATGAATCGGACATTACTGTTGAAGGTTCGGTGTATGTTGTTTAATATTGGGTTGGGCAAAGAATTTTGGGTTGAGGCTATAGTCTATGCTTGTCACCTTGTCAATTGATTACCATTGACTGCTATTGGTGGTAAAATGCCATTGCAAAAATGGTTTGAAAAACCTACTATAGATTATGATTCATTATATGTGTTTGGTTCTATTGTAGATTACCATGTTAAGGAGTCAAAGCTATATCCAAGAGAAAAAAAGGCAATCTTTATGGGGATCACATATGGTGTGAAAGGCTATTGTCTTTAGTGTCAAGAAACAAAGATAGTAATCTTCAGTAGGGATGTTACCTTTGATGAATCTATAATGTTGAGAAAGGTGACTTCTGAAAAGATGGAGAGTAAAAAGATAGTACTCCCAAACAGGTGGAGTTTGATGGCAATAGAATTATCCCAGTCAATGTAGAAACTGATAATAACTCTCCTATAGTAAAAGAAGAGTCAAATGAAGAAGAGGTTCAGACCTAAGAACCTCCATAGCAACAAGAATCAATTGCTTTAAAAAAGGGAAAGAGGACCATTGGACAATTTGCTCATTATGCTAATACAGTCTCTTATGTATCACCAATTGCCATTGATGAAATTCCTACCACTTAGAATGAAGCAATCCAAAGTTCAGAATAAGATAAGTAGAGGATCGCTATGAATGAAAAAATGCAGTCCCTTCAAAAGAATCAGATATGGAAACTAGTTAGTTTTTCGAAGGGAAAGAAGGCAATTAGGTGCAGATGGGTATATGCAAAGAAAAATGGATTTCCTGACAAATATAATGTTTGCTATAAAGCAAGATTGGCAGCTAAAGGATACACATAAATGGAGGGAATTGATTATAATAAAGTATTTTCTCTAGTTGTAAAGCATTCCTCCATCAGAATTTTATTGGCTTTAGTAGCATAGTTGGATTTGGAACTAGTTCAGATGGATGTAAAAATTATATTTTTACATGGAGACTTGAATGAGGAAATCTATATGACTCAGCCAGATGGATTCAAAGTTGTTAGTAAAGAAAAGATGGTTTTCAAATTAGAAAAATTACTATATGGATTGAAGCAATCTCTAAGCCAGTGGTACAAGCGATTTGACAAGTTTATGATAGGGCAAAAGTACATGAGAAGCAAATATGATCATTGTGTGTATTTGTGTAAGCTATAAGATGGATCCTATATATATCTTTCTTTTTTATATTGATGATATGTTGATAGCTTCCAGAAGTCAAACATAAATTGAGAAATTAAAGACTCAATTGAATAGAGAGTTTGAGATGAAGGATCTTAGTGAAGTAAAGAAGATTCTCGACATGGAAATATCTAGAAATAGGAAATTCAGGAGGCTTTGTTTGTCTTAAAAAGAATATCTGAGGATGGTACTAAAATGTGTTGGCATGAATGAAAAGTCAAAACTAGTTAGTACACCACTTGCTCCTCATTCCAAGCTTAATGCATTTATGTCACTGAAGAATGATACGAAATAGGAATACATGTCAAAAGTACTATATGCAAGTGCTGTTGGAAGCTTGATGTGTTCAATGATGTGTATGAGGCTTGATATTTCACAGGCAGTTGGGGTTGTGAGCAGGTACATGCATGATCTTAAAAAGGAGCATTGGCAAGTTATGAAATGGATTTTATGGTGTATTCTGAACACTGTAGATATTGGTTTGGTATTTCAGCAGGATAGGCAAGATGGTTACTATGTAGTTGGGCATTGTGATTCTGACTATGCTGGTGATTTGGACAAACATCGATTAACTACTGCTTATGTGTTTACTTTTATAAAGGCACTAGTTAGTTGGAAGTCTACCTTACAGTTAACAATTGCTTTGTTTACTATAGAGGCAGAGTATATGACAGTTACAGAGATTGTAAAGGAGGCAATTTGGCTTCGAGGGTTGCTTGGTTAGCTGGGAATTTAGCAGAAGCACATCAAAGTACATTGTGACAGTCAAAGTGCTATTCATTTAGTAAAGAACCAGGTTTATCATGCAAGAACGAAGCATATCGATGTTCAATATCACTTTGTACAAAAAATTCTGGAAGAATGTGGAGTCACAATCCATAAGATTCGGACTATTGAGGATCCTGTTGATATGATGAAAAAAGTGATAACTGCGGTTAAGTTAAACATTGTTTAGACTTGATTAATATTGTTACAAATTGAAAGATAAAATTTGCAGACACTATTGAAGGTTGGATTTGTGAGAGAATTGTATGAGATTTTGCTAAGATAAAAATTTGTTAGATTTAGCAAAATCCCACATTGGGAAGAAAAATAAAATGGAGGAGTCCTTAGGCTATAAAAGAACTCCTCCCCCGCTTAATTATACATCCCACAAAATTAGCCTTCTTTAATATTTAGGCTATTTGTATTATTTCTTTCTCTTTTGCAATATTTCCTTAATTAGTGAAATATTATTTTGGTAGTGTCTGAGGACGTAGGTATAATTGGTCGAACCTCATTAAATTTTGCTCTTATCTTTTATGTTTATTTAATAGCTATTGTTGAGTATAGTTGTTGTTAATTATTGTACTATTAAAATTACTTGTCTTGGTAAAATTTTGTCTAAGGAGTGTGGTTTTTAAGTGGGACCATTGTGACCCAACACTTTTTCCTGGGGATCTACATTGGGTGATTTTTAATACAATTGTTTACACTCTAGTCATATGTGCAATAGTTCTCAAGGTGAATTTGTATTATTGGTGGAAATTAACCTAAATTCCACAACATTCTTTACTCAAATCATAAAATTTACACAAATCACTATCCTTGAAATCAAAAGATTTAATCATAAACATAAACATACAACCACATGCATATGATGCTTGATCATTCAAAACTAGAATTAGCTTCTTACTTACCTTAATCAACAAAAACATGGTTGAAATCTCCTTAAATTCAGCTACCCATACTTCCCTTCTTCTCTAATTTTAGGCTTCAATCATCACATAATAAGATAACTCAAGGTTCTTCAAGATTAATTTGAGTTGGATGTTGTTTTTTTTTTAGTTGGATTTAGGAATGAAGGTTTAGGTTTTCTCTCTTCCCCTTTCCTCTCCTTTACCACTTGCACGTTTTTTTTCCTTAATCTTGCATGTATAGATGTTTTTTTTTTCTAGTTAAGTTGCGTTAAAATTTCTTTTTAAACCCAAACTATTAATAACAATTTCTTCTTAACCCTCTTTTATTTTATTATTATTATTATTATTTGTGTTATTTATATCTCTTTCGTTTATTCAATTAATATTTATAAATCAAAATGTTATGCACATGAAAATGAAATGCATGTGTATTAAGAGAATGCAAATTTCACACTACTTATATAACAGGTTTGGAGGCTTGGGCTTTAAACAGTCTTGGAAGTTGCTTACTGAACCTGGGTCTTTTATGGCTCGTTTGTACTAGGCGAAATATTTTTCAAGAACTACATTCCTTGAAGCACAGTAACGCCACAATCCTAGTTATGTTTGGTGTGGCTTGTTTGCCACTCGGGAGGTTATTTTACAAGGAGCACAACGGCGGGTGGGTACTGGCCGAGATATTTTGGTATGGAAGGAGCCGTGGTTACCCGATGCAACTAATGGATTTATTTCATCCGATTATACAGGAGATGTTGGTAGCATTACGGTCTCTATGTTATTTTATGTTAATGGAAGATCATGGGATAAAGACCTTATCCATGATTTATTTAATGTGAGGGATAGGAATTTGATTTTTCAGATTGCACTCAGCAATAGAATTGTATCTGATTCATGGTACTATTGTTTCTCCACCATTTGCTTATTTTCAGTGAAAGGTTGTTATACATGCCTCTATAGTGACTATTCCACAACTTCTTCCTTTTGGAATGTTGTATGGAAGTTGCAGATGCCTTTAAAAGTGCGTGTTTTCCTATGGCGTGCTGTTTCTGGATTTCTACCAACCACTGATGCCCTCCTCTCTCATCGGGTTACGGTTGATTTGTGGTGTAGTTTTTGTGGCCGTCACGCTGAATCTTGTTTGCACTTATTCTATGAATGGTCTTTTGCACGGGATGTTTGGGTCCGTTCATCACTACAGGTGCTACCATCATCACCCCTCCTTTCAATCTTGGGTGCAGTGTGTTTTTACTCGGTTATAAACCAAAAAGAGAGCTCTGTTTATATTTATCTGTTGGAATTTATGGAACTGTCATAATAATCTGGTGTGGCAACATAAGAAGTGGTCTGTGCAATCTCTTTTAAATCATTCTAGGCACTATTTATATCAATGGCAATGCACTGCCAAACTGTATTCTGACTTCAATGCTCGCATGTTAGAGACGCTAAAGGTGATGTAGTTTGGACAAGACCTTCGAACGGGTGGTTGAAGGTAAACCTTGATGCTGCTATCTCCTTATCCCATCATCGTATTGGCATAGGTTGTATAGTTTGGTTGTCAACTGGTGCGTTTGTTGCAGCTTTCTCAAAACCAAGTCAAAGTACTTTCTCATCTATGGATGCGAAAGCTCTGTCCTTAACGAGAAGTTTTAAGTTGGCCCAAGTCCTACAATTATGATCGCTTTGTTTTGGAAATGGATGCTCTGCAAATTGTTCAGGCTATATGGAACCCTTCAACTTGTTCTTTTAATTTGCTTATTGCTGATTGTTGTGCCTTAATTTCTAGTTTTTCATGTATTCAAATTCATTTTATTAGGAGATCAAATGAAGCTACTCATACTTTAGCTAGAGTCGCTCTTTCTTTGTCTGAGATCGGCGAATGAAGCTACTCATATTTTATTAGGAGTCTGTCCTGGCTGTTGTTTTCTGTTGTAGCTCGAGAGAGCATTATTGTTCATTAATGGCAATTTCTTAATTTTCAAAAAAAATATATATATTATGACTCAATTTAGTGATATATGATACTGCAGTAAAATAAACCATTATATAATTTCTAAAATATTTAAAATATCTTTAAACATTAATTATTAAATATTTATTAATATTTTTGAAATTGTGTATTGTTTTAATGTTAAAATTGTTTGTTATTATAAATTTAACAATTATTTTATCTTTTAATATATAAAAAATAACGAATTAAAATTATTAGTTATTGTGTGATATGAACCAACCGTCCGTTATTATTTTTAAAAGTTTAACCTAAGTAATTTCATTATATATAAAGGATATTATCGGAGAGGTTTGCCCTCTGGGAGTCCGAACCCTTGCTGACTCTTATTGCGCCTTCCGTCAGCCAGGCGGCGCAATCAGGCCGCTCTGGCCCTCCTTTCCGACATGGAATATCCTTGCTCCATTCCAATCTGCTCCTAAACAATCTTATGCGGCAGCAGTTCAAGGCTCTCCGATTATTTTCGAAGAGAATTCTGCCACCAACAAGGACGACTACGTTGCTATCAAGATTAATCAAGAGATTTATAAGAAACAATTTTCCGTTTGTCAGCATTCTCCCATTGCCCGAATTTTTCTGTCAAAAGGAGAATTGCCATGGAAGCTTGCAGAATTAAAGACGAAGCTAACTTCTGTTTGGGATCTTTCAAATACCTGGAAACTGATTTTCTTGGGTCGAGGGTTCTATAACGTCATCCTAAATTCCAGCAATGAAAAAAATTCATTATGGGGCAGGGGATCGATAGCACTAAAGCCGGGCATCCTTAGATTTAATCTTAACTACTGTGGTCTTCTTCTTCTTTCTTCTAAACTCCATACAAAATCCTATGCGTGATACTTTTTATGTGCATGAATGCTTTTCAGGATTTCGAACATTTCAAAATAAAAGTACTGTCCCAAACTTGTAAAAGTCATTGACTTAGATTTGTCAGCGTTGCTGAAGCTGATTCGCAGTTTAATATCAATTGCTAATCTCTTACCAGTAGAGCGGGGAGGGAAAAAAAGTGTAAATGTGAAAAAATATATATATATTTTTAATTTTGAGACCGTACACCTAAAGCAATAAAAAAAAATTGTTTATTATTCTTTTTATATTTACTGACACATATATGATATAAAAATATTAACTTAAATTTTATATTTCAAATTACTACTGCAAATAATATAATTTACATTCATCTGTCAATAATGTAAAAAATAAAATTTTTTTATAAACGTCATTTATATATTTTTTTAAATAGTGGACACTATTTATCAACAATTTGATAATTTGTTGTTGTTCATATTATTGTGATAAAAATGAGTCATTATATGATCTCATAATAACAATGTATCATAACAAATTGATTGACATTTGTAGGTGAAACAAGTTACTTTTTTTTTTCTTTTACCCATTTAATTGGTAACCTAAATTTTTTTTGGCAGGGTAGAAAATCAGATTGCTTTTTCTCGTATATTCATTTTATCAAACACCTTTCCTCTTCTATATCCCTCTATTGATCATGATCTAATAATTCAATTAGTCATTTGAAGCCATGGTCTGTGCAAGCTTTTCAAAGCTAAACACTGCTTGATGTTTTTTTTTTCCTTGTTCCATTTTCAAGTAAAACACTATAAGAGATGGTGGATGGAAAAGAGAACATGGATTGTAATTTGCTACTCTTCATTATATTAATGCCTCTGAGTTACAAGGTCTACTACCCTTTAATAAAAGATTTTCTATAATCAGTTCAACATCACATGCTACTTGAAAAAAAAAATTCAATGCGTTCATCTCCTTTAACTGCTCTATTAATATAAAATGCATAACTATAATAGATCTTGGTCATGGGTTTGGGAAGAATATCGAGGTCTAGCCTAAACATTTAAGAGAATTCTAAGTTTCTCTGAAAATGTCAGTTTCCCCACCTTTTTTTTTTCTAGTGTCAATCTGAAGGTATGCAGGATTAGATGTCAACCTTTGTAAATTTGTATTGACATGTAGATGGGTCCTCATTATGCTTCTCTAATAAATTTCAAGTTTATCAGTAAAGATGGTTCTAGTTTTATGATTGCCATCCATTCATTGTCTCTGTTTGTTAATGGCCAATGTGCAATATTTGCATATTGAGCCAAAATCAGAAACTCAACTTTTAGACACTATTATGGATATAGAGGGAGTTCTATTCGCTAGAGTTCTTGGAGTAGGTGGATTTGATGTAGTGTTTGCTATTGCCCTGTGGGACTCCAACAATAATGTTTCAAAACACACATCAACTAAAAAGTTCCTTGGAAGCTAACAAAATTTCTCAAAGTTGGCTTAACTAAGACCCATCAGTTTTGTGTTTTTTAGAAGATTTAGCCAATTATAATTAAATTGTTCGTGACTTGTTCATGGAGTTATTAACAAACATAACATTTTCCTAAAATTTTTACCAGCATACCATTTCTCAAACAACATAAGTGGTCCGAGAGACAATGTGTTGCCTTTTTCATGAAACTGGGTTTGGGACGACGTTTTATTTGAGCAATACAGAGCCATGTTTTGAACTATTTTTATTGCTAAGATTTTTTTTAGATTAGTTTTTGTAGTGCATTTCATAATTAGGGTTCTTATAACTTTGAATTTGAGAATTTTATTTTTTAAAGGGTAAATCTGCTTTCTTTTTAACCTATAGAAAAAAAAAAGATTCTATCAAATGTCCTAAATAGATTCTTTAGATCCAATAGTTATTATATTTGATGATACCATGTTATCATGACACCATAGAATTTGCCAATAAAACTATATGTAAATGTCTATATATTTTTTGTTTTAAGCCATAGGAAACGACATATTGACTTAAAAATATCTTGGAAATGATTTGACCAATCATTATTGCTGTTAAAACAAATAGGGATAAAAAAACACAATTGACAAAAAAAAATTTCAAAATGTTGTACTACAAGAACATTAGATTGTATACATATAAGTTTAAAAAAAGAGCTTGTGATAACAATACTCATTCATAAACTTGTAAGCCAAAATAAGTAGTAAAAAGTGACATATCCAACTTAAGTAGCAAAGAGAGAATAATGCATTTTTTCCTTCTCTAGAAACATTCTTCAATTGCTTAAATAAAAAAAGACCTATCCATCATAACGCTACCTACATCATGTCCAATAAAGTTAGGTTGTTTTGCTCTAGAAGACTCTGTTGAAGTAGAAAACTTTTCAAAGCTAATACTATCTTCAGTAAGGCCACTATCATTTTGCATAGGTGTTCTATGTTAGTGATATGCACTAGGTCAATCATGTATGACCATGTTTTGACTTTATCATTTTATTTAATAAAGAGGCATTTTTCATTATCATTTTATGTTACGATAATTACTTGAGTAGTCAATTTTTACTAAAGTCATCAAGTATGTGACTTGATAGTAAAACCCTTAGATTAAATATGAGTTCTATTCAAATTATCCCTAGTCATAACAATATGTTATGGCTAGTATGATGTTAATTGATTATTATGTTTTACTAATGATGAATATGAGATATTAAGTCAACTTATAAGTACTTATTTGGAAAATAATGTATTAGATTGACCCATCATGAGAATACTACATAGATAATTATTATAAGTAATTCTCATCATGATAATATTAATTTAGTCTTTTGACCTTGAAATCATCATGGATTTCTACATAACTATTATATATTTTGACACAATCTAACATTGTCTTTAATAGGATGATTAAATAGATTGTTGTTGGATATGAAATGAGTTATGCAAGGAATGTGAGTGATTGAGAAGGAATTTATCCCTCATTTAATCTGAGTAAGATATCTATGGGCCTCTTGATAAGATAGACTGAGGAAAATGCATGGTCATGCTAAAGTGAATTGATAAAGAGTTATCATTCTCAGTCTATTTAAAGTTAAGAAATAATATGATTGAATTATATAAGGATGACAAAAACTATGCCTTATATTCAATCAAGATATCATATGACAAAGGGATTACAATATTTATTATAAATTAGGTTACGTAGGATTAATGTCTTGCTAGAGGCCACTTATGACTTGCAGGCCTAAATAGAGATTTAAGGCCCATTGCCAATGTCATGTGAACCTATAGGGTCACACACTTAAAACAGGCCCAAAAACGGATATGGGTTTGAGAAGCCCAAATAGCTTTATGGAAAAAAAAATAAATAGTTTTTATTTAAGGTAAATGTTATCTTAAATAGATAGAATTTTATGTCTGATTTAATTTTAAATAAAATCAGAATAATAATAATTGAGAAATTACTAAAAGTTATTTTGGTAAGTGAAACCCTAATTAGAGGTCTATAAATATGTTATATTCTTTAGGTTTTCACTAACTCAATTATTAACCACCAAATTTCATTTTTCTCCTCTTAGAAAAACTAAAACACATAGTGTTTTTTATCTTAATTTGTGAGAAATCAAGATAAGTGCTAGCACACAAATTTCTCATTTTAATCAAGGGCTGTTCGTGTGGATGCTTATGGAGGACGGATTCTTTTGGAGACGTCTTGATTCGAACTACTAAAATCAAAAGCTCGAGGTAAGTTTTTATCAGAGTGAACCTCCTCTTTGCCTTCCAATAGCCTTGCCTCTTTAGCTTTTATGGTAAAATTTGAAAAACCCTAGTTTTTAAATCAATTAATCGAATTACTTGGATCCGGGTTAGGGTATATAGTTAAAAGTTTTAATTTTCGCTGTGTTTTTGAATCACAAAACCCAACATTCTATGCACTGAACCTCTCCCCCTCCCATTCCCTTTACCATGCTAACCTAAACCTCTACCCCTCCCCTTGCCTGTCATGATCTGATATAAAGAGAACACATTGCAGAAATCATTAAACACACTTATAGCACAACACTTGTATCACATTAGCATGTCTAACACAATCATGCAACTTACATAAAACACATGAATAGATCATAAGCAATATTTTCCTTAATATTTACCAATACCTGATTGGTCACTGTAGTTATTCTCACATTTTAGCCTAAGTTGTTCCAACAGCTCTTGGAGTACTCTGTGTAGGCTAAAATGTATGGAATAAAGATATTTAATCTGACATTTATGTCCACGTGGTCAATTTTATTGCATGTTAGATTGCGTCCATAACACGTGCCCACCTATGGTTTTTGATGTGTGAAGTAGATCCAAAATAAAAGTTCATATGTATAATCGGAAAAAAAAATTAAATTGAGGTGTGTAATAGACCAATATGATAAAGTTCAGGTGTGAAACAAGGTATTTGGCCAAGCCCATTAGGCACCATCATTTTTTTTTTGTTTACTTCTTTTTTTATTATTATTAATTTCTTCATTATTTTTTTACACAAACACATACCACTTTTATTTTATTTTATTTTTCTTTTCACATAATAATTGATTTATTTATATGCATATATATATATTTTTACTTTTAGAAATTTAGTTAGAAATTTAGAATTTATTTTGTTTTTTTCTTCTTTTTTTTTTTTTTAATATTACATTAAGCATTACTTTCATGATTATTAATGGGCATTATTCAATTTTATTTAAGGATGACATGAATTTTGATTAAAATTCAATTTTGGGTATAATTTTTCAATCTATGCATTTATATGCGATTTCTATTTTTTTTCCCTATATAGTTTGCTCTTAATTTTCATGAATTTATGTTTATTTTAATAGCATGTTATTTTTTAAATATTTTTTTAAGTTGCTTTTGATTTTGTCTAGGTGATGCTCTTAACTTTTGATCTCTCATGTGCTTATTGATTTCCCACCACCACAAGATGAAGAGTAAAGCATCACACTAGAGGAGTATTAGTTTTATTTTTTTTCCTTTAATTTTATTTCTTTTTTATTTGTTCTTTGTGTGTTTGTTTGTTCCTTTCACACTGAGGGCAATGTGAAGATTAAGTGTAGGGGATACATTTGCATGTATTTTGCATTTATTTTATTTCATTTTTTATGTTAATTTTAATTTTAGAATTATATTTGTTTTTGCATGTTAGCATTTACATACTTAAAATTTTTGCAACCTATCCTTATGATGAGTAGAGCACATTGAATGTGATTTTCTTGTAAATGTTTCATAATCTTTTGTTAATGCTTAATTTGTGATTTTTAAATTATGTTGATAATTTGTGGTTAAGGACTTTTGAAAATTTAATGAACTTAATACTTACTTGCTTTTGAGGGATTGAATTTTGGCAGATGATAGTTAGGAAAAATACTTGTAAGTGATATCAATTTTTTTTATTTTTAGTTGATCCTTGAGGCTAGCATATGAAATGGTAGCTTCATAAAAAAATATATAAGTAAAAAAAACTCTCTTTTTAATAAGGACATGTTCCAAATCTGTGACACCCCTTCCTATCGGCACACTCATTAGACGGGTATGACCCTGACTCACCTAACTAGAGCACAGATGTGAATGAGCATCGCTCATGAACTAAATTTAAACATTTATAAATATTAATCTCACTGAAACTATAATTATAAACAGTTTAACTATACCTTTAAAAAAAACAACTCCCTTTATAATACAAATACATAACTATCAAAAATACCTATTTTCTAAATTCTATTCCAAATGATATATATATGAAACCAAAATTTACAATGCCTCATAATCAATTTTATTATTATTGTTCTCATTCACTTCATCTCCACAAATTAACTAGATAAAACTTAACCACATGTGATAACCTCGTCTCTAGGATGAATTTTTGCACCTCAAGCTATAGTTCGAATGACTACCCCTAAAAGCTAATTACTATGAAAAATAATAAAAAGAGAGTGATGAGTATTTTTGCAAGAAAATACTCAATGAATGAACATAATAGTAATAAAGGTGCAATATCGCTAAAATATCAAGGTAGATCAATATAGAAAGTTTACTCAAAGAGAGAAAGAATATTGCATAACAATCCAACATGGAATGAGCATTACGAGTAATTATTCTATTATTAAATTTTCATATACTAATATTCATCAAAAACTTATATAAATATAATTATAGATAACTTATTTATAGCTTACAGGTGTTCTTTCGTAGTTTTGGCAAAATAAAACATTTTGCATAACACATTTACACTTGTGCAACTTGTTTACTCGAGCTCAAGCTCAATTTTCAACAACAATTATTATTATTTAATGATTAAAATAACATTTGATTGGACTTTATAGTATATTCTCAGTCCAGTTCAATTCTCAAAAATATTTAAAATTATTCTCATAAGATTTAGAGCACTGTACAACATATATAAGTAGATATCAGTGCGCCTAGTACTCATACCACATTGAAGGTAATACACGTCAATATGCATGCGACTCAATTTAATATACCCCAATGGATCACGAGCCTCTTGTCCCAAGGACTTAAAGTAATCACATCACAACAAGACCGTAATAATCATTTCGTCAATTCCACATTTCATAGAATGAAAGGCTATGTCCCAGACACTATGCCAAATCACTGACCTTGTCATACCCTAGGTATGGACTTACTATCTCTTAGCATATACACTTGTGCTCAAATTTTCCTCTTCATCAAATGCTCATCTGAGCTAGTAAATCATTATCAATATTCATTTCTCTTCATCCACTTTAACAGAAAAAAAAATCAAAAATCAAAAAAAAACACTTGCTACTTATTTTATTATGATACATAAATTTCTTTCTTCGCTTGGCAAGGGTGCATGCAAGTATTTTTACCTATTAATATAATTATCATAGCATTATTTTCTAATATTATTAAATTAAATAATAATAATAATAATAATAATAATAATAATAATATTATTATTATTATTATTATTATTATTACCAAGACTTAATTAAAAATAATATATTGATTTATTTACATCAGTTACGCCTATTATGAAAATGTGCTTTTAAATTCTCAACTCTATCTCAAGTTTTAGATATTATATCTTGATTTAAATAATTTATTATCAAAGACTATTTATTTAGTTATTAAAAATTCAATTTGGCATAAGTTTTAGCAATTTAAGGCTTCACTTTGATCATCAATAAGTTAATACCAAAATACGATTCCATGACTTCTGCTCCATGTGTACCACGTGGTGATATTTTTTAGGCCTTTACAACAAAAGAGTTGAGAAAAAAAAATTTAGAATAGTTCAACTAGGGTCACAGTTGTCTACGGTACCGCTCACAACATAAATTGGTAATTTTGTGAAGAGCTTACAGCACCCAAACAATTCATGCGCGCACACACACATACACACAGAGAGACATAGACACACACACACAGAAATGTCTTTGTGTGTGTCTGTTTTTGTGTGTGTGATTTACCAATTATATATATATATCTATGTGTGTCTGTCTCTCTATCTCTAATATATATATATATATATATATATATATATATATATATATACTGGTTCTTATATATTGATAAATGTTATATATATATATATTGGTTCTTACATATTTTGTAAATGTTATGCTTAATTTAATAAGTGGATTTTTTTTTTGGTTGAAAGTGCTTATTCTTCCTTTATTTCTTACTCACTCACTCACACACACTCACTCACTCACACACTCACTCTCTCTCTCTCTCTCTCTCACACACACAGATATATATATATATATATATATATATATATATATATTGGTAAATGTGATGCTTAATTTAATAAGTGGATTTTTTTTTGGTTGAAAGTGCTCATTCTTCCTTTATTTCTTACTCTGTCTTAAACCATTTTAATTTAATTGTTTAAACTGTATTTCCATACTTCTCATTCTTGCAATTTTGCGTCAAACTCAACATATACAACATCATTTTAATGATGATGAAAATACAAGGGTCATGATAGTTTAAATAGAAAAATTGACATATTTCTGAAACAAATTCTGCGATCAAACCTCAAGAAAACAACCTAAAGGCCAATGAGTTTCAAAGCTATCCAAGATTCAAATTCAACGAAAAACAGAGCAGCATTAAGGACACTGAATTCAAGCAAACGAAATCTTTTACAGAACTTTAAACTTCAAAAAAAGAAGCAACGACAAGGGTACAAAATTCTAGCAAGGGAGCAGCAATAAAAATACAGGAATTTCAGTAGATAAACTTGCTCATAAGACATTCAAATTCGCAAGGAAGGACAACAACAAAATTCGAAGTCCTAACAAACATCAAGAATTAAAAAATAATTATAGAATCAGACCAGAATAAAGGGATGGAGTCTACTCACAGTTCAATTGAAATACTAGAACTCTATACTCTTCTTAAAATACATAAATCTTAGAAGGAAATCACCAACAACCAAGTTACAGCAAACTAAAGTTAACAAAACAATTATAATTGAGCTATCAAGAAGCAACAAACAATAAAATTTTAAGAAAATAAATGAGAACTTGAAGAAGATCAAGGGATAGAGACCCAAGCATGAACAACAGATCTTAAATGCACAAAATTTTAAGCAATAGAAATTTAATTCACCAAAAATGAGAGAATAGTTGCAAGAATCATGTCAGAACTAATCAAGAAGAAAGATAATAGTGGATTCGCACACAACACCATGAAATTTGGCATCAAGGAGTTCAAAATTCAAACAAGAAGGCGAAGAAGATGTCCACTCACTGATCACTTAAAAGTTCTCTACCTCCTTTCACTTAATCTGATCAGCTAGGAATTGGGTTTAACCAAGAAATTCAACAAGGACAACAAGAGCAGAGATTTCATAAAGAGCAACACTATCTCCACCAAGAAACTAAGCTTTTATAATTCTAAGATTTCAAGAATAAGAAACGACAACTCAAGAAAATTTTAGAATTGAAACAAAAGAGAAACAAGATGAATTCACTCATTATTGCTGCATCTTCCGCCTCTTGATCTGTCTCCCTCTCTCCCATCCTCTCTGCTTCTTTGTATCATGTGCATTTTTTTTCTTCTTTTTAACGTAATGAGAAAGGACCATAAGGATAAGAAGAAGCGGAGGAGATATTCTCTAAATAATATTCTAAAGTCACACTTTAAGCCTCCTAAAAATGACAGCTGCACCTTTTTCTTTATTTTGTCTTTAAAATTTTGTCTCTAACTAATTTAATTTAAATAATAACTTTTCTTTTTTACTTGCTCACTAAGAATTTTATTATTTTATTTTATTTCTTAAATCCTCAAGCTTTCCTTTCTTGCAATTTTTTCCTAATTTATTATTTATATTATAAAATAAATTCTACTCTTTCAGTATGAATGTGACAAAATCTACTTCAATGTTCTAAATAGAGCAAGAGTATTCACAAGATTCAGTTAACAGTATCCACACTTAGTATTGTGGGAACGGTAGAGGATTATTAAAAGTGGGAAGACTTGTTAAAGAGAATAAAAAAAATAAGATAGAGCATAAAACGCACTCGCTTGAAAAAAAATGGTGTGACTATCTTTTATGTGTTAGAATTTAGGAGTTGCTAAGGGTTGAGTGAGTAGTATCACTTTGTTTTGTTTTTCTTGATTGTCAACTTATAAGTTTTCGGAAATTCAATGGTTAAATTTTTTTTTCACTTGGTAAAGCTTACATCTTTGACCTTGAGTTATCAATTTAATTTTAAGTTATAAGTTTTGTATTAACTAAAGATTGTGGAGGATAGACAAGTTAAAGTCTATCAATGTGCTAAATTCATTATGATGATAGGTGTTTTCATGTGTTTTGCTTGAGACAAGTAAAGATTTAAGTGTGAGGGAATTTGTTAGTGTTAATTATTGCAATCTTTTCTATTTAATTTCTGTAGGATTTATTAGTATTTCTTTATATTTTATTTATAATTAGTGTTTTATTAGGATTTTAAGTTATTTGCTTAGTTTTATTTCCTTTTTAGTTTCATAGTTAATTTATGCATTTTTTTTAGTATATTTTTTGTAAGAATTTTGCTTTCCTAAAGAATATGGAATTCAAGCCAATAATTAAGAAGTTTTTTTATAGAGTTATTTTCCTCTATGGAGTTATTTTCCTCATGGAAGAAGGTTTTAAAGGTGGAAAATTACTTTTTGATCATTGGATGAATTTAGGGTATTTTTCTCTATAAATAGAGAATTTTAGTTCTAGGTTAAGGGAGCCATTTTAGGGGATTAGACACAAAAAGTTACAAATAAGAACCTTAAAAGATTGAAGGAATAAGAAATTGAAGAATTGAATATTTAAGATTAATTATAATTAAGGCTATTTGCAAATTTAATCATAACATTTAGCACTTTTTGCAATTTAATAACAACATTTCAATTTTGGGAAAATAAAATGGAAAGTTACAAACTTTGGCAATTTTAATCACCGATCACATTTCGAGTTAACTAATGTTGACATGTCAAGCAAGAACTGGGTCATTAATCCATATTAGACTATTTATAATCTACGTTGAAACTCTGCGTTTTGCACACCAAAAGGCATCGTTTAAAAGCTGAAGGAATGAAAATCAATTAAATCATATTCTTCTTCTTCTTCTTCTTCTTCTTCTTCTTCTTCTTCTTTGTGTAACTTAAACTCCATTTTTCTTGTTGCTCCTCTCATCTCTTGCATTGCATCTATTGTTGCTTTCTTGACTCACTTTATTCATTTGGTCCTACTCGTATCATGTTACTTTGTTCTAAAAAATTTTCTTCTCATCTATTTTGACTCACTCACTTACTACATCGCATCACACCAATCGGTAATTTTATCAATGAACAAACAATCACTACTACCACAACTACTTCAAAAATCTTCATTTTAATCATTTGTTTCTTTTGAGTTTTTGCTCTCATCTATTCTGATTTCTCAAAGTAAAATTTTTTCTGTTTATTTATTTAATTTAGGATTGTAATTGGATTAGTTATTTGCTGAAAGGAATTGGCACATGCATTAATTGACTTATTTAATCAAAATCATGGTTGTATCCATTCGACAAATGTCTATAATTGTAGCCGCTCTTGGGTCTCTCTATTTTATTTTTAGGATAGTTACAGTAAAAGAAAAAGGTATTCGTATCCTTTTCATTATTTGCAATTTCAATTGTTTTACTTCTTATGTAGCCATGACAATCTAATTATTTGTCTTGTTTTGATTTATATATAGCCCGTGATTGGAACTCCTATCCTTGAAAAAGGAGTCATTATTTGCAAGTATCCATCTAATCCCATAATTGTCTTTAGGATACCTATGTAGACACCCAATTTCAGGATAATGAATTATGGATGTGACAAAGGACTTCAATGATGAAAATGTCACGAATAGGTCTTCAATATTTAAACTTGGAAACTTTAAGGATATAATTGCATTTTTCAAAGAAATGATTTAATGTTTTCATGGACTAAATTGCAATGCTTTTTAGGGATCTAATTGCAAAACTTAAATTCTTTAAAGGACCTTTTTATAATTAAAAGTAAAAAAAGTGGTCAGAATTATACTAATTCGATCGAAATTGTATAATTCTGATCAGAATTATACTAATTTCGATTGGAATTACACTAATTTCGATCAGAATTATACAATTCTAGTTAGAATTAGACTTCCTCTACTCATTCTCGAATCTTCCAGGATAAATTGAGTCCTAATTGGTCTGAAATTTTATTTTTAAGGAAATAAAAGTCTTTTAGGAATTAATTTATTACTAGGGTTTCAAGATGTATCCCTATATAAGGAAGGCTTTGGATTTGAAAAGAGGGGGGAAAGAAAAAAATGAAGGGAAGAAAGGGAAAAAGAAAAAATGAATGAAGGCAGAGAAAAAAGGAGAGGAAGGAAAAAAAGAGAGAAAGAAAAGAAAGAAAAAATGAGAAGAAAAAAGAGAGAAAAAGAGAAGGGAAGGAAAAAAAAATTATTCCTTACAAATTCTTTTTACTTCATTTATTAATTAAAGATCTTTGAAGAATTTTTGAAGAATAATATTCAAAGTCCTATCAAGAACGGTGATTCTACAAATCTGAGGACCACTTCATTAAAATCATCCATAAGCATCATCTTCTCTTTGTTCTATTTTATTTGATTTATTTATTTCTTTTTTAATTTTATTGATTTTTAATATTATTTTATTATTTATTCACTAATCATAATTTTTATTTTTTTAATGGTGATTATGGAGGAAAACACATGATAATCGTATTTGGAGAATCAAATCCATAAGAAGTCCATGGGATGCCATGGATAAGACCTTGTAAATTTAATTTTTACGTTTTTTTATTTAATTTCTTTATTTTAATTTTATGTTTTTAGGGTTGTGTTAATTATTTTTATTTTCAATAGAGTATTGTGATAGCCCCAATAATAGGAATAGTAGAATTATATGTGTGATTGCACATTTATGCTAATTAATTGGTTAGTAAAATTAGGATTTCAATTGGGTAATTAATTAAAATAAATGGTGGGAGTAGATTAATTTAGGTTGCATGTTAATAAAAATTAGGATTTTTTTAGAAGTAATTAATTTAATTAGTTGTTTGATCTTTAATTTAATTGTTTTAATATGTTTTATTTGTTTTTGGGCTTGTTTATTTATTTTTTATTTGTTTTGTGCTTGTTTGTTTATTTTTATATGTTTTAGACCTTAAGCCCATATTAAACTTTAATCCATTTAAATAAATTTAGGTTTTTTTTAGGTTTAATTAATTAAAATGCATTTCAAGCCCATAATTAATTAGATTTAGGGTAGAGATAACTTAGGCCTATTTAGTTAATTAGGCATATGTCCACCTAATTTAATTAAATTAATTAAACTTAGCCCATTTAATTTAACCATTTTTTCATAATTTGTAGATTTAGGGTGATCTTAGAATTAAAATATGTATAATTAGGCCCACTAATTTAAATACCTTCATAATTTGTAGATTTAGGTCCATTTTTAGAATTAAATAAATATACCTAGGTTCATTTAATTAAAATTAAAAGGAATTAGTCTTTAGCTCGCTTGTAAATTAAAAATGTAGATTTAGCTCATTTAATTAAAATCAATGTACATTAGACTAACTTAGGGATTATATGTTTAATTGAATGCATTATTTACTTGTATTTTCATGACTGGTTTGCCTTGGAGTTAATTGTTAGAATAAGGGTTTATATGAATTTGCATGTAAATAGAGGATAATATAGTAATTTATAAAGTAATTCTAAATGAACACAAGACTGAAAGAAGTTGGTATTCCGTATCTAGAATCTCCTAGTTGTGGTGCTAGTTTTCTTTTCGGGAATCGAGTGCCACCTTTTTTATTTGTCCTAGTTATTACCCTGGGTGGCGACTCCTTATCTCCACGCCATGTCTTTGTGATAGTGGTTAGTGTGTTCTTTAGAGCCTTGAGCCCAAATAGTATCACGGTTGCTAAAATCTTGGACACACGCTAAACCCCGTCGTCTACAGTGGCATGATACTGATTCTACTTGTGTTCTTTAGAATTATTTTATTAATTATCATTTTATTCTTGCATTCATTTTGCATGTCCTTATTAACCGATGGCGTTGATTTATGGTTCCATGATTCCACTAGCTTCATGGGATTATAAATTGGCTAACCATCACTCTTAGCCTTAACTCAGTTCAAGAGAGATTACTGGGCTCATCTGACCAGATTTTGTAACCCAAGTCCTTAAGGGGGTAGTCTTCTTTTGAGTTTGTGAAGGATGTCGGGCCTCTCTGACCTTAGCCTATGACTTTTATCTTAAAGGAGGGCATCTTATGAAGGGAACCTTGACTTTTCATCGGACCCTAACCATATATAATGGCTTAGTAACTTCCCATAGGATCTACCCAAATTGCTTACGAATGTTACCATAAGGTATTTTTATCTATAAAGGCCTAAGCCCATACTTTAGAAGCCCATTAGGTCTAATAAATATTGGGCTATATTTTTATACCTAGACATACTGTTTCTATGTTTTACTACGTTAAGAGAGATTTGGCATGCGCATCGATCCTTGATATCCCCTGTTGATATTAAGACCAAAACCAAAATCCTAGGAAAAGAGACTCGCCATTGAATACTGTGTGGGAGGAATAAGGTTTGAAGGATGTATGTATATATAACTTAATTTACTACTTGTTGCATAGCACGTGCATCATGCATACATGCATCTCATGCATTATACTAACATTTGTCTTTCAACCGTCATAGATTCATTCGGGTTTTTTTGTGTCTGAAGTTGAAAGGGTGGCAGACTAGTGAGAACTAATTCAAGTCTGCAATCGATTGTAAAAGAGATCCTTAGCAAACTGGGAAGGAGTCCCATCAACCCACTCTGCTGCACAATCGAAACAAGCTAAAGAAATGGAACAACATGAAGGAGTAAACTGGACCCTAGAGGATGTCAAAGGAGCATTGATGGATGACATAAGAGCAATGATGCAAGATGAGTTAAGACAGGCTTTAGCCGGATTGATGGCATCACCTGCTGCTGTTGTACCTCCTATGGCCAATCCACTTATTGTGACCAATACACATGTTGTAGGTACACCACCTACTAATAATGATAATGCTAGAGAAATGAAACTCAAGGATGTCAAGACTTATATGGTTGAAAAGGGAATCACTTAAGCAATTTTAAGAGATAGAATTCAAGCATATGAAAGCCCTAACTCAAAAGATGTCCAAGATGGAGGAGTTAATGAGAGAACAGGGAATTGTATACTCATTTGACTTTGATGATATGATGCAATTTGAGGAGGACAAATTGCCTGACAAATTCAAGATCCCACAACTGCAGAAGTTTGATGGTACTGAGGACCCAAGGATTCACCTTAGTCAATACACAACTACCATAAGCACCACTAAGGCTCCTTTATCTGTGGTTACCAAGCTATTTGCACTGTCATTAGAGGGTATGGCTATCAATTGGTATCATGGGTTAGAGAAGTCTATTTGTGCAGACTGGAGAGAGTTGTGCACTACTTTTCTAAAGCAATACGCTTGAGGTATCCATCAAGGATCTAGAACTGACCAAGTAGAAGCCTAATGAGTCATTCTCAGATTTTCTAACTAGGTTCATGACTAATGAAGAACAAGCTGGCTAAGAAGGATCATGTGAGGATGATAGTCCAAAATGTGCTACCTAATCTAGTTGAAAGGCTGTAAATCATGAATCCTAAGACATTCGTAGATCTTTATGACGATGGGTTGCAAGCTGAAGAGATCAAAAATAAGAAAAAGAAGGTCACTAGGAACACTAGAGTGAGAAATTACCCAATTAGGAGCATACAGTAAAGAAATACTAGCCAGGTTGTAGGAGTTCATGCGATCCAACAACCTAGGAGATTCTCAAACTTTAACCAACCCTTATCCAAAGTCCTAGACCATCTTACTTAAAAAGGCCTCCTTAGACCTTTAACCCCTACTAGGCTACCAAACCTAAATCTCCTTAGTTTTGACCTAAACAGTTACCATAAGTTTCATCAAATTGCTGGTCATCCAACTAATTCTTGCATGTGCCCTAAATAAAAAATCCAAAACCTCATAGATTCTGGAAAAATCACAAACCCTAAGAAATCAAATCCAAACCCAAACACTTGAAATAATCCTTTCTTAAATTACCAAAACATGCCACCTCCAACAACCATGATGATCAACTTAGGAGTAAGCGAGGAAGAAGTGCTAAAATCTTTTAAGGATTTAAACTTTAAAGTCGATAAGAAATCTCTTAGTACCCCTAAAGATATGGAAAGAGTAGAAGACTTGTTAGGTCAGCCCTCAGGCAAGTTTGATTACAAGGTGTTTTATTTTAAACCACTTTCTTTTGACATATCCATTGATACAATTAAGCCTACAGGATGGGGTAATGAGTTCGATGATGAAAAGCTACTAGTTAAAAAGGAGAAATGCATAGTTGAAGTATGGAAAAATGGAAAGAAGGACTAGACTATTAGGGCTATTGATATTTGGTACAATTATAATGAGGAAGGCACTGAAAGATATAATGTATGGCTTGATAATCCTGAAGTCAGTCATGTTACTAGAAGTGGGAAAGGCTATAAACCAGTAGAGAAACATACAGAGAGAGAAGAAGCTGTTAAAGGAGAAGACTTAGATGAATATGGCAATGACCTGATTCTTGAACAACTCAAGAAAGAAAATGCAAATATAAGTATTTGGGAGCTCTTGATGCACTTAAGTAGTCACAAGAAAGCTTAAGTTAAGATAAATATTAAAACTATTGCTACTCCTGAAGCAATAGTGGCCAAGGTTATGGAGAAAAAGCATAGGGTTATTACTTTCTCTAATGAGGATCTACCTATGGAAGGAAGGAATCATAATAAAGCCTTGTTCATTCCAGTTGAAGTAAAAGGGAAAAGGACCAATTATGTGATGGTGGATGATGGGTTCGTAATTAATGTTTGCCCACTATGGATCCTACCCAAACTAGGAGTGAAGGTGGAGGATTTGGCAAAGTCAGACCTTGTAATTAGGTCTTACGATAATAACATGACGAATGTAGAGGGAATATTTATGGCTCTTGTGAAGACTGGGCCTATAGAAGCAATGGTGGAATTCATTATGCTAGACATTCTTGTCACCTATGCCTTGTTGTTGGGTAGGCCTTGGTATCATGTTTTGGGAGGAGTGCCTTCCACTGTGCATCAAAAGGTGAAATTTCTACATGAAGGGGAAGTTATAACTTTAGATGTGAGTATAGGCATGACTGTGTCCGCAGTTATGGATAGTCAAAAGCAAGTAGTTACTCCTCCAGGTTTCCAAATAGCCATGATCTCAGAGGGAATTATGATGGATCTAAGGGTTATGATCATGATTGAGAAGATGAATTATCAACCTAGGCAAGGACTAAGAAAAGACAAGAAAAGCATCCTAGAATTGCCAGACTTTAAAACCCAAGATGATACAAGAGGATTGGGCTATACTGGAGTTGGATTTAGCAACAAAATGGCAAGGAGAAGGTTTTTCAATGAGAATAACCTCCTAAGGAACGTGGGACCTCTAAAGGATAACTTTGTTAAACAAAAGAAGAATAAGTTCTATCTGGGTGAAAAGGAACCTGTTCAAGTAGCTGGTATGGACATCCCTGGGTTCAAGATCTTCAAAAAGCAGATAATTGAGAGGCTAGTACAAGACAACAAAGACGAGGTAATGAAGACAGTTACTGAAAAGATGAAAGCTGAGGACATTGAAGAACTGCTTTGTCTGCCACTTAATGAAGAACCACCACAGGATTTAGCTAGCATTATTAACAATAGTTTTAGTGATTTTTTTTATAAAGAGACTGATGTAATAACATCTGATTTGTTTGAGGATGAAAACTTTGTTTTTCCTATGATCAATGATATGAATTCTAGTTTGGCTTACTTGTGTGATGTTGATTCTGATGGTCTTTTGCATTTTAATAATGATCGCTCATGCATATTTGATTAAATCTATTCAATTAGATTCATTAAACATAGGCAAAAATTAACAACCAAAACACATTTCTATATCACATGATTTAACTCCTGAAGAGAGAGAAAAATTTGAGAGAATATTAACAAAAAGAAAGGTAGTATTTACTTGGTCCTACGAGGATATGCCAGGGTTAGATAGAAAAATTATGGAGCATCACATTCTAATATATCCAGAAGCTAAACATGTTAAGCAAAAGCTTCGTAGGTTAAGGCTAGAGTGTATAAAAAAGATAAGGGAGGAAATCGCTAAGCAGATCCAGGCTAACTTTTAAAAGTAATGGAATACCCTCAATGGTTAGCAAATATAGTACTAGTTTCCAAGAAAGATGGAAAATTCTGAATGTGCATAGACTTCAGAGATCTGAATAAGGCATGTCCAAAAGATGACTTTCCTTTACCCCATATTAATGTGATTGTCGATAGTGTAGCATCTAGTGCAATGTACTCCTTCATGGATGGGTTCTCAGTTTATAATCAGATAATGATGGCGGTTATGGACAAGATCAAAACTGCTTTTATCACAGAGTGGGGGATGTATTGTTATAAGGTGATGTCCTTTGGGTTGAAGAACGCATGAGCAACTTATCAAAGTGTAGCCACTACCTTATTTCACGATATAATGCATAAGGAAGTGGAAGTGTACGTCAACGATATGATGGTTAAGTCAAAAACAAGAGAGGGACACTTTAAGGCTTTGGATAAGTTCCTAGCAAGAATAGAAAGATATAATCTAAGGCTTAATCTAAAGAAATGCATCTTTGGGGTAACTTTTGAAAAGTTATTGGGGCACATAGTCAGAAATAGAGGAATAGAAGTTGACCCAAACAAGATTAAAGCCATCCAGGAGATGCCAACACCAAGAATGGAGAAGGAAGTATGAGGGTCTATTAGAAAACTACAGTGAATCAGTAGGTTTATTATGAGACTTACTATGGTTTGTGATCCAATCTTTAAGCTCTTAAGGAAGAATCAATTAGTGGAATGGAATATGGAATGTCAGAAAGCCTTTAATAGGATTAAGGAATACCTTACTAATCTGCCTATGTTAAGAGCACCGAGGCAAGGTAAACCCTTAATCTTATATTTGGCTTTAGAAGAAAAAGCAATGGGGGCAATGCTAGCGCAAGAAGGACCAAAAGGGGTGGAGTACATAGTGTATTATCTCAGTAAAAAGTTCCTACCATATGAAGAAAAATACAATCTGGTGGAGAAAACAAGTTTGATAATTATCTGGGCTACAAAAAAGCTAAGGCATTATTTCTAGTCTTACAAAGTATAAGCTGTCTCAAAAATAGATCCTTTAAGATACTTGTTTCAAGCACCAGGTTTAATTGGAAAGATGTCTCGATGGCTGGTACTTTTAACTGAGTTTGATATAGAGTATGTCACTACTAAGGTCATTAAAGGAAGAGCAATAGTAGAATTTCTAGCCCAGAATGCAGTCGAAGGAAGTAAGCAGTGGAATGTAGAATTTCCAAATGAGAACTTAGCATCAATAGAACAACATGAATGGAAGCTTTATTTTGATGGAGCTATGAATAATAGAGGAGCAGGGATAGGAGTAATTCTTGTTACACTAGAAGGAGAAACCATCCCAATGGCTAAGAAATTAGACTTCAAGGTCACAAACAACATGGCTAAGTATAAGGCATGCATCTAAGACATGGAAGCAACGTTAGCAGTTGGAGCTAAAGACCTATTGGTTTATGGAGATTCCATGTTAGTCATTAGTTAGGCTAATGAGGAATGAGAAGTGAAAGAAGAGAGGTTGAAACCTTACATCTGCTACTTGAAAAAGCTAATGAGGAATTTCAATAAATGTCTCTTTATGCATTTACCAAAAGATAAGAATTACATGGTGGATGCCTTGGCAACACTTCCTTCAATATGAGATAAATTGATGGGATCAATGATGAAGCCTTTAGTAATAATGAAAATGAAAGCTCCATGTTATGGTGAGGAACAAGTTAGGAGTATCCAGATAGGGTTAGAAGAAAAGCCATAGTTTTACGACATCCAGAGATTTATTAAGGAAAGGGAATACCCAGATGAAGCAACTTCTAAAGAAAGGTATGCTCTTCGTGTTCTTGCACGCCATTATGCAAGTCATAATGAGATGTTATACAGAAGGATGCCAAACAAAATACAACTAAGATATCTCAAGAAGGATAAAGCAAAACAGGCAATGAGAGAGATTCAAGCAAGGGTTTATGGACCTCACATGAATGGGATGATTCTGGCAAAGAAAATTATTCTGCAAGGGTATTATTGGATGAGCATGGAAAGGGACTGTATCCTAGTAGTGAGAGAATGTCATCAGTGTCAAGTACACAGGAACCTTAATCATCTTTCCCCTACAGTGCTAAACAATTTAACAACTCTATGGCCCTTTATAATCTGGGGAATAGATATAATAGGGGAAGTAAAACCAACTGCTTTGAATGGGTACAAGTATATAGTAGTTGCAATTGACTACTTCTATAAATGAATAGAAGTAGAATCCTTTGGTACCTTGAAAGAGAGACATATGGCAAGGTTTATCGAGAAGAATCTCATTTGTAGATATAGAGTCCTGCATCATGTTGTGACAGACAATGGTGTTTAGTTCCAAGCAGAAATGATTGAATTATTATAGAGATATATGATTGAGTATCATAAGTCCTCACCTTATCGACCTCAGGCCAATGGTGCAGTTGAAGAAACTAATAAGAATATAAAGAAGATTCTCTCCAAGATGGTGAAAATGCATAAAAGATTGGTCTAAATATCTCCCTTTTACCTTATGGGGATATAGAACTACAACACGCACTACTACGAGACAAACTCCATTCTCGTTAGTATATGGTTGTCAAGTGGTTTTGCCCATAGAGATAGAAATTAAATCCTTAAAAGTTGTTATGGAAGCAAAAATTCCTGAGAGTGAATGGACACAAAAGAGATTCAATCACCTCATTTCTCTAGATGAGAAAAGGATGGATGCTCTATTTCACACTCAAATTTTATTGGAAGACAATAGCAAGAGCTTTCAATAAAAGGGTTAAGCCAAGAAAGATAAAAGCTGGAGATATGGTATTAAAGCAGACAAGGGCGATGGTGTTTGATTCGAGAGGGACATTCATACCAAATTGAGAAGGACCATATTTAGTCAAGACAATCCTGCTCAAAGGAGCTGCAAAGATAACCAATCTAGAAGGGAATGAGTTCAATGAGCCGATCAATTTGGATCATCTCAAAAAATACTACCTTTAAAAAAAAGTCCATTGGCTAGAAAACCTGAAAAGGTTAGTCAGGAAAAAGTTAAGACATTCCCGCTGTTCAGAAAACCTACAAAGGGCTGGTAGGAAAAAATAAGGGAATAACATAAAAGAAATGATCCCACTGATTAGAAAACTTGCAAAGGGTTAATCAAGTAGAAATTAAGGAAATAAAAGTGAGAAAAAATGTTTAGTTAGAAAATTCAAAAGGACTAACTGATAACAAGAGTTATGTCATATGATGTATTAAATGTACTCATTTTGGCCCTAATTAATGGAATAAATTGAAATGATATTTTTGTTAAATATTGCATATTCTATCTTTATTACAAAGCATGAAGACTTGAAGGAAAAATAAAACATAAGAAATCAAACTTATGAAACCACTATTTTTATTTTTGTTTTTTCCTTTGTGACTCATTTAATAACACTTGAGTCCTTTTGTAGCTAGTAAATTCTGGTGGTTTTGTAGATTGCATGACAACCCAAGATTTATAGTCGTCATTAGTAGTCATGTTAGCGTTCAGGTGCATATGCTACTCTAAAGCTCTGTAGGGCCACAAGCTCTTTACTTTGTTTAGAAAATCTTGTCTCAGAGGGAAACCTTCAAAGTTAGCTGTAACAACCACAATGAATTGGGGGCAACCAAACTGACGACAAAGGCGTGAGGGAGAAAGAAAGGTTAAATAATACAGCCCAAGAATAGGGACACAACAGTCATACAAGTTAATGGTTATGAATTTCAATCTTCACCAAGGACAAATCCAAGTAATCTCAGTATCAGCAAGGCCTTTCATATAATCAATCCATTGATTTATAGTGTGCTTGTCCCTTATCTTTAAAGGACGAGACTATAAATGATGAGGTTGATAAATCAAGGCATTATGGGGAGCATTAAGCAGACTCAACTTCTCCTGTAGCCAAATCTAAAAAAAAGAGCTAAGTTGAAAACCTGAGAGGTCAGTTTAGATTAAAAAAAAAGGGTTACATACCTGAAGGAGAAGCAAACTGCCTGAGAGCCAGTTCCGAACCTTGAAATTATCTAACCCAATGATAGTTTTTGTAAGGATGACAGGCATAGGATTAGCTCCAGTTTCTACTTATTCTAAGATACTGATAATTCTTACATCAGCATCTCCATGAGAAGACACTAGCAGAAACTGAGCATACAAGTAGAAGGTGACAGTTTTGATCCAAGTAGCATTGTACTTGTTCCTAGCTTTGCAAGAGGTAATCAAAAAAGGAAGACTAATAGTACCAGTATTGTGTGCATGCATGTAGATGACATCTGGGGGAATATAAAAAAAATGCTACTAGTATACTGGGAAATTCCATTACAAGATTAGGGAGAGCAATTGTAGCGATCAAATCTAATGAACATCCAAGAATAGCAGCAAATTCCTCAATTAATGGACATAACTCTTGTCCATTGAATCTAAATACATGATCCTTAGCATCCCAGAATGTAGTACTAGCATGTAAGAAATTATTGCCTATTTTCAGGTTTTGATGGGACTTCAGGGATTTAGCATGGAAAGGTAGCACTTTGTTCCAATCATCTTCGTTCATGGTCTTGAGAAATTTCTTCATCAAACTAAAAGTATCTTGTGTCATGATAAAGAGAAATAAAGAGAGGGATGCACAACAGTCTCATTTGTGACTCTTAAATAGCCTCAAAAAAAGATTATGCTAATGGGATTAGCTAATGGGATTTTCCCGGTTGTGTTTTCAAAAGATGGATAAGATTAGGATTTGTTTTAGTCATTTTTTTACCAAACTCAAGTTAGAATAGAAAAATACATAGAATAAAGTTAAATTCCCGATCAGAATTCTAGAAAGATGATAAAAAATAGGGAATTCCAATTGGAATTCTATATTTCTGATCGAAAATCTAGGATGCCGATCGGATTTCCAGCATTTCTAGCAAAAAAAAAAAAGAGGGCTTGGTCCAATATAAAAGTATGAAATTCACTTGTAAAAGGAAATAATTCTAAAGCATCCAAAAGTACAGTCATAAGTCCTAAAGAAAATCAGTCATCTTGAGCTCCAGTATCTGGCCAAGGGCTCCATCCTCTAACTGGATCGTCACTCTAATCTAGGGGCATGGAAGTCCTAACATCATGACTATCAAAATCAAGACCAACAAGCTGTCATCGAAGATTCTCATTCTCATGCTCAAGATCCCCTGCATAACTCTGTTGCATTTAGAATAGTTAGAATCATGCATATCATACATAACATGCATACATTTACATATTTGTTGTAAATACTAACCCTTCAAATATCTTTAATCTATATAGTAAATAATCTATGGGAAGAGGCAAGACTGTACAGATACTCTGCATGTGTCCTAAGGACCTGTAAAATGAAGTTTACTAATTCAGCAATAAGTGCTAGTTTGTACAAGGTTGGAAATGAAAATCAAACTCACATGTGAAGCATCAAGAGGAGAGAAACTAGGAATCTGAGCTACATCAAAATACATATATCACTCAATAGGAGTCTGCACTATGGGAGCCTAATAATACATGGACCTATCAAATAGGGGAACATTGCCCAAAATAGTACTCGAGGAAGTATCACCATGAGCAGCCCCACTATGATGAGCAGGCTCAACCTCCTGCTCAGTTTCCTCGATGTTATCCTCAGTCTCCTCCATAGCAATATTAGGGACTCCTTCAATCTGTGCAAGAAGTGAATGTCATATAAAGGGATGAAAGAGATGAAATAAAGTAGTGACAGAAAGCATACCTCAGCTAGGTCTATAGGAACCTACTTTAGGAGATTCTCTTGAATGTACTCCTAATAATGACATGAATGCTAAAGCAGAGTCAAAGCCTCATATCCCTGAAGAGCTATTCTGAGCTCAGGACCAGTCATAATGCTACTCCGCAACATTGAGGAGGGAATAGAAGAAGGAACATGACTCCTGGAAGGTCCCATATGTTAATGATAAATGCGCTCACCAAAATACCACATATGGTAACCATAACCAAGGAGCAGAACTCTTATAGTCTCAAGCCTCACAACTGCTGTCATAAAATCATATCAGTGAATGTCTTTAGCACCAGCCAACCAATCTAATATGACCTACAAACTTATTTATTTAAGTTTATTAAACTTTTAAAATTATTGAAATACTAAAGATTAAATTTTTCTTACCAGGTCCCATTTTAAAGAGTTCAGCTGATCTCAATAAGTCTGCTAGTCATGCCTAATGCTAGCAAGATGAGAGGAACCCCACCTCTATATCAGGGGAAGACTCCTATTAATGCTAATGGCACTAAAGCCTCCAATCACTCCTATCTCAATGCCCTAGCTCTAAAAGAGAGAAAATAAAAGAATAAGGAGGAAAATGTGAAAATAAGCAAAGTTGAAAAGGATAGGAGACATACGTACAAGACATGTCAGAAACCACACATTGTCACAGTGCTTCTGTAAATAGTATCCAATCTGTAGTAGAGATAAGCAAGCACTGCAGATCCCCAATCTAAAGTAGCGACCATACCAAAATCCTAAAGGGGACTAAGAAGAGCGATGCTAACCTCATTACCAGTCTCGTAAAAAAGAGTAGTGCCAAGTAATATCAACAAGAAGCATCTTGCCTTCTAAGGAATCTAGCGAGGTGTAGTGGTAGGTAGTCTCTTAAAACCCTAAACGAGAGAAGAAAGAAGCACGTTCTTCTAATTCTTCCATGTCAGAACAAACCCGACCAATCATGAACATAGTGACTCCTAGCATCCTTTGAGAGAGTGTAGTAATGGATATCAAAAGGGACTGGGGTACCTCCAAATGTAATCCTAGTAATAGCAGAGAAGCTCATCAGGGAAATAGTCAGCTCACCCACTCATGTATGGAAAGTATGAGTAGTGTCCATCCACCTCTCAATAAGAGCAAAAAGCGAGTAGTGGTCCGACTTACCTTGAGCAGTTGGTAAAGCAGCAATGAAATGTTGAAAGCCAGATGCCCAGATATATTGTACTACCTATCCAGAAAGGTCATGAGATAGTTCTTGAGCCAACTGAAAGCAACCCAAGAATTTTTGTGGTTTTTGAAAAATTCAGAAAATCATAGGATTGTTTTCCTTTTCCCAAAATTTTTATTTTTTTTTCATTTTTATGTCATTATCTTAAAAAAAATTGTTAATTGGAAAATTGGATTTCTGATTGGAAATCTAGATTTTTTTATCAGATTCTTTGATTTTCGATCAAAAATTCAGAATTCTGATAAGATTCCTAGATTTTTGATTGGAAATTTGAGAAATTCGATTGGAAATCTGAGAATTCCAATATGGAATTCAGAATCTCGATGAGAAATTTAGTAACTTTGAACATATTTTTAAAATTTTGGTTTTGAATTGTCAATTTTTCATAAATTATATCTAATTAATCTAGCAAATATTCTATAATTGCATGCATGAACATATTAATTTTACATTTTAAAATAAATTTGTTTATTGCAGAATTGAAGACATAGATAAGAAATTTACCTCATCTCCAACTTAAGAGCATCTATGAAGGTGTAAATGAGTCAAAGGAAGCACATCTTCACCTTTATGGAGTCCTAAATCATTTTAAGGAAAATACAAATGTGAAGTGATAGGATCTAACTGTCTGGAACTGCTCCCATGTAGTCTACGTCGTGGGTGAGCCATAGGATTAGATGGATTCAAAAATCAACTTCAGATGAAAGAATAATTGAAAAGGAAAAATTTGAAAATTAAGAGAAAATGAGAAGGAAGAGAAAAAAAAAGAAAAATGAAGAAAGATAGGAAGAAGAGAGAACGAATCGGCAAAAGGAAAAAGTGTGTATATTAAAAGGGCAAAAATCCATTTTAGTCCTTTAGCATTTGGTTTGCATTTAAGTCTATTCTTTTCCTTACAATTTAATCCTGAATTATAGTGTCTCCTAATTTAATAATTCAATGAATAATTCAATTTTTTAGTCAGCATTATCAGAGGTTAGCAATGAAAGGATTGCAGTCAGTTTGCGAGTAATTATGGATTGTAGCATAATCATATAAGACAATTCAGACTATACGACCGAGTGTAGTCGGCATTGTACGACTAAGTGCAATGTATTTTCAGTCAAGATTATATGACCGAGTATAATCGGCATCATACGATCAAGTGTGATGTTCCTTTTCAATTCAGATTATACGACTGAGTGTAGTCCGCATTGTACAACCGAGTGCAATGTATTTTCAATTAAGATTATATGATCGAGTATAATCGACATCATACGACTGAGTGTGATGTTCCTTTTCAATTCAAACTATACAACCAAGTGTAGTTGGCATTGTACAACCGAGTGCAATGTATTTTTAATCAAGATTATACGATCAAGTATAATTGGCATCATACGACCGAGTGTGATTTTCGTTTTCAATTCAGACTATACGATCAAGTGTAGTCGGCATTGTACGTCCGAGCAATGTATTTTCAATCAATATTATACGACTGAGTGTGATATTCCTTTTTAATTCAGACTATACGACTGAGTGTAGTCGACATTGTATGAGCAAGTGCAATGTATTTTCAATCAAGATTATATGACCGAGTATAATCAGCATCATATGACCAAGTGTGGTGTTCCTTTTCAATTCAGACTATACGATCGAGTGTAGTCAGCATTGTATGACCGAGTGTAATGTATTTTCAATCAAGGTTATACAACCGAGTATAATCAGCATCATATGACCGAGTGTCATGTTCCTTTTCAATTTAGATTATATGATCGAGTGTAGTCGGCATTGTACGACCGAGTGCAAGTATTTTCAATCAAAATTATACGACCGAGTATAATCAGCATCATATAACCGAGTGTGATGTTTCTTTTCAAAACAGACTATATGACCGAGTGTAGTCATCATTGTATGATTGAGTGCAATGTATCCTCAATCAAGATTATATGACCGAGTATAATCGGCATCATACGACCGAGTGTGGTGTTTCTTTTCAAAACAAACCATACGACTGAGTGTAATTGGCATTGTACAACTGAGTACAATGTATTTTCAACTAAGATTATATGACCGAGTATAATCGGCATTATATGATCGTGTGTGATGTTCCTTTTCAATTTAAACTATATGTCTAAGTGTAGTCAACATTGTGCGACCGAGTGCAATGAGTCCCTTTCACTCAAGACTATACGACCGAGTATAGTTAATATCATATGACTGAGTATGATATGTCATTTTAAATCAATGTTGTACATTCTAGTATAGTAAGTTCATAAGCAAAAACTTCATTAAGCATAGGTAAGTATCCTAACTTTCAATTAAGAAATTGGGTGCTAGTTTACTTTGCCGTAATTTATCAAGCAAAAAGCGACAAAAGGGGGTAACTATAGACACCCAATTTTAGGATGATAAATTATGGATGTGACAAAGGACTCCAATGATGAAAATTTCATAAATAGGTGTCCAATATTTGAACTTTGAAACTTTAAGGGTCTAATTGCATTTTTCAAAGAAGGATTTAATGTTTTCATGGACTAAATTGTAATGCTTTTTAGGGATCTAATTGCAAAACTTAAATTCTTTCAAGGACCTTTTTGTAATTAAAAGTAAAAAAAGTGGTTGAAATTACACTAATTCCAGTCGAAATTACACAATTCCGCTCAATCTCAAATTTTCAGGATAAATTGAGTTCTAATTGGTCTGAAATTCTATTTTTAAGAAAATAGAAGTCTTTTAGGAATCAATTTATAAGTAGGGTTTCAAGACATATCCCTACATAAGGAAGGTTTTGGCTCTGAAAAGAGGGGAAAGAAAAAAATGAAGGGAAGAAAGGGAAAAAGAAAAAACGAACGAAGGCATAAAAAAAGGAGAGGAAGGAAAGAAAGAGAGAAAAAAAAAGAAAGAAAAAATGAGAAGAAAACAGAGAGAAAATAGAGGGGAAGGAAAAAAAAAAAGAAAATATTATTCCTTACAAATTCTTTTTGCTTTATTTATTAATTAAAGATCTTTGAAGAATTTTTGAAGAATAATATTCGAAGCCTTATCAAGAACGATGATTCTACAAATTTGAGGAGTACTTCATTAAAATCATCCATAAGCATCATCTTCTCTTTGTTTTATTTTATTTTATTTATTTGTTTCTTTTTTTATTTTATTGATTTTTAATATTATTTTATTAACTACTCACTAATCATAATTTTTATTTTTTTTATGGTGATTATGAAGGAAAATACATGATGATCATATTTGGAGAATCAAATCCATAAGAAGTTCATGGGATGCCATGGATAAGACCTTGTAAATTTAGTTTTTAGGTTTTTTTGTTTAATTTATTTATTTTAATTTTATGTTTTTAGGGTTGTGTTAATTATTTTTATTTTCAATAGATTATTGTAATAGGCCTAATAATGGGAATAGTAAAATTATATATGTGATTGCAAGTTTATGTTAATTAATTGGTTAGTAAAATTAGGGTTTCAATTGAGTAATTAATTAAAATGATGGTAGGAGTAGATTAATTTAGGTTGCATGTTAATAAAAAATTAGGGTTTTTTTAGAAGGAATTAATTTAATTAGTTTTTTTATCTTTAATTTAATTGTTTTAATATGTTTCATTTGTTTTTGGGCTTGTTTATTTATTTATATTTGTTTTGTGCTTGTTTGTTTATTTTTATATGTTTTAGACCTTAAGCCCATATTAAACTTTAATCCATTTAAATAAATTTAGGTTTTTTTAGGTTTAATTAATTAAAATGCATTTCAGGCCCATAATTAATTAGATTTAGGGTAGAGATAACTTAGGCTCATTTAGTTAATTAGACATATGCCCATCTAATTTAATTTAATTAATTAGACTTAGCCCATTTAATTTAAACCTTTTTCATAATTTGTAGATTTAAGGTCACCTTAGAATTAAAATATGTAGAATTAGGCCCACTAATTTAAATACCTTCATAATTTGTAGATTTAGGCCCATTTTTAGAATTAAAATAAATAGACCTAGGTTCATTTAGTTAAAATTAAAAGGATTTAGTCTTTAGCTCGCTTATAAGTTAAAAATGTAGATTTAGCTCATTTAATTAAAATCAATGTACATTAGACTAACTTAGGGATTATATGTTTAATTGAATGCATTATTTACTTGTATTTTCATGACTGGTTTGCCTTAGAGTTAATTGTTAGAATAAGGGTTTATATGAATTTTCATGTAAATAGAGGATAATATAGTAATTTATAAAGTAATTTTAAATGAACACAAGAGTGAAAGTAGTTGGTATTCCGTACCTAGAATCTCTTGGTTGTGGTGCTAGTTTTCTTTTAGGGAATCGAGTACCATCTTTTTTATTTGTCCTAGTTATTACCCTGGGTGGCAATTTCTCATCTCCACACCATGAACCATGTCTTTGTAATAGTGATTAATGTGTTCTCTAGAGCCTTGTGCTTAAACAGTGTCGCGGTTGCTAAAATCTTAGACACGCACTAAACCTTACCATCTACAACCTATCTTTTTCATTTCCTCTAGCTTCTACTGTTGTTGGCTATCTCTCTCTTTTTTATCCTTATAACGGAAAAAATATTCCTCACTCTACACTTTTTTGCACTCCCACTTTCTCTATTTTCTTTAGCATTTCCTTATAAACATCCTCATCCTAATCATCATCCTTTCATTTCATTTATTTCTTATGTTTATTTCCTTCATTCACATTATCTGTGTTCAAGTTTCAATTCCAATGTATACCATAGTGGTCGCATAATAGCCACCCACCTATCCATCCACTTATGTACAACTCTAATTTGAATTTGGTTTTTTCTAAGCAATGTTGATCGAGTATTTGCAACACACCTGTTAAAAATAATGCTGATTGATTTTCATTCCTTCAGCTTCTAAACGTTGCATTTTGGTGCACAAAGTCTAGCATGGATTAATGATCCGATTCTTGCCTGACATGTTAGTATTAGTTAACCAATAATGTAATCAGTAATTTGAATTGCCAAAGTTTGTAAATTTCTATTTTATTTTACCAAAACTAAAATGTTGTGATTAAACTAAAAAAAATGCTAAAAGTCATAGGATTAAATTTGCAAATAGCCTTTATAATTATTTCATTCTTCTTCTTTTTCTTATATTTTTATTATGGGTTTTTCTTGTAATTTCTTACAAATTATTAATAATATGTTAGGCTAAATATTTTTTTGTTAGGGATTGATGATCAGAACATGACCTAAGCTTCCAACTCAATAAATTCATTAGTGTTGCATATTGTGTTTATTAATCTTTATGTTTATTGTTGTTTGGCCACCAATAACATGATTTTAATTGGGATTATACATTACGAATTTTAATAGACCTATAAACACAAGTTTAACTTAGCTCAAAATTAGAGATAAATTAAGTTGATTAAATTCCCATTGAGTTGTGCTTCATAATTCATGATTTTGATATCTAGGTTTTGGATTGTAATTGGAATTTGGTCTTTATTACCTTGATCGATAGGTGTGAATTTGAATTAATTGATACTTGAGAGATGATGCTTTAGAAAAACTTGGGATGTGCATAGCTAATTGAGTAATGAATTTGGGTAGTTTAGTGATTGTGAGGTGATTTTATTCCTGGAAAGTTTTGATTATTGATTGTTTATTCCTTAGATTTGAGAATTGTTTTATTCTATAGGTTAATTTATTTGATATTTAAATTTCATTCAAAACAGTCCTTGTTTGAAAGCCTTGAACAATAAAGAATTAGGTTAATAGGTGATTATAATGAGTCCTCATGGGATTGATATTTTTATACTACTTGGCGATACTTTGCACTTGTGGTTTTGAATCAATAAAGTCATCTTATATATATATATATATATATATATATATATATATATATATGACAACCATTTGGTCCACACTTTCTACATGCCTTGGTTTCTAGTTATTTTCTTCTTCTTGCATTTACATACAAGCACAACAACTATTATAGCCAATGATGAGACATCAAGGCCTCCAAGAATTGAAGACAACATAATTGAAATTATTCTCTTATTGACATGAAATGTAAGTGAAGATAAATCAAGATCCTTAGAAGCATAGTGGTTATTTATGTAAAATATCAAAATACAACTTATTAAGTGTAGGACTTACACAAAAATGCATTCGAACCAAGTGCCAAACACAACATGAACCCATTAGAAAATCCCATGTAAATATGAAACAAAAAAATGGTTAAAGAAAAAGAGAATCTTCGGAGACATTCAAAGATCCTTGAGAAAAGAGTATAAAAATCATCTCTAAGCTAAAAATAAAACATAACACAATAAAACTTGAAGTTGGAAGAAGAAGAAGAAGAAGAAGAAAAAGAAAAAGAAAAAGAAATAAATAAATAAAGATATTGCAATATCCTAACTTTAGGTTGAAAATAAAATGTTGATAAATGAATAAATAACTTAATATGTAGAAACAAATAACTAAATAGAGTTGATTAGCTATATAATGAAACTTAAGGGATTATAGGTATAAAAATATTAGGAGTGTGCTAGAAACTTTAATAAGCGGTAACTTTTTTAAAATACTAAGGCTTATAGTCATAATTGTGATTCATTTTTTCTTTTTGGTTTTCCTATCTTGAATCCTTGTGAAATTTGAGGAGGAAATTAAGTTTAAATACTAAGGCTTGTAGCAATGTTCCATTCAAATTAATAATTGGAAAGAATATTCATTAGATTTATTAATATCATAAAAATGACTTGAAACAATTTCTTGGTGAAGTGATCATGTCTACTTGGGACATCTTTCATGGTTTATGATAATAAATCCTAGTTGGCTAAATTATTTCTTTATATAAGTTAAACTTGCTTACATGAGAAATTAGAATGTATGAAACCCATTTGATCAATAGTTCAATAATCTATAGTTAAGTTAAAATGCTAATTAAAAAAAAAAAAAGGTAAATGATTAGGCAAAACTAAGAGTTGTAACAAAGTTAAGTAACATCATGAAGGCATAGTAGTAATAATAAAAAATAATAGTGATAGTAATAATAATTGATAATTAAATTGATAATAATAGTTACTATTGAATAAATTATGGAAATAAATAGTAAGTGAAGATTATAAGTATTATCATTATTCTTATTCTTATTTTTTGAGCACATGCGCAGATAAGTCAAAGAGGTAGTAACACTGTGCTCAGGGTATGATTAGGTTTTGCAAGATGTCAGACTTTAGATGGTTTCACTTTCAAATAAGTTAACAGATAGAAGCAATACCATAGCTAATTACCAAATTTATTACTCATTTAATAAGGACTGAAATATAAATATTTGTGTTTTTAGGTTTTGACAATCAAAACTACATAGTTTTGAGGTTATATAGTTATATTACAAAAGGGACATGAGTACTTGGGCTTTAAGTGGGAATAATTTGTGGCTTCGATTAAACTACAGGGCCTATAATATATCAAATTGAAGTTGATTCAGAGCTCTATAGTGGATGCTATAAAGTTACTTTGTTGTAGTCCAACTTTATGCCTAAATTCCATTGTTTAGGGCCCTAAAATTCAATTTAAAGTTTATTCCTCATTATTTTTGGATTTTTTAGTCTTTTTTTTTCTTTTTTTGCTTTAGCGTTTTTCCTAAACACTATTTCTTTGTCTCTTTCAGTTGTTTTGTTATAGTTTTTGTTGAATTGATTATTCAGAATTATTATTTTTTCCCAAATTCGGTATTCTTGTGAATTTACGAATTCTGTCTATTTTCTAGTATTTGTGTGCAAATCAACAGGTTGTAGAAGGTTGCTAGATGGTCAATCATGTGCAATTCAATAGTTTGCGACATTTATCCCTTTTATCCTTTTACTAGGCTTCCGCTATGTCAATTTAATTATTTAATTTTAATATCGATGTTAATTTAAAATACAAATATTTACAAATATAATTATATAACTTATATTGTGATTAGATAATTGGAAACTATGTGATTGTGTAGTTAGATATTTAATTATTTAAATATATGCAGTTTTACATTGTGATTATATAAATATAATATACATTTTGATAATTTGAAGGTTATTTGTGTTTTTAGGTTTTGACAATCAAAACTACGTAGTTTTGAGGTATATAATCATATTACTCTAGATTATATATTATTTAATATCAATTATAATTAATATTATATTTACTTAATAATTCAAATATGATATGTATCTACTTAATTGTTAATTTAAATTTAATTAATTAATATTTTCCCAATATTAATGCTAATACTAATACTAACTTATAATTACATCATTTTTTTTAATTAGTATTGTATTGTATTGTATAATTTTTATTCTTAATATTAATCGTAATCTACATTAAAAAAATGATGTGATTTTATCATATATTTATAATCTTGTCATATCTAATATTTTGATATTAGTTAATACTAATTTAATTAGTTTTATCTTTACTTAATATTAAGTTAACATTATAGAATATTTACTTAATAAATTACATTTAATATGAACATTTAAATTAAATTATGCCTATTTAGTGCTACCACATAATGTGTGTGTGTGTGTGTGTGTATCCATTCACGAGCCTTGTTCACAAGCCTGTTCGCGAGCCTTATTCACGAGCCCATTCGCAATTCTTGTTCACGAGCTCGTTCGCGATCCTTGTTCACGAACCCGTTTGCAAACCTCTTAACGAGACTGTTCACGAGCTTTAACAAGTCGAGTACTAAGATGTTTGGGCATAGCTCGTTTATCCTATGAGCTATAAAATTTTGTTTAAGCTTGGCTTGTTTAACTTAATGAATGAGCTTGAATGAGCTTTTACCAAGCCGAGCTCTAAGTAACTCGCGAGCAGCTCTGTTCATTTACAACCCTAATTTGGATGACCATATCCATTTCTTGTTAAGTACTTTGTTTCTTTTCATTTATCTCCTAGCTCGTAGGCTTCCAAGAAAAAAAAGGGGGAAAGTTAGCGCTATAGTAACCACAGGATCTATATAGTGATAGCGAGAAAATCAATCTCCCATCGGTAAATGTTTATTTTTCTAAAATAATCTAACGAGTGTAATTAAATTTCAAGTTAAAAATATAAAATTAATAGTTTTAGCGATGATATTTAAGTACTCTCACTAAATTATTGTTGTTAAAAACTAATATTCTAGCAGTGACATATAAGGCATATTTAATATAAATTAACTGAGTAATGCAAATTTATTTGAAATTATGATGTAAAATAACTAGTATATATTTTAATTCTATGTGCCTACCCTACTGCTCTCATTTCATTGCATTTCCTTCATTAAAATTTTTTGTTCCCACTCTGCTTATTATTGTACTCTATTCACTCATTGGATATTTTCTTGTGAAAATACTCATCCTTCACTTAATTTTTTTTAAGTTAAGCACATAATACATAATTAATATATATAACTATAGTAGTATGACATATAATTGATTGATTATGAGCCAAAAAGTTAGGCAGGATGAGACCAAAATTAAATACGCCTTAGGATATGATGTGATGCTAGACTTAGATTGGAGGGTTCTGGTAAAGCCAGCTGGTGTTCCATTCCATGTGCATACTGTTCACGAGGCTAGTGGAGAGCATGTTTGTACCATCATTCGAGTGTGGTACGACACTACTTTTGATATCCATGTCTCCTTAGTCTTGGTGGAAGATTGAGATGTCTTCTAATGCATCTTTTGGGCTTTTTTTTTTTTTTGCTTGTTAGACCCTTCCTAATGTATATGTAAGGACTCTGACAGGTTAGGTTTCATAGGACATCCAGAGTACTACTCATTCTCTTTTGGTGTATAATTGTTTATTTAAATAAGTGGTATCTTGTGACGCTTTTTACTTAGGTTAGTGATACATGTAGGTTACAATTACTTTTGGATATAAATTTTTGAAAATAGTTTTGTGTAACCCTATACTTGTATCTCAAAACTAACCTACTAGTGTGTAGTTATGATATGTATATAAATAAGATGCGAGTTAGCAATTTTATTTTCTTGCCATCTAATATATGTAATATCAAAGATGATATTTGGTGATATATGTTTAAAGGTTTTCTAATATTGCTTTAGAAGTGGTGCCTCTCTACTTTGATACTCTAGTTTAGGTGATTTAGGATCAACAAGCACCTAAATAAAGTACTTATGGGGAGGGGTGTCATGGATACTAATTGGTTTATCATTCAGTCAATTAAAAAAATATGTTTTTTTCCCATATGTGGTCCATATTGCAATATGGACAAGGTTCCATTGTATAACAACTTTGATAGAGGGGGTTGAACACCGTTGTTAGGGTTAAAACATCTATGAAAAGCTCAATAAGGATTTAACTATTAAAGTGTGCTTTAAACGAGTTTTATCTTTCCTTCTTATTTTCTTATAAATCATATCATGTTTGGAATTATTGTTGCTTTAGAACAAAATTCTATAAATAGATAAATTATTTAGAGTTTGGTTTTGGAGTAGCTAGTTAGACTTGTTGAAATTTTTATTTCTTTATTAATGATTTGATTTTCAGTCAAATTTATGAGTTGTACTTAATATCTTGTATTCAATTTAGGGCATAATGGTTTGCATGTATTATGGGTAGATTGCTATCAACAAATGTTGAGTAATTTACTAGCTTATAACTCATAAAACTTAGGAACCTCAATCATGAAAGTAGATGAATCCTTCAAGGATTAATAAATTTCTACAGAACTAAGCCTTAGTTAATTGAGTTGATTATGAAAATAGGTTGTAATTAGTTTTATCATGGTTAAATGATCTCTAAAGATACTTTAGGTAATTTAGAGTAGTTTACCCTTAACTATGATCAATGAAATTATTGAATTTAGTTCTATAATTCAAGTCTTAATTAGTAAAACAAACCCAAACTCTAGTTCATCAAGTTGATTTAATTAGATTAATTAGAATAGGTTATTTATTTTAATTTATTTAATTTAATTCTTGCAATTTAATTTGATTTGTGCTAGCTTGGGAAAATTGATTAACAGTTAGTACTTAGTACCATTTCTTCATAGGAATGATACTCTGCTTATCACTTTATTACTTGCCATGATCCGTACACTTGCGGAGTTATGCTAATAAGTTTTTAGCACCATTACCGTGGATTGGTGTTACTAATATTAACATGTTTTTCATTTTCATTAGACTAGCACTTTGTTTTATTTTAATTTCTTTTTAGTTTTTTTTATTTACAACATTGACAAAAAAATTTCATGGATAATGATGGATTTTCTTAGCAATTTTTAAGGTCTAATGCAAGTGATCCAATATATAATGTAGAAGATATGTAATTTAATTATTTTTCATCTTATTTGCAAGTTTGTAATTGGTGCTAAGAGAACCATAATGGGACAAATTGCCCAAATTTTTTATATTCACCTCCATTACCTTGTTATAGCCTATCTTGGAGAAGTGGTATGGAATCACACTTGGAGTTATCAACAAGAACCCACGTCAAATCTTAAGGCAGTATTGGAAAATTTTATTCAAGTAACAAAGAAGTTCGAACAACAATCCTTAAAGATCAAGTTAAAGTAATTCATTCAGGCACAAACCAAGGCAAATCACCAATATGAGGAGAATTTCAAGCAACATGAGGAGAATTTTAGGTAAATCAATTTGAAGTTAGATCAGTTGATGACTCATAATAAAATGCTAGAGAACTAAATAGTATCACAAGAAAGCTCTTCTCATTTTCGCCAAATGTGTCAACTTCCAAGTCAACATAAAAAGCCATGGGAACAAGCAAAAGTAATGACTTTAAGAAGTGGAAAGCAATTGCCTGAAGTGGAGGTCAAAGTTTGCAATAAAGATGATAAACGAGAAGAGATAATCACCAAAGAAATCAAAGAAGTCTCCAAGTGTAAGAATTAATATGTAGACATCAAGGATAATGAGGTACAAAGTCACTCAACACAAGTTAAAGATGAGTTAGATGAGAAAATTATAACAATCCTTAAAGCTACATGGGATGAAGATGAGCCATTTATAAGTAACAATTAATATGTTTCATTGCCTATTACAGTCATATACGAGGAATCCATGAAAGGTGTTGGACTATTTGAGAACCCACATTAAAAGCCTTACATTCTTCAAGTAATTTTAGAACCCAATATTTGGTATGTGGAGTTCGTACTTTATTACCTAAGCATAAGGGAGCCTAGCAAAAGAAAGGAAAGGAAGATGCTACCAAGATCACTTCCTCATGTTCGATTACACCATTGATGCTGTATATTTCAAATGGTCAAGCTATGAACTTAAATTAGCGCTTTTGAGAGGCAACCCAAATTCATTTTATTTAGATTTATAGTTTATTTATTTTTATTTTATTATTATTTTCTTTTTTTTTAGTTGTATTTTTTTCGGTGTTTGAATGTTATAACCCAAATTTTTTTAAATTATTAAATTAATTTTCTAGGATTTCCATTGTTAATAAATATTTTATTAAATTGTTATATTATGATTATTTTGTGAAATTAAATTGAATTTGAGTATTATTATTTAGTTTATTATATTATGGTATTAATATTAAATTGAAATTTAAAACTTAAATTTATTATTATATATTATTTAATATTATTATTATTTGTGAATTATGTTAATGTAGTGTATTTTATTATATTTTAATATTGTGGTGAGAAATTTTTATACAATTTTTTTAATAAAATAAATAAATAAAATAAAATTATTTTTATATATAAACATTTTTTTCTCTTTTCTTTTTCTTTTTTTCTCTTTTCTTTCCTCTCTCTTTCCTCTCTTTCCTCTCTTTCTTTTATTTCCTCTCCTTTTCCTCCTTCTTCTTCCTTATGCTGTTGAACCAATGCACACCACCAGACAGTAAGCCACCATCTCCGCCACCTCTCCTCTGCTCGCCACCACCACCTTCTCTTCCCTTCCTCCTGCCATCATCATCTTCTCTTCCCTCTCCTTCTCGATTTCTCTCGACACCGTTACCTTCCGGAGGCCGCCGGTGACATTTTCAGTAGTGGTTAAAGCTCCCACCAGTCTTGTTTAAAAGTTGGTGTTGTAGGCTTCATTTCCCCTAAGGTAATTCACTTGATCAACTTCAAATTCATCTCCAATTTTGGATAATTGATTCTAGGGTTCTTAGTTTCAATTGTTGATTTTATATTCAATTGGTTTGATTCATGTTAAATTGACTTTAGATTAGTTAAATTGAAATTGTAAGCTTTCCAAAAATGTATTTAAATTCAATTTTAGAGATAGTTGCGATTTGGGCACTATTCTGAGCTCGGTTACTATTCCCGACTCGAAAATGTGTTTTATTTTTAATAAATTATACTAATTATTTTAAGCATATTATTATGAATTTTTGAATGTTTATGTAAAAATTGGATTTTTGGAAAAATTTGTAAATTTTATATTTTAATTGAAATTATTATTAATTATTATGTTTTGGATAATTTTTGAGCAATAAATAGTATTAAAATAATTTTTTATGAATTATTTACTATTTTTAGCTGATCAATAATAATTTCCCAAAATATACTCGAATAATAATTTTACCTATTATTTTTATGATTAAATGAATTTTTAACTATTTTTACTATATATTTGGGCAATTTAAATAATTATTTGTAATTTATGCTTTTTGATTTTGAATATTTGAAAATTGGATTTTTACTAATATTATTTAATTATATTGGGGATTCTATTATTTATTTTGAAAATAAATATTTGTGGTGCTTTTATTATTTAAATAAATTTAATTGTGGTATTTTATGATTTTTATGATTTTTGGTGAATTGTTAGTGTTTATTATTTTTTGTTTATTTTGATTTTGTTGGTTATCGGTTGGGCAATACATGTAGTTCGGGGGCCCAATCTGAAAAGTTGAGCTTTGTGAATATTTAAAGTGTATTTGTTAAGGATTTACTCTACTTTTAGTAGAGAGACGTCCATTTTATAGAGAAAACTCTACCAAATTTTTGATAAAATTCTCATAAAACGTGACATCAAATCGATCTTGAGTTTTGAAATTTTTTCAAGTCATGTCCTAGATTAAGTCATTCTTTAGAAATTCTAAAAGTAAAAAATTAGGATTTTGATTCTAATATATTATTATTGTTATTATTTTTCTTAGTTGCTCCACGAGCTAGGCCTATTGAATCGGGTCAGCCGAGTTAGGGTAGAGGTACACACTTGAACTGTGAGTTATTATTATATATATACATTGCATGTAGATAAAATATTATGAGCATCCATATATTTTTTATAAATATGGATTTAATTATGCTTTATTTCATTAAATGATATTTATTATTGTTAATATTTATATATATGCTTTCATAAACATAATTGATAATATTTATTTTGAATAATGTATGTTGTCATATTTTATTATGAATTTTCATTATTTTTATTATGAAACAACATTTGGAGGATAGTTATAGAACGTGCCACCTAACGGATCATGCTAGGGCTGTTGTGCAACAGTACGCTAGAATTAGCTTTGAACTTTGATTGCTTTCATATGTGGATTTTATGATTTTTGTGAATTGTGGATGATAAGGGCTATGACTATGGATCCTCGATTGAATTGTAGAGTACTCAGCGCTAATTAGCACCGATAGTGGAATTGCGGATCCTCGATTGACCCTTTGTGTACTCAAAGCCAATTCACTGCCAAAATTTGGATAAAGAAAATATTTTTGAGTTATGGAAAGTCTGCTGGCTAGTAAATTTTAGTGATTGAGGTTGTGAAAATTTAAGAATTATGCTTTATGCTTTAATCCTCCACCCAAAGATTCTGCTGCATTTATTATTATAATAAAAATGGATTTTGAACATCTATATGAAATGCACGTGTATATATATATATTGATGCTTGAGTGTCTATGTCTTCAGGTTACATGTATATGTAAAATAATAATATAAATATAATAATAATTCACTCAGTGAGGTCAGATCTCCTCAATATTTTTTTCAAGATCTTCTACTTCAGACCTCCACATTAGTTTTATTCGTCGAACTCTTTCCTCCCCGGTTGACTTATGTAAATGTTGAACCATTACTTTTCTTATATTTGAGTAAACGATGCAGTAGTAGTATATCTTGTTGTAGTATCTGTATTGTATTATATAGAGATTATGTATTTGAATAATTGCATTAAGATATTTTATTATGTTATAATATGAGGATTACTTTTATAATAATTAAAGTTTTAATTCTAAGGTATTTTTATAATATATTTGTATGTGTTTTTATTTTTAAGGCTTGCTACGGGTTCTAGATTCGTGCAAATTCTCATTCCCTAGTGGTGGTCATGACTCATCGGTTTGGGTCGTGACATTAAATGTATTTTTTATAGGTTTTTGAAGTTGTCATGGGAGCTTCCAAACATTGGAATTCATTTTGGGAGATGAAAGAAAAATAAAAAAGAAGGTTCAACATGTTTCGAGTTGGGGCCATGGCCTTGTCATGATTATGGCCCAAACCATGCAGTATTCTATCAAAGTGAATTTTTTTTGGGTGACATGGCCATATGGAGGCCATAACCATGCTATGGACTAAAAAATTCAAGGCTTTATTAGTGTGGCTTGTCACTACCCATGTTGTGGATTGATGATGCAGGCAGCATAGAGGAACAAGCCCTCTAATTCATGCACAAATTTGATAAATTACGATAGTGGTAGTTTTGTAATTTTGGGCAAGTTCCAAGTATCAGATTTGGGCGATTCAAAAGCCTAATTCATGTGTAAATGGGCCAACAGTTTGAAGTCATAAGCTTTGCTTGTCAGATCTGTCACTTTTCGGCCAAATTCTATTATTTAAGCCCTTAAACAGGCAATTTTGTTATTTCCTTTTTTTTAGGGTTTTATTTTCCTATTTTTGTTTAGGGTTGTTTGATGATTTTCTATTTAAGCTTTCCTTGTTATTGTTAGATGGCAGTTTTATGATAATTTCAATTCCCTTTTATTCTTCCAAAATTTCTTGAAATTTTGATGCCTATAATCTAAATCGTTATAAAAGATCGTTTATTGGAACTCGTGCACGATTCAACAATATTCGATTGTTATTATCCACCCTTCCGCTATGTCAATTGAGAAATTCAAGGTTTTGTTCATGTGGCTTGTCACTAACTGTGCTATGTTCAATTGAGCAATTGTCACTTAGCCGCTGCTTAATTCTAGGAAAAGGAGTTGTTGTACCATTGATACCATAATTTTGGTTCATGTTTCACTTTGGTACCAAAATTTTAATTTTTTTCTTTTTAGTTCCAAAAATTTTATTTTTGTTTTAAGTTGAAGTACCTTGAACATATCTAATCAAATTTAACATACATGGCAACTTGAATAAATATATTTTTAGTATATTTACCTTATAATCATCATATTAAATAGTTTAATTATCTTGTTGACCTCATAAAAAATAATTTTTTTATGGGTCCTATAAAATAAAAATTTAGCAAAATTTATTTTATAGAGCCCACAAGGTGATTAAGCCGCTTAATGAAATGCTTCCATGGTGAATATACTAAAAATAGACTTATTCAGGTTGACATGTATGATAAATTTGATCGGATATATTCGGGGTACTTTAACTTCAAATAAAATAGAAGTTTTAGAACCAAAAAGAAAAAAATTGAAAATTTGGTACCGAAATCATTTCGGTCCCAAAATGAAGCATAACCCAAAGTTATGGTACCAATGGTGAACTAAACCCTCTAAGAAAATTACAAAAAAATGTATATGTTTGGTCTTTAATTTTCATCAAAATGCCCTCTATTTTTTTATTAATTACAAGAGTACCTTTTTTTATTTTTAAGAGTACATTTTTTATTTTTTTCGTTTTTACCTCTTTTATATTCTGTTAATTCCTTCATTATTTTTTTACTTTCTCTCCTTTTTTGTCTTTTTTCTTTTTATTTCTTTTCTCTTTTTCTCTATTATCCATATTTTTAAAATTTATGTTTATTTTTCTCCCCTTTTTATTTTTATTTATCCTTATTTTTATTCTTTTTTTTTCTCAATTTTTTAATTTTTCTTTATTTTAATTTTTTAATTTTATTTTATCTATTTTTTATTTATTTTTTATTTATTTTTTTCTTATTCTCTATTATCCTTGTTTTTTCATTTTTTATCCTTATATTTATTTTTTTAATTTTCTCGCTTTTTATTTATTTTTATTTTTTGTTTATTTTTTATTTTCTGTTATCCTTATTTTTAAAATTTTTTTATTTTTCCTTTTTTTTAGTTTATATATATATATTAGGCTGATGTTATTTTATTCATTTTATACATGGAAAATAAACTAAAATATACAAATAATAAAATAGAAATAAATGAAACATATTTTTCAAGTTTTATGCATTTGAAAAAAAGGGGCACTTAGATTCAAATTAATTGATATGCATATATCAATTATTTTTATTTATTGTTTTATTTTAATTAATTTAATACAATTATATTTAAAATTTATTACTCAAGGTGATGTAGTGGAAGAGTGGTTTAAACAATCGAATATTGTTGAATCGCGCACGACTGCCAATAAACGATCTTTTATTGTAATTTAGACTATAGGCATCAAATTTTCAAGAAATTTTGGAAGAATAAAGAGAATTCCAATTATCATAAAAACTATTGTCTAACAATCACAAGGAAAGTTTAAATAGTAAATTCTAGAAAAACCCTAAATAAAAATTAGGAAAATAAAATACTAAAAATAAGAAATAACAAAAAAATGCATGTTTAAGGACCTAAATGATAGAATTTGGCCGAAAAATGATAGATCTCACAAGTAAAGCTTGTGATTTCAAACCGGTGGCCCATTTCTACATGAAATAGGCTTTTGAATCATTCAAATCTGATACTTAGAACTTACCCAAAATTATGAAACTGCCACTAACGTAAATTGTTAAATTTTTGCATAAATTTTAGGGATTATTCCTCTATGCGGCCTACATCACAAAGCCAACTATTTCTTTAATAATTTTTCTATATGCTTATTGAAATTATCATATTCAAATAGTATTTTTATGAGTTTGAGATATTGTTTTCAATTTTAGATATTGTTCTTACTTTTAAATACTCCTTTTGAGTTTTAAATACTTATTATATTCATATAATATACTTTGTTTTTCTACCATATACGAATAAAATTCCAAAAATATATGGATAATATTAAAAAATGTATATAACTGAATATGAATATGACACATGTTTTGCATTTTCAACACATACAAATAAGATTCTAAAAATATACGGATAATATTAAAAAATGTATATAACTGAATAATGAATATCACACTTGCTTTTCATTTTCAATATATACAAATAAAATTTCGAAAATATACGGATAATATTCAAAAATGTATATAATGAATATGACAATTGTTTTATATTTTCAACATATATACGAATAAAATTATGAAAATATACGAATAATATTAAAAAATGTTGAATAATGAATAGACATATGTTTTGCATCTTCAACATATACGAACAAGATTCAGAAAATATTTGGATAATATTAAAAAATGTTGAATAATGAAATGACACATGAGTTGCACTTTCAACATATATGAATAATATTTAAATAATATTTAAAACTGTAGTTAACTGAATAATTAATATGTCATCTGTTTTGTATTTTCAACAACCTATTTTAACAAACAATATCAAATACCTATTTTTAATTTTTAATAAACTATATTTGGCAGTAAAAAAAAAATTTCATGTTGTAGGTATTTTTGTAAAAAAAAAAAAATCAATAGAGAAAAACATGAATTGAACAAAAATATATTGCAAATGTCAAGTTTTGTGTGTGTTTATGCAAGTCTTCTTGTATTTATGAGTTTGAAATATTTTTTTGAGATATTATATATTAATTCATACACAACATTATTAAATAAAAAACATTACCATTGAAGTACAAAAAATAATAATTTCATTTAACAATTACATTCTTTATAATCAACATTAACAAAAATAAATAAATAAATAGAGAATCTGAACTTCCATACTCGCTGAAGCTCGTCAGCAGCTTGAAAATGCACATCATGATGCTGCCGAAAAGAATAAATGTTTTTAACAGAATATAAATAAATGTATGGATAATAAACATGACGTCCAAATTTGCTACTAAAAAAAAAAAAGACCATAAATTATAGAGAAGAAAAGAAATGAAAGGAAAGCAACGATGTAGTCATTTCAAAAGTCCCTCTCAAAACATATGCAAAGAAACTTCAAAAATTGCCCCAAAACAAAAAGCAAGCAGCTTTGTATTACATTGCACTGAGGAACCCGTCATCATTCAACATTTATTAGACAAAAACTAGCCCACAAAAAGAGCAAAAGAAACACATAGACTTCTCCTCTTCTTGTCTCTCCCTTTTTATTTTTCTTTTCTTGATTGGTCGGAGTGCCTATGAGCAATTAGTTTTGGTTGGTGAAGCAGAATAAATGCATTACTATGGACACAGCCTAATCCTGGTCACTAACATGACAGATTAGGAGGTTCCTTTCTTTTCTTTAATTCATAATGACATCTATTTCAGTTTTGGTGGGTAAAAAAAAAAAAAGATATAATGAGAGAAAGAAATGGACATGCACGTGGTTTCATCTGCTGGTGGTGGCAACCATCTGTGCTTGGATAGATCAGGGGAAAGAGAAGAAGGCTTTCTATAAAGAAATGGCATCATCTGCAATACCCAAAAAGAGAAAAAAGGTTCAAACTCAACCAACCCACTCAAGCTTAAATCTTTGAAAACAATATAGAAATTAGAGTCATCTATCAATAATTTAAGCAAAAACCCAGATCAAATTTCATACATAGAATTGAATTTCAACAACTAAAAACCTTATTAAACATGAGAATTGACTAAATTAAATGGAATTCTTGTACATTTACAGGTTAATTTTTATCTACTTATACCAACATTAACAGAACTATAGACAAAAACAAACAATAGAAAATTTAAAAAAAAAAAAACCATTAAAAAAGAAAAGACAATTTCGTGAGAAGAAGAAGAGATAATTTAAATAACAGACTTGAGGGTGGCCACTTACCGTGAGAAGAAAAATAAGAGACAATTCCGTGAGAAGAAGAAGAAGCAGTAGCAGGGGCGGAAGAATACAGCGGAGGCAGTTGGAATTCGAAGGAAGGGCGGAGGCGGAGGAGGACAGCGGTCCCTGACGTAGAAATTGAAGAATAAGAACAAGAAGATGATGATGATGAAGTATGAGGAAGCTGGAATTCGAAAATGATGAAGTATAAAGAAGAATACAATGGAAGAAGGAAAAATGAGAACATCGGAAGTGACGAAAAAAAAAATTTTGGAAATAAAAGAGAAGGAAATTTTTTTTCTTCGAAAAAAAAACAGAAAAAAAAGAAGGAAATTTTGCTGAAAATGAGATAAAAAAAATGTGTATTTTTGTAAAATGATAAATTTATGCGGCTAGAATTTAGTCAAATTTTTTTGCTAAAAAAGATAAAAAGTCTAATATAACATTCCCTATAAGAGAGAAATTTTGGCAATTAATTGGAGAGTGAATTCCACATCCCGACACAGCAACTGAAGAATACTAAGAGACAGTCTTCTTTTTTTCTCTCTCTCCATGATAAAATTAGGTTTGTTATTTTTTTTAACATCACCATTAAAAACCGCCGGCGTTGTTTGAATTTTATAGTATATCTGTTTCAAGCTATTAGACTAGTCTAATGGTGTTCAAGAAAAGAGTTGGGTTTTTTTGGATAGGATACATATGAACTAGGAAGCTCCCAAATTCTGATGGTACTTAATTTGCTGGAAATTTTCCCAGTCATGATGTTAATACCTGAAATGTAATTGATAAAGACTGATTTATGACCTAGTTTTTTTTTTTCAAAAAAAGATTTGTACTTTTATGGTAACTAGTCTATGGTTTCCAAGATGTTTATTCATATCTCTAAGATGAACATCTTTGTGCCAACTCCTTCAGCAGGGAAGTTGCACTTGATTCTTGTTTTTCTTTTTTTACAAATTTTGGTGCTTATGCAATTTCTTTACCATGGTGATCATTTTCAGGTGCTTAAAGGCAAGTGCTCTGTGAACAATCAAATTTTCAGAAGACATTTGAGAGACTTCTATCCTTTACTTACCAAACAAGTGTACTGTGAACAGCTATCTCCCTAATCCAGAATGATTAAGCAGTGTGTAAAAGAAAGTGTCTGTTATTTCTTTTCAGGACAGAAATTTATATCCTTGCACGTCTTCTTTAGTTAGCATACCTGATATCAGTATTTTAATTGAGCTTCCTGCGTCTCTTCTAAAGTACAGAAAATAATAGCAATACTCTGGTTGATACTGAGTGTATTTGAAATGGGTGCTTATTCAGTGAGCATGCATGCACTAGCTTACTGATTCATTATTTAATTGAAGTTTCTTAATTTTAACAATTTAGTTGACAAGTTGAGTTGGTTATGTTTACTGAAACTTTTCCTCTGCCTTTATTTAGATGTACATTCGTGGAGCCCTAGGAGATTCCTCTACTGCCATTGTGATTTGCCCATGATCGCTTGGGGAATGATTTTCAGCAATGCTGCACATTCCAAATCTAATTGTCCAGAACTCAGTTAATCTTTGAGTGGATTTGTACAACATACATTTCATTTGCAGATTCAGAATATCTAGATGCAAATTGTTTCAGTGTAAAGAATTTCGAGAAAAAGAAAAGGAAGATATAGGATTTGTTCTTGTATAATTTTTTTTGCTGTTATATACGGAAATTAGTTTTTGAAATTATTTCAAAAAGGGCTAATGAACCCAAAAGTCCTATAAGTTATTAGAAATTTTGAATCAAGTCTTAAATTTTTTTTTTATTGAGTCTTAGAAATATTTAAAATGTTTCACGTTAGTTCACTTCCATTATTTTAAACGGAATGTACTGATGTAATAATTACACCATACCAAATGAATTGATATGTGCAGCTAACTCATTAATGATACTGAACTCATAAGTCCTATAATGTCACGACCCAAAATAGGGGTCATGACCGGCGCTAGGGAACGAGAATTCTTTCGAATCCGGAACCCGTAACAAGCCTAAAAAAAATAAAATAAACATGCAATAGTAATAACAATCGTATATAATGCAGCGGAAATAAAAATTATAAATATAATAATAACATATGCACCAACTGGATTTAAATCAAATCCTCATCATATCATATATATAAATCTTTTAATACAAATCCAGTTCAAATATATAATACAACATCTCTTTAAATATTTAATGACTACTGCAGTGTCTAGATAAAATAAAACTCAAGACTCAGGGAAGCAGTTTACACAAAGAAGCCGGGGTGAAAGAAATCTGACGTATGGGCCTGCTACTGAGGTCTGAAGATGTTGACTCTCCTGAAAAATAGTCAATGGAGGGGAGTCAGACCTCACTGAGTGAATTACTATAATATATATACATGCATACTAAGTGACAATGCATACAGTCAACAGTATATATATCTAATATGTATATATACAGACAAATTCACACAGATGCAGTAAAAATCATTTTTATATATTTTATTGAAAATCACAGTTTATGAAGGATCAAATAGAACCCTATGATATCGAAACCTCAAACAGTGTTAGACAACACTCTAGTCATACAGGCTCACTTATTCCAAAATATTCACTTATTCCATTTAGACAGTAGACTGGCCCCGAGACACTAAGTCAACCGAGCTCCAGCAGTCTGACTGCCAGTATGATTGGTCCCGAGACACTTGGTCAACCGAGCTCCAGCAATCACACCTCCAAACCATATCTCACACATCAAATAATCATATTCAATCAATATCCACAAATAGTTAGTAGTATAGCCTATTTGCTATAAGCGTACCGGTACGTACTCGGTCCTAGTGCTGCCCACTAGGTAGCACGTTCTATTGATATCCTTCATTAATAATTATAAAACATCCATTCACAAATAAATGATGCATGAATTTAAATAAAATAACAATATAAACCATATATATACCGGAAATATACCAAAAGTAAACCAAGTATATTTTGAGTATATATATGTCAAATGAATCCAATCAAATTATAAATTAAGCTAGAAATATATTTAAAAACATTTTAAATATAATTTATTAACAAAACATGCATATAATTTAATATATACCAAAAAATAAACCAAAAATATACTTAAATACAAATCACATTATTTATGCATTTTAATCAAAATAAAACATATATTTCTAAAATCATGCATCCTAAGCATATATATATAAAATAGCAACTCACACTAGTGCGCTCCTCGAGATGGGTCCGACGAGCTTGGTCCACTAGCCCTCGGTCTCGGCGCAACTAAATAAACAATAAACAACCAACATTAGAATAAACCTAACAGAAAATCCTAGAATTCGATCTAGAGTATTAAACACAGAATTGAGATTAGGGTTCGATCGGACATCACGTTTTACGAGAATTCTACCGAAAATTCGGCAGAACCTCCCTTGTAAAACAGACATCTCTCTACTCAAAGAGTAGAGCCGACCCTGCAAAGAAACACACTTCGAAAAACAAGCTCAACACACAACCAAAATCCCTCGGTCGGACTCCAAACTACAGTCTACCGACCGGGGTCCACAATCATAGAAAAATTTCAGAAATACCAAAAATACCTTTATATCACAGAAATACATTTTTATAGGTAAAATTACATAATTAACCTTTAAACACATTAAAAACCGATAAAAACTTATTTTATTAGAAAAACCGTATATTATATATATAATTGAAAATAATTCACGAAAAATAGTTTTAATTAGTTAAAAATACTAAATCATTTTTAGAAATCATTTTTATACCTTAAATAACTATTAAAACCAATTAAATTACATTTTTAGCCAATTTTGGGTATAGCCAATTTTGGGTAAAATTACCAAAATACCCCTATATATATAAATATACTAAAATTACTTCAAAAATTCACCAAAAATTATACAATTATCCAAAATTAATTTTCTCAACATATTTATCAATAATATCAATAATTAAACTCAAATTAATTTCAATTTGAAACACAATTAACCCTAATTTTCCAAAATTACATAAACTTAAATAATTCAAAATAAATACATAAAAATACATAAAAATTCATAAAAATTCCAAATAAATTCCTATAATTCATTTCAACACCTATAATTATCATAAAACACAATTTCATAATTTATTTAATTAATTTCCGAAAATTAGAAAATAATATTAAAATATTCAAAAATACCCAAAAATCCAAATAATCTCCAAAAATTCCAAAAAAATTTACACATGAAGATTAAGCTACTAGGATCAACATTTTTTAAGGGATTTTTCATGAATCAATCAATTCGAAGCTCAAAAAAATCAAAAACCCTAATAGGCCGAAATTGAAAATTCGAAACATAAGCAAATCAAGACCATTTCAGCTCAAACCAAAGCTAGAATCACACTCACCGGAGCTCAAGGAGAAGAAAGAGACTGGCGGTGTTGAAAATGATGGCCGGAAAGTTGGTGAACGGCGAGGAGGGAAGTTTCGGCCAAAATGGGGAAAATGGGAGCTAGCCGGCGCCGGGAAAGAAGAAGCTAGGGGCGACGGAGTAGCTGGCTGGGGAAGGCGGAGCTGCTGGCGGCACACCGACGGTAGGTGGTCGGAAGTTGCAGCGGGAGGGGAGAAGGATCGGGCTCAGGAAGAAGAAAGGAGAAGAAGAAAAGAAAAGGAAAGGAAAAGAAAAGGAAAAGAAAAAGAAAGAAAAAGAAAAAGAAAAAAAAGGAAAAGAAAAGGAAAAAAATAATTTTAAATAAAATATTTGAGAAAAATCTGACACCACATATTATTATAATAATTTACAATTTAATAATAAATAAAATAATTAAATAACAATAAAATTAATAAACAAATAATAAAATATTAGGGTAATATATTAAACCCTAATTAGATAAATAATTACATGTATACATGGTGTTTAGTATTTTAAAAATACATATGAGTTCATGTAAGTCCGAAAATATGTTTAAAATAATTAATAATAAATTATTTACGTGAAAATTTCCCCGAAAATGCAAGTCCTGAGAAAATTTTACGTAAAGCACTGTAAATAATACACAATAATTAAAATAGGTTTTAAATACATATCAACTCGTAAAATATCATAATATATATATACAAAAATTATTAACACTGCATATCCCGGTACAGTATTAAAATATTTAAAAACACGAGATATTACATATAAGTTATCCAAAATTTTAATCAAGTACTAAATTTTTTTTATTATTAAAAATATAATTAAACCAAACTGAATTTTCAAAATATTTTAAATTATATGGGTGTTTATGGTTCGTTTTGATTGGTTTATCACTAATATTTAAAAATAAATCAACAATATCAGTTTTTAAATATTTAAAAATTTTAATAAAATTATTTAATATCAAAAAATTCAAACTAGAATTATTTAAATTCATTTTAGAAATTTGGTTTGGCTGATTTTCTTAAAGTAATAATAATAAAATAAATATAAAAAATTAGCAATAATAGATGTACTTTTAAAAAAATTGGCCTATAGTTGCAAATAAATGGGACCCGTATATTATTTGCCTCTTAAATTTACAAAATATATTTTTATTATTAAACTAATTGTTTAACAAAACTTATGTCACATGAATATTAATTGACTATAAAAACGAATAAAAAATTAAATAATATATTTTGTTTTTAATCTAATCAAAATTTCACTCAAAAAAAATTTTTTAGGACTTCATTGAAATTTAGGATAACTTATAGAACTTATAAGTTCAATATTATTGATGAGTTGACTACATATGAAAGTTCAATGGGTTGGTCTAATTGTTACGTTGGTCCATTCCCTTTGAGATAACATAAGTGGGTTAACATGAAATACTTTATATGTTTTTAGGACTCAATAAAAAAAAATTTAAGACTTAATTGAAATTTTTGATAACTTATA